>OX637350.1:3292283-3892283 GCA_951799405.1 Agapetus fuscipes
TCCCGAAGGCCTTCCGCCGCCAAAAAAAACATTGCAAGTGAAGTATCACCAAGTGAAGCGACTCCGCATGAGTTGTATGAACTTGGTGGGTGGAGGTGGGTAAAGTGCCTATCCCCACTTCTATTTTCTTATCTCATTTCTATATATTCATCTCATTTCTGTCAAATTTCCTTAATATTTTTCGTTTGACTTTTTGACTATATATTTCAATAACGGTAATGATACACAAAAGCATTAAATAAGATTACAAATGCACAGCTATTGCAGTAATCATTTCACAACTTGATTGATTCGTGACTCGGCGGACGCTTGAATTAAATTTACGCAAGTGTAGAGTTTCGCAGTTAATAATCATGATTATATCTCACATCCATCACGTTCAATTTGCGCTAGTCCAACACCGGATACTGCAAGGCTAATATTAAAGCTCGGAGGAATGCAAGCGGACGATCGCGAGATGCAATGTGACATAACCTCAATCCACCTCAAACGTAAAGCTGATGTCAGAGGAGATACTTTCTGTTAATTTCTATTTAAAAAAAAAAAGTTTCAGTGGTTTCCCATAGTAGCGCACGTGCCATGGAACGAATCGGTATACAATGAAGAAAAGAGACATTGGATAACAGCAATACGTGAAATATAAATTCAAGCGGACTATCGTGAGATGTAATGTGACATAACCTCAATCCACCTCAAACGTAAAGCTGATGCCAGGGGAAAGACTTTCTGTGCATTTCTATGATGATGATGGATGATATATTTCCGGTGGCGCCGTTTAATGATCACAGACCATCTCAAGGGCGCCGTGGCTCTTCGAAAACAGCATTTTCTTAAGTATTATTCTGAAGGCGATGGTGGGCTGGTCAAAGCGAAGGTCGACAGGCAGCTTATTCCAGGCAACTGGCCCGGCTACCCCAAAGATCCTGTCCGCAAAATTGGATGTATTAGCTCTTATTGGTTCTTTGATCCTGTTGACAGCAGTAGAGGCAGAGCGCAGTGGTCGCCTTGTAGCGATTGATGCGTCGACATAAAAAAAAACACACACACACATGGGGCACGTTACGAAGTAGGTAAACTACGAAAAAAAGAGCCATACGATAACATTAAATATACAGCCGATGATACTTTTTGTTCATTTCTATACATCAACCTTGACTTACAGGTTGGTATGAGGCTGATGAACACCCATAATGTAAAATATTGTTCACTTTGCTAATGTCACCCTTGTTTCAGGGAAGGTCAGCAAAAGTTGCAGGATTTATGTTCATTTGAGTTTTGGACTTTTGTGAAAAGTAGGTACACATGCAGCATTTGTAAGTGCCAACTTTTACGTGTATGCTTATAGGCATGCATTTAATATGACTTTTAAATGTAATTATATCTATAGAAAATATATTATAGAACCAAAATAAAGCACCAGGTCTGCTAAAACATTCGCTTTTTGATCAAATTTGTCAGCGGTTTAGAGTAACAATACAAATCAACGACCCAATCTGTCTGTACTGTGTGAAAGTTCAATGAACCATAATAAACGTTCGTGCTGGCGTCTCGTCCGATAGCACCTTAAGCCCCGATACGTCGTGAGACTCTCTTGGAAATCATGCCGTCCGGTTTACATGCTGCTGCTCTAAATGCAAATGAGATTTGTAATGGCTTTGGCAGGACGAGCGGGAATAACAGAGGATCAAAATATTTTAACCATACACTGCACTCTTGCACCAATAGAATAGCGTATTCATGAATAAGATATGGAGTGTGTGAGTAAATCTTGAATCAGTCATATGGTATGTTCAGATAGGAATAAAATCTGATTTATTTGATGCACATTGTCAAGTTTTTTATTCAATTTAGATTCATCCTGAGGACTTCTTGAAAGTTACAAAAAAATGTTTTTTTTTTTTAAGAAATCCTGTGCGGGAGACTCCCTAGATTCTAGAGACTCTAGGGATCTATGACACTTGTTGTAGTGCCGCAGAGGTGTACGAGCTTTGTCGTCGCTACAAAGCGTCAATACTCAAGCTAGACCCAGTTGCTGTAAGGCTGGATGGACCTTTGGTGACCGGTCATTGGTAAAGGTTTATGAATTTTTCAACCCAGCAAAGAGCAAATTTAAAAATATAAATGGTATATTTTTTGTGCTCCGCCAGGATTCGAACCCACAACCTTCCCATTCAGATTTTTGTTACACCGGTCAAAATTTAACATTTTCTTTTTGTTTTCGTGCACTCTTCAAAGGGACTGAATGTATTTTTAATGTAGAAATATATTCTTAAGAATATAAAATAATATTATAATTAATGACATCAAGTTCTTTTGTAAAAAGCCAACAAAATACTGATGGTCACTTGAAATAATATGTTCTGGGACAAATTAACATTAGTAGAATCTATTTTGGAAAATTTAATTATCACGAATAAACGATTAAAATTTTAAAAGCTGAATTTTGGTAAGACACTAAAAAATGAGGTACAGAATGAGTAGGTACAATTAAATAATGCACACCGGTTTCATGAACAAATTTCACATCATCAAATGTCTCATCTATTAATAACAAATCTTTTTTTTTAATCCAAAATAAGGCAGTCATTCATAAAAATATATTTCGTACATTTTCATGTTGATTTTATTGAAATATGTTTAATATAATTCTTTTATTCATACTAAAATTTATGTGGAAAAAAAAGTATGTACCCGAAGAAAAAGGATAAGACAAAGCTCTGTTTTCTATGGGATTATGAGGACTCTGGCAATATACTTAGTCGCCTTATGGTCGAGTCGCCAGTACAACAGATGGCTCCGATATTAGCATTTGTCTTATGGCCCGAGACGTATTGCAAAACAACTCAAAACGTGCTCATTGCGGATTACAGCCAGTACGAAAATAGAACTTTCTCTAGAAATAATATCACAGTCAAATACAGCAATAGTAGTATTTATTAAACACATTGAGATTTTTTTACATATTATTTGGTATACGTCCGGTCGATAGCTCAATTGGTAGAGTGCTTGCATTCCATGCCGAGAACTCGGATAAGAATCCCACCGAGGGTGCCAGAAATGATTTCCCGTTTCGATGTTTATTTGAAACCGAAAATAAAATACCGGCAAAGAATTTGAAATGTTTATACATCTCTTTGCAACTTAGATTAGATTGGAATACATTAGTTCACATAACCTTCACAATAAATGAGAACCTGCCTCCATTTGAAGCTGGAAAATCCCAACTTCAACTGCAGTGGTTGGTTAAGAGCGGCCGGCTGATGATGCTGTAGAGATTGCTTCCAGGATCTGTTGCCGTGATCTGTAGGAGATGGAGCTTCCGGACGTTTTGCCCATGTCTACAATGGGCTTAATAAAACTGTGATCACACACTTTTTTTATGTGTTTTCTCTCGCACAAAATAGGAAAAGTTGCATTTATCTGAGAAGCTCATACTAGCTTAATATGTCACTAATTAAGTTTAACCTTTAAGGTATGGATACAGTGTTAACTGCATTAAAATCACAATATTGATGCACATATTGTTCTTTGTTCTGTTTGCATATCATACTGTTTCTTGAGTTATAGGTTAAGCGGCTGACCACTCATACTGTAAAAAAATGGTTCACTTTGCCAATGTCACCCCTGTTTCAGGGAAGGACGGCAAGAGTTGCAGGGCTTATGTTCATTTGAGATTGGGTTTTTATTTTGTAGGTCCACATGCGGCATGTGTTAGCGCGAAATTATACATGTCTGCTTGTGGGAATGCATTTGATATAAATTTTAAATGATATATATCTTTGCAGCTTAGATTAGATTAGATACATAGATCAAATGCATTTACTTATTTAATACACTTTTTGAATCTTTTGTTCTTGGCATTAATTTAATTTAACTTAAATGACAGAGGAGACAGGAATGTTAAAAATTATTTCAAAGAGATTTTTCAAATTAAAAAGCTTTTAAATTTTAATGAAATCAGATCTCCTATGAGCAATTTCACCAACAGTGTAGTCACTTTTTTCTGCAGGGTAAAGCTCTCTCGAGAACTTTGTGTTTCCTTTGTATTTTAAATGCAGCTTCTCTAGCAAAGAATGAAGCGAGAAAACCCAATAAAAGGAATATCCATTACTGAGAGCGCAATCGCTAAGTGAGCATACCGTATCAGAATCTCAAGTATTAACATAACGTTTAAGCTGTAAAAAATTGTAAGGAATAATAAAAACGATCACTAGAGGCTCTGTTTTAGTTTGGTTGATTATTTTAGTTTTATACTTGAAGCTGTATTATGCTTTAATTTAAAAAGGATTACATGCGAGAAAAAAATGCACTTCAATTATTGTTTACTTTTTTTTTAAATAACGCTGACATCTATTGAAAATTAAACAAAGCTTAATTTTCATTTTTCTTAAAGTTCATTTGAAACTGCTTGTAAAATTTGTAGATTTTTTTATTGCTGTTAAGAAGATATTCCTAAATATTTAAGATGCCAATGAAGTAAACAAGAAAAAATCAAAACAAAAAAAAAGAGAAGGCTGAGAGAAATTATGAACAATATTTTTCATTACTTTGCTCGGAACAAATCAAAATTGTGTAGTCACGTGGCCGAGTTGCTGGCGAAAAGGCATACAAATATTTTGTAATTGGTTGCAATGGACAAAAGTCAAATAGAGGTGTGACGTGTGACCGCACAGTAAAAAAATCTTTCCAGTCGATTTTTCCAGAAATTCAGTAATCAACTAAAGCCGATTAAAACATAGAAATATTCTAAATAAGTTTTTATAACAATCAAACAGATGGCAGAGGCATTCGATAAAAAATATTATACAAATCAATTTTAAAAATATTGATTTCGTATCAGATATCACTTCAATACTAGTTGTATTATATGTGCATAAAAAGTTGAGTTATTGACTACTCGTCCCCGCAGTGCTTGTTTGGCTTATCTACCATTTGATACATAGATGACCTTTCAATAAAATCGTCTACAGAATCACATTCTACAAAATCTGAGCTAAGAAAAAAACGTTAAACACGATAATGTGAGAATTGTTAAAATATTTTTAAAATCAATTTCCAGTTATAAGAGGCAGTCAAGGATTTTAATTTAAAGTTGTTTCTTAAAGTTATTTTTTGTAAATCATTTATTATTTATTGTGCTCCTTGACTGATAGGTTGGTGTGAGGCTGACCTCCGTGCTGTAAAAATTGGTTCCCTTTTGCCAATGCTACCCCGGTTTGAGGGAAAGGCGGGAGGAGTTGCAAAGGTGATGTTCATGTGACGTTTTGTTTATTTGTATGCACACAGTGTGCCTATCTGTGGGCATGCTTAGATTATAGATAGGACACATTTAACCGGTCCGTAGTCCATGTGGCAACACTTCGGACTCGTAAATGGAAGGTTGTGGATTCGGATCCCGGCGGAGGACAAAAATGTACCATTTATATTTCGAATGTGCTCTTCGCTGAGTTGAAAAATTCATAAACCTTTACCAAAGACCGGTCACTGAAAGGTCCATCCTACCTTACAACAACTGGGTCTTGCTTGAGAATTGGCGCTTTCTACAGCGACGACCAAGCTCGCAGAGTGATACACACAAATACAGCGCTCACCAAATAAATCATCCTAATATTATTATTATTATTGGTCCAGTACACATACAAACATTGCTCATGTGAAACCGCTGATGGACTTAACACAAACAAGCACTAAGGGGACGTGCTATAGAGCGAATTGGAAGTATGGTCAGATAATTGCGACATTATTAGTCATTTCTATTCGCGAATCTCGTTTGCAATTAGTTTTTTGGTTGCGGTTCTGGAACTCGGTCAGCGAAAAGCGTTTAGACATAAAATGTGTTTTCCCGAATGGAAAAAGACAAAAAAAAAACATCGATATAACAATAAAAAAAAGTACCGCAAACGTTGAAAATAGGAAACACTGCAATGAGCGTTCTTTCTACGACACGGAAAAACCAATCGCAATGGAAATGAATTTGTTTTTGCAAGTGAACAAGAACTAACAAGTGCTTTAGATCAGTGATTCCCAAACTATGGTACGCGTACCACCAGTGGTACGCGACGCTTCTTAAGGTGGTACGCAAGCAGCCATGGCCATAGGAAATACATACTTAGTTAATAATAAGATAAAACGTTTTTCAATTTCGCGCTTAAAGTTAAGTACAACTGAGCCAAATATTTCCTCTTTTGTTTCGAACATGCAGCACCATTTTTCAGACTAAGACAGGCCTGTCCCGCCACGATTACAAAAATACTAATGTTGGACACCCCTGCACTAAGAGTATTGTATTTTTTTTCTATAATAAATAAATAAGCATAATGTTTTCATTAACAGTTGCAGTTTTTATTACTTTACCATTTGAATGATTTTTTTAACTGTTGCTTTTCAATGGTACGCCACTGATTTATAATTTCATTAGTGGTACGCGAAATTAAAAGTTTGGGAACCACTGCTTTAGATGGTTTTGTCGTATTGCCAACTCTGTTTTCTTTCTTTCTTCTGAATTTAATCGACAAATTAGAATAAAAACGCTTCTTGACTAACAATATTCATTTCTCTTTTGATAAACAAATGTACTTTCCATATAGATTATTCGTTGATTTTGATTTCTTTTAACGACACTTTTTTAATGCACTGATTTTGATTAAGAAAAAATGGACCTAATTGTATTACTACTGAGGTTTTTATTCACAAAGATTCCTAAAAGTATGATTTACTAAACTGTACACATAGTGAAACTTCATACCGCGTTGTCTCTGAAGTAATTGCATATGGCGAGTGGAACCAACAAGATTAGCCAGCTACTTATTTTTTTCACAATCCATCGGTGTTATTCACACACAGCAAATACATGGCTTAACCGCTACTTAACGTGAATTTTTCTTACAAAAAAAACACGATCCATGGATCACCTATGGATCAAATTTCTTGTGAATAACTCTGTATGTATTCAAGGTAAGAAAAAAAGGAACAGGTTCATAATTCTTGTAAACTTGCTTAAACCTTACCGGATTGAAATTAAAACCGAAACGGGAAATCGAGGTTTGTTGGGGATCGATATTGAAAATATTTTTAAATACATATGTTATAAATCAAGATGTATAAATCAAGAAAAATGAAATCAAGAAGACTCCAGTGGGCCGGACATGTAGCACGTGCAGAGGACTCCAGGATCATCAGAACAGTCTTGGATGGTGCCCCCTCAGGTGTTAGACCACTCGGACGTCCCAGGATGCGGTGGGCAGACAACGTTGAAGCCGACGCCGAAGTTCTGGGAGTGAGGGGACCATGGAGGGAAGCAGCACAAGACAGAGAGTCCTGGAGGATTGTGGTGCGGGAGGCCCTGAGCCTTCAAGGCTTATGAGCCGAAGAAAGTAAAAGTAAAAAAGTAATAAGAATATATCAACCAACCAAGAATATATCAACAAGTTGGAATGATCAGTCTCTTCTATAGGTACTACAATGGCGTCTGCTCTGATGAAATATCCTCACTTATACCCCCTCCTCTCGTCACAACAAGGGCAACTCGTAGAACGGCTCACATTCAACCATTTGCAGTCGATATCAAAACTATGAGAACTTGGTGTTTTCACAACTCATTCCTCTGCCAAACTGCCCGCTTATGGAATGAGTTACCGGTATCTGTGTTTCCATCCCAATTTAACCTTGCCCTTGTCAAATCCAATATCAATCGCCATTTCCTCTCAGTGTCTCAAAACAAAGCAACGACACACACACCACAGCACTGCGCAGCTAACGGCCCTGCAACCGGACATGGACAACTGCCACATCACCAACACCTCTGCGGCACTATAACAAGTGTCATAGACCCTAGAGTCTCTCGAATCTAGGGAGTCTCCCGCATAGGCTTTCTAAAAAAAAAAATAGACATTTTGTATCTACCACTCTGTTAGGACTTATGTAAAACAAACGCCATACATGAGGGTTAATATCCTCAATTGACTTTTTATACAACCACACATTGCTCAATGAGAGACTCAATGATTGCAGCGCGCCTTGTGTGACCACAAAATTACGAATCAATCTACAATAGATATTAATGATAGAACTATACACAACACATGTGAACGACCTTAAAAACTAATAAAAAATACATCAAAAAAATCATCATTAAATAATGCTCCACTAGAGGTGGCCAGCAACTCTACTTCTCCTTCTTGTGCCTCTTCGGATTAGAGCGTTTTGAAAAAGGGATCGAAAGAGGCATGTTGTGCTTGTGCTAAAACACTGGCTGTATTCTGAATAGTTCGGATACACTTGGACTGGACAGTACAACGGCAACTTTAAAGAAATAAGAAAATCATCGATTGTTTCCAATTTTGTATGCGAAAGAGAAAGCACCTCTAAACTTTCCGAAAAAAACTTTGCGACAGCTGATGCTTTCTTGGTTGGTACGGCCCAGTATTCTCAACGTTAGTATAGCGACTTTATACTGAGTGAATAGGACACACTTATGTGCGTATGCGTGAGAAAATTGGATGTACAGTGTTCGGAGACCGCGCTTTCGCCGTTGCGGGACCGTCCACTTGGAACCAGCTGCCTCCTGAAGTGCGTGCCAAGGAAGGGATCGAGAGCTTCAAGAAGGGAATGAAGACTCATTTCTTCACCGCCGCGTCAAGCCTGAAAGCGCCCTTGCAGTGACAGCAGTCACGAAACGGCGCTATACAAATCATCATCATCATCATCATCATCAAGAAAAAAAACCCTTTGAACGTGTGGGTAGTTTTTTTTCTTATCAGTTTAAAGCCACATATGCTAACGTTGAAAATACCGGGCCGAAAACATTTAAAAGTTTATAATCAGGTTGATATAATTCTACGTTTCAATTTAATAAAATAATAAACAAAGCATTTCGATAGATATACTTTTAAGCGCATAAAAGGCTTTCGAAAACTAAAAAGCATCAAACTAAGCAAAACCTATAAGACTAAATGATTTTTTTGATCGGTTTTGAGATAAGATACACGAATTTTCAAAAGAAACCAAAAAAAATATACTATTAACCCCTAACAGGGATAGAATAGTGAACCCGAAACCAATTTTATTAAAGGGTTGAGGTCGGTTGTCCTCAAGATTACTCGGACCCCAAACCTGAAATTCCCTGTACCTGATTTGATTTTCTATTGTGATTCCTATCCCAATTTCCCTAATCTAGATATTGAATCTTACATTTTTTTGACTGTTTAATTATTTACAATTTTCTAACGTCATCGTTATACTGATTATGTTTTTTGTTTAAGGAATAAAAACACCAGCTTCAATATTATTAAAAATGGTGAATTATTTCACACAACTTGCAGGGTTGCAGGGTCGTTAGCTGCGCAGTGCTGTGGTGTGTGTTGCGTTGCTTTGTTTTGATACACTGAGTGGAAATGGCGATTGATATTGGATTTGAAAAGGGTAAGGTTAAATTTGGATGCGTCAATGCAGTAAGTTAGTTTCTGCTTATCTATGTTTTTATTCTGTTTTTTAGTACGCAGTGTTGCTGTAACTATAACTCTGTCGCCATTCTGCTAGGGGTGGCCAGAGCCTCTGCAGTGTTGCCTCCATTTTTTCCTATCCTGACATACCTCATTCAATTCATTCATATAGGGTGTGCAAGGGAAAGCAAGTAGTCGGTGCAATAGGAAGAATAGCAAAGAACAAGCGATTGACGATGGATCTGAGAATTGATGTATGGAAGTGAAGCACGGACAGTGAATGATAGCGAAATGAGTAAAGTATGTACGGTGGAAATGAAGCATTTGAGAAGTATGACAGGAAAAATTTTGAGGGATAGAGTTAGGAATAAATGGGTAAAAAAAAATGTAATTTGAAAGAGGATGTGAAAGTTAAAGTACAAAAGAATGTGATAAGATGGTTTGGGCATGTGGAAAGAATGAATGATGATAGACTGACAAAGTATGTACCTATACAAAGAAAGTGTGAAAGGAAAAAGGGGAAAGGGACGACCGAGAAAAGTATGGAGTGATCAGATTGAGGAGATTGTGAAAGAATGGGATATACAAAGTGAGCGTAAAAGAAGAAAATGCATGAAAAAGGTGATGGATATGAAGGAATTGAAAGAGGTATGTCAGGATAGGATAAAATGGAGGCAACTCTGCAGAGGCTCTGGCCACCCCTAGCGGAATGGCGACAGAGTTACAGTTACAGTATCACCTTTTTTATGCATTTTCTTCTTTTACGCTCACTTTGTATATCCTGAATTTTGCAATATGAATCCCAGCCGGGATAAAGCTAAACACCAATAACGTGTCCACAACGATCGATAGCAAAGAATGTGGGACGACAGAGTTTTAAATTAGACCGAGCTATCGGCTCTGCCTGCCGATCAGTCTGTAATCTGTACTGCAAGTATAAAAAAACATCACTCTAAAACTCAACCGCAGCGTTTGCTAAAAATATACAGAAACCAAAATGTTCACCAGAGGCTACAAGACACGTTTTTGTTGAGTTTTATACTTGGCGGTACCTGCTGCGATTCAAATGCCAATAATACGCTACCGGAAGAGCCGCGGGGACACATTTCGATTTGTCAAACGGACTCGAACCAAAGACAAAGGGAGACAACACCAGAGCTCTTGCCCTATTACACAACAGACTCGTGAACAGAATTGTATTGTTAAATGTATGTAGGTGCATGCGGTGCTTAGTATCTAGTTAGGATGGAACCCCATGGATTTTCGAAGACATCAGTCGACGAAGAAGCCCTGAAGAAGTCAGTCGCACGTCACTGACGAAACGTTGCAAAAAGAGAAAAAAGAATAAGCAGCCTACAATATTGAACATGGCCTACAAGCCCGGAAGGATGGAGACATCATCATCATCAACATCACCCATGGATTTTGTTATGGAAAGCTAGGCGAAGTATGAGATAATTTATGTTATTGATTTTCAGAGAAAATAGGAAAGAGACATCTGACGCCAGAGGGATGAAACTTTTTAAATATTTTGTTCAGTATAAAATAATTCCCTTTTATGTATACTTTTTTGGTTGAACACACGTCGTAATGTCAGGGGTAAAAGTTAAAACAGAGTTGTATTTCCTTCTTGATTTACGTTTAGTAGAGATATTAGCAATTCTTTGAGAATATCATTTTTCGTATTATTTGACAAGTTTTTTTTTTTATGTCAATGTATATATTGTTATTTTATTGATTTTAAAAATGTAATTTGTCATGTATGTTCCTTGACTTATAGGTTGTTATGCGGCTGACCACCCATACTGTAAAAAAATTGGTTCACTTTGCCAATGTCACCCCTGTTTCAGGGAAGGACGGCAAGAGTTGCAAGGCTTATGTTCATTTGAGATTGGGTTTTTATATTGTAGGTCCACATGCGGCATGTGTTAGCGCGAAATTATACATATCTGCTTGTGGGAATGCATTCAATATAAATCTTAAATGATATATATCTTTGCAGCTTAGATTAGATTAGATTAGATTAGATTTGACAAGTTGCGTTAAAGCTCTCATAAAATTAGAAGGACAGAAGCATGAAATAATAATAATAATATAAGGATGATTTATTTGGTGAGCATTGTTTTTGCGTGAATCACATCTCAAGAGCCCTCTACGAGCTTGCGGAAGCGCCTATTTGCAGGCAAGACCCACTTGCTGTAACGCTGGATGTATTTATAGTGACCGGTCTTTGGTAAAGGCATAATATAAATTTGAAATGAACGAGCATATTTGAAAATATAAATGGTATATTTTTTGTTCTCCGCCGGGATTCGAGCGCACGATCTTCTATTTACGAGTCCGAAGCGTTACCACTAGAATACGGAAATAAACTTGTATAATATAAAAAAAAAGTTTTATATGAATAAGAACCTTGTATAACTTTAAGCTACAATATACGAGGTAGGAATTAATTTCGTTACAATTAATTTCCATACAACAAGCCTAATTTCCAAATTTGAATTACAGATGAAATCAATTGTGAGCGCTGTGTGTTAACTTGAAGATTATTCTAGAAGTGCGGGGTAAACAAACACCCGGAGGAGGGCAACATCTGGAGATGCTACACGGGGTGATAGAACAGCACAGTGACAAAACGACACATGACTGAACGACACATGACTTAACGGCACATGATAAAACGATACATGACGAAACAACACATGATGGAACAACACATAGCAGGACAACACATGGCAGTACATCACATGACAAAACAGCACATGACAGAACGAAACATGACAAAACCACACAGAAAATAAATCACTATGAAAAAACAACACATACCTAAAACAGAACATACCATAATCGGCACATGAAAAAACATAACATGATAGATTATAGACAAGACATCTTGTCTTTTGATGTTTTTTCATTGTGAAGTACCTACATTTAGTGTGTGTGTTTTTTTATATTTTTTCATTAAATACATTTGTAAAGAGGAATGCAATTCACTAACCTATTCTACCTGGCACGAAACAGGTATTAATATCATCAATTAATAATTCATTATTGTATATTTTAATGAATTATAAATTAATAATTACCCAATGACATCTGTTGAACCAGGGTCAAAGTCGTGGTATATTGACGTGGTATATGACCCAAGCGGGGGTCCAACCAGCGTTATTGTATTCTAAATACGCAAGAAAGATCGGCCACTTTACCCCTCGGCCATAACACCGACTATGATGTTTTGTCATGTGATGTCCAGTCATTGTGGTGTTCTGTCTTGTGTCGTTTTGTCACTGTGCCGTTCTAACATGGAACCCTGACCGCTACACGGAAAGCTCCTTCAGTACACCAAGTATACCTCCAACGTCTAGCAAAATATATGGAAAGTAAAACGCTAACTAGAGGCGCTGTTTCAGTTGAAATATATTTTTTGAAAATTGTTGTGCTTGAGTTTACACGTAAGGTATTATACTTACGTTACAGCTTGTAGAAAACGACCAAATAGTTTGGGATATAAGTTACTATTTCCATATATATATATATATATATATCAGGCTTATTTATTTTTAATTTCACATGATAAGAGAGCGCCGTTTTTGTGTGTGTCACACCTCAAGGGCCCTCTCCGATCACGGATAAGACTTTTTGAAAAGGTGCGTCTTAAGAGCTCCGCGAAATATGCCCATAGATTTGGAGTTCTTCACTCCGGGTGGCAGTCTGTTCCACTCCACCGGACCCGCAACACAGAAAGCACGGTCTCCAAAATTTGTACGGATCTGACGGTGCGGCTGAACCAAATTGATCGCACCATCGCCCGCAGATCTGAGTGTCTGCCTCCTCACACCCATCTCAACAGGCGAAATCATGTCAGTCAGATAAGGTGGAGCCACGCCATTGATGGCTTTATATACCATCAGACAAACACGGTAGACCACCCTCTCCGGGAAACGAAGCCAGTGTAGTTTTTTTAACAGCGGAGTGATGTGAGCGAATTTGGATATCCCGAATATGAGCCTTGCTGCTGAATTTAACACGGATTGAAAGCGGTTGAAATGCTTCTTTGGCTGCCCACTATAAAGCGTTGAGCAATAATCAATCCGAGACATCACAAACGCACTCACCAGGGTCTTAACCGCATCTGACGGAAGACACTTTCTAATCGCCTTTATTTGGCGCAGTGAAAAAAAGGAGGAAGCTATTGTGGCATCTATTTGCCTTTCCAATGTCAGGTTCCGATCCAGTAAGATTCCTAGGAGTCTCACCGAATCGGAAGGCTGGATCAGCTTACCTCCTATAGAGAGTGCTACCCCATTGACCAATAGATGGTCACGCCTAGATGTGGCTGCCCAGAGTATCTCCGTCTTATCCATGTTCAGGATTAGGCCATTGTTCACCATCCACTCACCGACCTCCGAGATACATCCAGAAACCCTACAACTGAGGTCCTCAGCCATGTCTGGCCGACAGTGAGAGTATATTTGCCAGTCATCTGCATATGAATGTGAGATGAGGCCCCATTTTTCAACAATACTCTCAATGTCAGCAGTATACAATATAAAAAGGATCGGACCCAGCACAGAGCCCTGTGGAACCCCAGAGGACACTTTACCCACCTCCACCCACCAAGTTCATACAACTCATGCGGAGTCGCTTCACTTGGTGATACTTCACTTGCAATGTTTTTTTGGCGGCGGAAGGCCTTCCCGTTGAAGTTAATCAGCTAAAGTTACTCTACTCAAGAAAGGAAAAAGAGGATCCTCAAATCAGGGGCTAACGCATGACTCTAAGAAGTCCCACCCTCCCCAGAACGTCGAGGTTACTGAAGCTAATGTGCCTGACGGGAGCCCTTCATTGACGTGTATCGAACGAGTTGCCATCCGCGCTGAGCGCAGTAAGTTATGGGTGTACATACGTCAATATGTATGGGTGTCGCGAGGACGAGGACAGCGAGTAGGTAGGTGAGACACTATCACAAACACGCAACGCCTGCTTGCGTTCCACCAGATAGGAAGAGAACCATGCTAAAGCTCCGCCGGTCAACCCATACGACACCTCCAACCTCTCAATAAGAATCAGATGACTTACTGTGTCAAAAGCCGCACTCATGTCAAGAAGCGCCAGCAAGGCCAGATCGCCACACTCCATCTAAGTATTCTCAATCGCAATTTAATCAATATGATTTTAGATCATAAACTCTCTAGGCAGTCGTTGACTTGAGTCTACTTAAGTGGGACGCAGAGTCGGCAACTAACAAAGTCACTCATTGGCTGAATATATTTTTCAATTAAAAAAAATATATTTGCATTCCATCCCGAGAACAAGGGTTCGATCCCCACCGACGGTGTCAGAAATGATTTCCCTTCCCTTTATTTCAAACCAGCCCTCCCGG
Source organism: Agapetus fuscipes (assembly GCA_951799405.1). Taxonomy (NCBI): domain Eukaryota; kingdom Metazoa; phylum Arthropoda; class Insecta; order Trichoptera; family Glossosomatidae; genus Agapetus; species Agapetus fuscipes. The sequence continues at coordinate 3,307,107 of OX637350.1, forward strand.
AAGCTGGGAAACCCCCACTTCAAATAAAGTGGTTTGCGTAAGGCCGACCCCCTTACCCGTAAAAATAAATAGGTTCCGAATCGCCACATGGGACAACTTTGGGGATAACGGAAGCAAGAAGTTACAATAAATGTATAGATTAGTTGCGTTTATATCCCTTGACTTATATTGTCGGCAAAAGTTGCAGGGTTTATGTTCATATGAGGTTTGCTTTTTAATTTGTAAGTACACATGCAGCATTTTTTGTAAGCCCTAAATTCAAAGGATATCATTTCCGACACCCTTGATTCGATTTGAACCCGAGCTCTCGGCATGGAATGCAAGCACTCTACCAACTGAGCTAACGACCGGGCATAGCTATAGCCTATAAGTAAAGTTATAAGTATTTTAATGTAAAGACACGCACTTCAAAGAGCAATGTATGGCTTTATTAAAAGTTCAGTACAGAGAAGCCTTTTCTCACAGTTTCAATATGAAGTAACATTCTGCAGTAGTAATTATCCTGTAGAGCAATTTTTAGTGTGTCGCTCGAGTCGCTCAAATTTCTACGCTCTGAAAACGGCGTTAATACAACCATGTGTGTTTTAGTCTAGTACCAAAGTATACAACTAAACAAAATATATAATGTATGGAAATTGAAACAGAGAATTTTTAACGAGCGTTTAAGTTTTCATACTGTTATTGTAAAAACGCTACGATAGAGTTTATGAGTGAAATTACATACTTGGTCTACAGAAAGTATCCGGGGCTTTTTCAAACTTTAACGAGCTCTGCGAAAAGTTGGAAATTGCTCGCGTTCATAAGAACTGCCTGTACGGTGGGTTTAACAAGAATTTAGGGGGTTCTTTGTAACACTTTTTCGAACATGTAACATACCTACCACATGGGATGTAAAAGTTTCGACACACATTGTTTATATAGCAACATGCTTTTAAGTAACTAAAGAACATCAATATTTGTAAAGAATAATCAAACGAAAATTATTTCTACAAATTGTCACGTTGGGGGGAATTGAATCTTAGCCCTCTGGCTTTGAACACAAGATTTCGACCTACTAAACTTTCGACAGTACTAGATAAGAAAAAAATATCAAAATATTGATTGAGGGTTTGTGTATTCTAATCTAATCTAAGTTGCAAAGATACGTTACATTGGAGATTCACATTACATGCATTCTCACAACCAGACACGTACAAGTTCGCGCTTGCGCATGCCTCATGTGATCCTACAACATAAAAAAACAAATCTCAAATGGGCATACACCCTGCAACTCTTGCCGTCCTTCCCTGAAACAGGGTTGACATTGGCAAAGTGAACCATTTTTACATCATGAGTGGTCAGCCGCATACCAACCTATAAGTCAAGGAACATATGTATTGACATTGGGAAGATTAATTTTAAATTGATAATGCAAAAGTAAACGCAAAGTTTTTCTTCACGAGTTGGTTAATTACCTCGAGCGCTTTCGGAGTGCTATCACATCATTATCAAGAGAACAACTGACAAATCTAAAAATTACATTTAATGTATTCAGGAGAAAGTTTTAGGGGGCGGAGCTATGGTGAGGTGAGGGAAGGGTTCCCTGTAATAAATCAACTCGTAGAGAAAAACTTCGTTTTTATTTCTGCATTATTAATAAAAAAATTGAATTCCGGGTGTAAAGGTAGTCAATTAATTAATTGCCTTTTGAGACTTTGGAAATTCACAAACATAAAATTGAAAATCTTATAGTTTATGTTAATATATCTTTACAACTTAAAACGCAACTAAGCTACACATAAAGTGTAGCTTAGAAAAAAAAAAACAAAGATGTACATATGCATAATTTATTATTTTGTAAATTTGATATAAAGTGTGGTATACTATATAAGTGGTACACACGAATAAACTCCCCCCCATTATGGTTACTAATGGGGGGAAATATGTAAAAAAAAAAAAAAAAACATATAGTGCGACTTCTTGCCGCGTTATCCCCGAAGGGGTTGCATGTGGCGAGTTGAGCCTATTCATTTTTTCAGGTAAGTGAGCCGGCCTTACGCCAGCCACTAATGTTGAAGTGGGGGTTTCCCAGCTCCCAAGAGGGCTGGTACTCATTTCTTGTGAAGGCTGAGTAAACTTTGCCGATATTTGATTTTGGGGTTTGAAATAAACACCGAAACGGGAAATCATTTCTGACACCCTCGATGAGATTCGAACCTGAGTGGAATGCAAGCACTCTACTAACTGAGCTATCGACCGTACTTAGATTATAGATATCCTTTTTTGGATACGTTTATATACGTCAAATGCTAGTATCCCTTGGATGTGTGCAACTGACGAACTTTTGGACCCTTTTTGGGATGCGTGCATTTGACGCATTAACCAATTACAACATTAATTTGTTTATTATATGCTTTAGATTTATGTAATGAACACTACTCGTATTAGGACGCAGCGTAATCTGCCAGCGCCACACACCGCGGCAGCATATTTCTCTGCTAAAAACGTTATTTGTCACCGCCGCCCCTGTTCCCGCGTACAAATTGTCGAGTTTCCACACCACTGCACCCCATACGCCTCACCACCGATGATTAATAGCGGCATACGTCCCCTCATTCCACCTCGAACCTTCCATCATCAAGGCTTTCAGGTATTGCGTCTTTATCATAACTTGGACCGGTCCGTAGTCCGTAGTGGCAACACTTCGGACTCGTAAATGGAAGGTTGTGGATTCTAATCCCGGCGGAGCACAACAATATACCATTTATTTATCCAAATGTGCTCTTCGCTGGGTTGAAAAAAATCCTAAGCCTTTACCAATGACCGGTCACTGAAAGGTCCATCCAACCTTACAACAACTGGGTCTTGCTTGAGAATTGACGCTTTCTACAGCGGCGACCAAGCTCGCAGAGGGCTCTTGAGGTGTGATACACACAAAAACAGCGCTCACCAAATAAAGCATCCTAATATTAATATTATTAGGCTCATATTTAATGCGTGCACATTTAAATTCGGACATACATATGGGTTAAATTATTACAACTCGAATGGCAATGTCCAAAGTGAACGAAATTTTTACAGCCTATAAGTTGAAGTCTAACTGTTGATATAAATAAGGTTAAATACTAAAATATTAAATTTTCAGGGAAGTATGCAGTTTGGTTCTACATAATATATGCTATGGCCCCACATTTATGACTGGTCCGTAGTCTATCAGAAGGTCGTGAGTTCGATTGCCAGAGGAGCACCAAAAAATATTTATTATTTCTAAGATGCTCTTCGCTGAGTTGAAAAAATTATTGCCTTTACCAAAGACCAGACACTACAGGTCCATCCAGCCTTACTGCAACTGGGTTCCGCCAGGCGCTTTGTAGCGACGTCGAAAAACTTCAAAGGGCTCTTGAGGTGTGATTGCACACGAGAACAGCGCTCCCCAAATAAAAAAAGACAGATAATCTATAATAATCGATAACTGAAATAAAACCCTAACGGGGTTATTCTTAGCCATTTTAGTCGTCGGTTGAGTCCACGCTTTGACAAACTAATGATGCCTGGGCTGGAAATCTTATCACCACGGTCATTCTTACCTACAGAATTTTGGTAATATTTGTTTGAAGACTATTCAGCTGTTCACTTGCGGCCTTGTTGGATTGAAAGGTCTTCATACAAATGCATCATTAGTTTGTCAAAGCGTGGGCTCAACGGACAGGCACTCTCCCACCTCCACCCACCCGGTTCATGCAACTCATGCGGAGTCGCTTCACCCGGTGATCGTTCACTTGCAATGTTTTTTTTGGTGGCGGAAGGCCTTCCCGTTGAAGTTAAATCAGCTAGAGTTATTCTACTTCAGGAAAGGAAAAGAAAATCCTCAAAAACAGAGGCTAGCGCATGAATCTAGGAATCCACCCTCCCAAAAGCGTGAGGTTACTGAAGCTAATGTGCCTGACGGGAGCCCTTCATCGGCGGGTAACGATCTAGTGCCATCCGCGCTGGGCGCTCTAAAATGTCTAAGAATAGCAGTGATAGTCTCTAAAAATCTTCTTACATTTAAAAAACTGGCTTATTGGTATCTACAGTAATCGCTGGATTTAAGAAGTTATTTTGAACCAAAACGTATTGGTTTAAGACTAGAAATTATAATGAATAAATCCATCAAATAATTCGAATAAAATAAATGATACAGCACATCTACAAAGCACAATTTTGTTGTTTTCAAATTTATAATTACAATCGGGCGGGTATTAATTAATTGTCATCTCGGAGAACTTCAACTTCAGGGGATGATTACAAATGGTGAGGGGATGAGCGCAGGTTTATCCTGTTTGAAGTGAATACAGAAGATCTCAATCCTCTGTAACAATGGCGGGCGGGGTAAGCAAGAAGTTACAGGAGACTTAAAAGTTCGCAACAATACTCCAAGTACAAAAACATCCAAGCCATGACGTTTTACGTTAATGTGTTTAAAAATTAAACGCTTATTAGAGGACCAATTTGTATTTTTTGGGAAAACGCTACAGCAGCGTTAAAACGCAATGTGCTTGGTAACCTTGGGTACAAGTACCCTGAGTATACAATATTGCGTACGCTCCTCTCGATTGAGTAAATAGAAAAAATGTATGTAAACTGAATCACTTGCTAGGTATGCCGTTGTGTATTTCATACATTTTCGATTTACGCAATCGAAGGGAGTTTATGTAGATTTTGTTGTACTTGTGGTACAGATGTGCGAATGATTAACAGCCTTTGTACCTTTACAGCAACTGAATTAATAATTTAGAGAGTTTAGACTGAGATGTGTCTTGAATAAATGAATCCTGCCTTGAGCCAAACAAATTATGATAGTTTTTTTCCTGAGAAGATGAATGTACAGACATTCCTTCACACACAATCGTAGACTTTTTTTGTCGTTTACAAGTAAGTTTTCACTAACGAGTATATGGACTATCACATATTATGTATATTATTTAAAACCATCTTCCGGTCGATAAGTTCGTAGAATGCTTGAGTTCCATGCCAGAGGTCTTGGGTTTAATTACCCACACAGGGATTTTTTTACAAAGTTATTTCCTGTTTCAGTGTTTATATCAAACCCAGTAGCAGGTTTAATCACCAATGGCCACGCCTATGCGGCACTCCAAAAAGTGTCATAGACTTCTAGATTTCCTGTAATCTGGGGACTATACCGGACAGGATTCCTTAAAAAAAATTAAGACCTGTTTTCCGGGAGCAGGAAATCTCCCACAGCAAGTTAAGCTGGTCTCCAATTACTGGGAAAATAAATTGTTTCCAAACGCAGCCCCCTCGGGGAAAATGCGATAAGAAGTTCCGCTATATGTGCAGCTGATTAGAGTTGCGTTTTGCGTTAGGGAAATTAGAAGTCTTCATCCCTGAACTGGTCAACACAGATTGCAAAATCTGAACATCGTTTTTTAAGAGTAAAAAAAACTCGTAAAAAGCGGAAGGATGAGATATCTGGAAGTTTTTGTATTAAGACTTTAAAACTAGGAATAATTAAATTTCGTTTATGGATTAAGCGCTGTAGGTACAGATTCTGATGGAATTTCCAGTTTAAAAACTTTGCAATCATTTGTCTCAATTTTGTAATTATAAAGAAGGTCTGATAATCTAAAAAAATAATCAAAACTTTCAAGAAGAAAAAATCTTTTGAAAAAAAATCCAAAATCTCTTTATCGAGATAAAAACTCAACTGTCCGGTCGATAGCTCAGTTGGTAGAGTGCTTGCATTCCACTCCAAAAGCTCGGGTACGAATCCCACTGAGGGTGTCATAATCAAAATAATGTTGAATAAATTTCCTGTCGATTTTAAATTGTATGAATTTCAAATTTCCGGCGTTCCCGACAAGATGGGAGATTTTTCAAAAATGTTTTCAGTTCAGGCTGAAGGGAATAACATTTAGAATCCGACATTTATTACAAATTCATACAGAGCACGATGCGAAACGATAGCGATACGATAGTAATAAATATGAGGAGCCATTGAATCCAATACTTTAATCTCCGACATCATTTGTCAACCGTCAGATGTATTCAAATATTATTAGGCCCCAGATCTAAGAAGGGTGTAGGGCAGAGTTTGCCAAACTGTGTGCCGTAAAATAATCCCTAAAAAACACATTGTTATGAATATGTCATTGTGTGTTTTGTTTGTAAGTGCGAGTTGTTTCTGCGTGAGTCTGTGAAGACTTAAATAATTTGATGTTTGTATCAGTTGAGATTGCTCGAGTGTTTAGAGATTGTAGTACAGTTTCACATGTTACAATTTTCAGTGATTCGAGAATAATCTTTATTCGCCCTATAAAAATCTGTCTGTAGCGGGAGAGAAGCGAGCTGACCGTTCTGTTGTAAAGGTACAATGTGACTCTGAATGTGAAAGCTATCTGAAAAATACTATGCAAAATAAATAACCGCAATTTTTATTAAATTAAATCCGGTTAAATCATAACAATATCAATATTCTTAATAAATCTTCCTTATCTGATAGGTTGGTATGAAGCTGACCCTTCAAGCTGTATAAACTTGGTCCACTTTTGCCAATGCCATCCCAGTTTAAGGGAGACGATTCATTAAACTTACAGGAAATCGCGCCTTGGTTTAGCTAGCAATAATAAGAAACGATCTATCTTACAAACGACTTATTGATGCGTGATTCTTACAAAAATTGCGCCCTTCATATAAATATATTATTTTTTGTTTAATAATGTTTAAAAAACGTACACCTCTGCGGCACTACAACAAGTGTCATAGACCCCTAGAGTCTTTAGAATCTAGGGAGTCTCCCGCACAGGATTTCTTAAAAAAAAAAAAAAAATGTAACTAAAATACTGTCAAAATTCAAGATTGTTAACGTCATGATTCAGTAGGCAACTCCCCATAAAAAACATATTGAAAAATAACCGTGGTAAAATTCATTAAAAAAAGTGTCAAGAGGACGAAAAGTTTGGCAGACGCTGGTACGAGGCTTAGCAACCTCTTGTATGGAAAAGGCTTCAACCTACCGAAAGTACCTATGAAATAATTTCAGGCTGAAAACATACTCATTTCATTTTATATAATTAACATCATATAATGTTTACATTCACGCTGCTGCCATGACGGTAAATTGTGTTGGTTTCATGATAGAACGACACAGTGACGAGACCTCACAGGAAAGTACATAACAATGACAGTACATCTCAATAACAAAACATCTTTAGACGAAACCGTTTCATGTGCCGTTTATGGTATGTTCTGTTTTAGATGTGATGTTTGATGATGATGATGGATGATTTCTTTCCTGTGGCGCCATTTAATGGTCCAGGACCATCTCAAGCCCTTTTTGAAGCTGGTGGTAGGCTGGTTCGCGCGAACACTGACGGGCAAATTGTTCCAGGCAACCGGCCCGGCCACCGCAAAGCTCCTGTCTGCAAAATTTGATGTGTTCGCTCTTTTGGGCACTATGACCTTGTTGACAGCAGTGAGGGCAGAGCGTAGTGATGTTTTGTCATAGTGATGCATTTTCAACCTACCACTTATACTTTGCGCTTGTGTAGTTTTTAGAGAAGAAAGTGAAACGATTGCTGTGATTATACTATTGTGTTGGTAAATAGATATTGGAGCACTTCATCTGCTATTATCATTAAGTTTTTGTTTATGTGTGTTAAGAGCTTTATTTTTTTTAAAATAGATTTGTGAAGAGGAATGCAATACCAACCTATTCTGCCAGGCCAGAAACAGGTATTAATATCATCAATTAATAATTCATTATTGTTTATTTGTAATGAATTATTAATTAATAACTACCCAATTACAACTCTTGAACCAGGGTCAAAGTTATGGTCAAATGACCCAAGCGGGGATCGAACCAACATTATTCCATTCCAAACACGATATAACGATCAGCCCACTTGGCCCCCTCGGCCATAACACCGACGTTTTGCCAAAGTGATGTTTTGTCAGGTGATGTACTGTCATTGTGGTCTTCTGCCATGTGTCGTTTTGTCACTGTGCTATTCTAACCTGTCACCATTGTGTTATTCTATCAAGCGTGCACGTGTTCGTTGAATTATGAAATTAGGTACGCAGCACAACAGCCGCACGTCTAGTACACCCCATTTTGTTATGTAAATATTTAAAAACGCGTGTAAATAATCATGGGGCAAGGTTTACACAGCCTTGAGAAACGAGTAATTGAAACCCACTCCTTCGGGAACAGAGAAAAACATAGTGGAAACCTTCCGAGAAGTAGTTGAGATAGGGTTGGAAGTTTCATTTGTGAAAACAAGTAAATTCTGCGAAGGATATTGAATTCTAAATGAAGAAGTTTTCCGTGCTCCCGAAGGAGTAGATTCTCATTTTTTTGTGAAAGATGTGAATATACTTTTTTCTGCCAGCTCAACACTCCACTCAGTAAGAAAACGTTAGCTATAGATCTTTGCGTGGACATACGATTTTTACGCTATTTTTTCTATTTAATTTTCCAAAGGCTGCTTCTTGTTGAGCTAGTCATGTCTCTTCTGGTCGGCATTCTCTTCAAAATTTTGCCCTCCTCAGCCCCACAGTAAATATATATTGTCATGAATATGTAGTAGTGTGTCGTGAATTGTCTATGTACATAAGTGTCTGTTTAAGTCTTTCTAGAAATAAATAGATGTTAGGTACTTATTTAAGAATTTGTATTTGTTCGAGATTGCTTGAATGTTAGGTAAGGTTAGATTTCCATAATTCGAAAATGATCTTTATTCTTACCATAAAATAAGGACCAAAACTCTTTGTAGGATTTTGTAAAATTTATTAAAAGAATGTTCACCTTTCTCTCGATTGTTGATAACTGAATGGTTGGTTACAATCATTGATGATATTGAAGTGAAAAAAACATACCTGCAACAAAGAAAAATAAATAATTAGTTTTTCATACATATTATTATTTAAAACATGACAGTATAATAGGCATGTTCGTAAAATCCGTTCTAAATTCCATAAACTATACAATAACGGTAAGATAGTGATGAAAATAATGAGTACTAATTTCTAGTGTATGTTTACACTTTTAAGGGTTTGTGTAGATATTCACACAGTGAAAATTCATTATGTATGTTTATACATTCTGATCTCATAATCAGGTTATTCATCAAAAAGATTCATAATTAAATACATTGACGAAACATGAATGAGGTGAAGCCGAAAATATGCCATTCAGTAAGTATGTTTATAATGTTGAACATTTATTAAGATATGTTGAATGTGGTATGAGAGGCGCAACGTTTCGCTTACAGATAAATCACAGTTTTGCAATAAACATTTGACTTTACCGCGCAGTTCTTGTGAAAAGCGACGCGCCGGGACGCGCAATTATGTTGGAAAATATTTCTGGACGCCCGAATACATCTCCAGGCAAATATTTATCAATCTTCATAGCAGAATACGCAATTAAATGCCAGTTTACACTGCGAGCTCGCAATTTTGAAGTTACGCAAAGTGTGCGCAAACACCTTTGAAGTATTTTGTTTTTACGTGTGAAGGTGGAAAAATGCAACAGATGTTTTTACTGCAGCATGTAATTCAGATTAATAGTAGATTAATAGTTTTTTAGGAAAAGTACACAAAATATAAATTTTCGTTTATTTAAATTTTTCGTTTGATGTTTTGATAAATGATTTGAAAATTTTATTTACTAATGAGGCATTAACTTTGTATAACTTGAGTGGTTTATACCCTAAGGCCCGGTATATTGAAGTGTAGTAATATTTTAGTTAACTATTACTTGAACTTTTATTCAAAATACTCAATCTCGAGTTAACTAAAACCGAACATTACCGAAGTATGAAGCCACGCCCCTAAATCTTGGAAATAATAAAAATGCCATTCAAAAGCTTTAAAACAAACAACTATTCATAAAAATCATATCCCTAACCTTCATTAAGCTAGAAAACGAGACCAAAAATGTTCGGTTTGCAACAATTTTGATGTATCCTTACATTAAAAAAGAACAGCTGCTGTCAGTGAAGCGCCGCCATCTTGAAAATCGAAAGTTAAAGTTACTAAATATTTACTGCTGAAATTCGGTGAGTGAAATATTATGATGATTTAACTAAAATTGCATTTTAGTTAACTTTACGATACCTTCAAAATACCGGGCCTAAGTCTGATGTTTTTGTTTCTTAAAATTTAAGGTGTTAGCAAAAGAGTGACGGTAATGAAAAAAATCAGGCGTGTTTATTAATTTTGTATGTAAATAATACAGATTAAAAAATATATAAATAACTTAAAAAATTACCACTAAAAAAATATTAAGAAAACACACTTTTTTCACATTTTTATCGTTTTTTTTTCGTATGTGCTTTCTTTTGGAAATAATTATTTTCTTATAAATTACAGAATTATACATTGTTTATCATCCTAAAGGCAATTTTTTTATAATATTTTTTAGTGTTGATCTGTTAACACAGTGAAAGTCCATTTTTATAAATATTTAAAAATATAAATGGTTAAACATTGTTTTAATTCACTTTATTTTATTTGTTTATGCTCGAATATTTTCGTCTAATGAGGCATCTTCAAGAGCAGAATGGTTACAAATATATTTTTATAAAATAATTTTCAAAAACAAAAAAAAGGTTTTTGAAAATTATTTTATAAAAATATATTTGTAACCATTCTGCTCTTGAAGATGCCTCATTAGGCGAAAATATTCGAGCATAAACAAATAAAATAAAGTGAATTAAAACAATGTTTAACCATTTATATTTTTTTAAATATTTACAATTTTTTTATAATGTAAATAGTTTTTTAATAAACATGGAAAAAATGTTTTCAAGGAATTTCACGAATTCAGTTTTTACATGTTTTCTCAAAAATCAAATCTTGAACCTAGTGTTTTTTTTTTACAAAATCTCTTTGAAGAAATAACGTGAGACAATTAGCGTTTACAACTTATCGAATATTTAGAATAATTTTTAACGAGGATGTTAATGATCTGCCAGGGGAAAATATCAAATAACTAAAAACAAAGTGACATGACTGGAGAGACGTCAAGAATTTTAATTCATTTGTTTCTTGGGCAAGTTTTCACCGAGGCGTGCTGTGGTGGAGGCAAAATGAAAGAAGTGCGTCTGTGATCTTTAACCAGTTTCGTAAATACTAGACAATCACGTAAACAGATAAAATGTTAGAAAGCTAAAACACTATTTAGAGGCGCAGTTTTATGTTGAATACATTTTCGTTTTTACGCGATGATTGAGTGTTTACGAAGTGATGTATACTCGGGGTACTTATTGGGTTAATGATGACGGGCACTGATAATAAAATACGACAGCATTGGACACGCTTTTCTGTACAATTTCAAAAAAATATTCAAAAGCGACAGCGGCAAATTGGGTTGCATGAAAGAAAAACACAACACAGAGAGCGGCACGTTAAAAGTGGGATAATTTTTTCTCCCTTAGTGCTTGCTTGTCGTATCTCCATCAGAGGTAATTTCACAAGAGCAATGTGTGTACGGGGCTTGAAAAAATACCGGTCCGTAGTCCAGTGGCAAGACTTCGGACTCGTAAATGGAAGGTTGTGGATTCGAAACCATAGGTCCATCCAGCATCCAGAGAATTGTCGCTTTCTAAAGCGACGACCAAGCTCGCAGAGGGCTCTTGAGGTGTGAAGCACACAAAAAAACAGCGCTCACCAAATAAAGCATCCAAATATTTTTATTATTATACCACAAGTATAAAATATTGCGCAATCTGTAAATATATAGAAAATACAACAGCACTTTTAGAGAGTTTTTTAGTTTTCATAATTTTTTTTTTTTGTTTACGCGAAGTTTGAGTATTTACGTAAAAACTAAACATAGGCTGGAATGAATGATGTACCGTCGCGCAATAAAAACGTTTTTTTTTTTCAAAGAAAACCCAGAATGATACATTCTTCAGGTGTGTGTGAAGAAAAGCGATAAAGTAAACAAAATCGCCAATTAATCTGAATGTAAATCTGCGGAAACATCCTTCGTCATGCCGAGATTAAATACAAGAAAAACATAATCTTGAGAACTGAGGATTGTATAATAAAGTGATGAAGTCGGAGAGAGAAGGAATTGATGTCAATTTTACAGTCAGTTACACTGAGTCGTATAGAACTGAAGGCAGCAAAATGAGTTTATTTTGAGACATTCTCTGACTTATAGGTTGGTATGAGACTGGCCACAAATACTGTAAAAAATGTCATCCCTGTTTCAGCGAAAGCCGGTAAGATTTGAGATACAAAAACGAAAATAAGCTACACATGTAGTGTAACTCCTTGCCGCGCTATCCCTGAAAGGTTTCACATGTGGCGGGTGGAAGCAATTTATTTTTACAGGCAAGGGAACCGGCCTTACGTCAAACATTTTAGTTGATGTGGGGGTTTTCCAGCTCCCGGGAGGGCTGGTACTCATTTCTTGTGAAGGATGAGTAAGCCATGCCGATGGGTTTGAAATAAACACCGAAACGGGAAATAATTTGTGTTACCTTCGGTGAGATTCTAACCCGAGCTATCGGCATGGAATGCAAGAACTCTATAAACTGAGCTATCGACCGGACTCGGGACAAACACATAGATTATGTGTCCCGCAACATCATATGCAACATCATATGCGAAGACGCACTCTTTGTTCTGGATAGACGCCGTAAACAAGCTTCAACTGCCACTTCGACGGAACAGACCCGGTTTCGGAGACAGGGCTTTTAGTTCGGCTGGTTCATCCTCCTGGAACAGTCTACCTCTGGAGTTAAGAACAGAGACCAGTGTTGGCAGTTTCAGGACCTTGCTTAAGACACATTTGTTTAACAGAAGCTTCAACACATAAAAGCGCCCTTGGGGTGGCAAGTGCCACTAAACGGCGCTATATACAAATTGGCCAATTATTATTGTTATTATATGAGTTTGACCAGCCCGATTTACAGCGTTCTCGGTCAAATTTTCTACAAAAAAAACAAATACACAATACTTTCATTCAGATTTATGTCCGAAAATAAGGGGACTGTCGCCACCGTTTGAATGTGGTCAAATTGCGCTCATTAAAAGCGAAATGACGTCATTTTTCATGCGGTCTCGCCGGAAAAAGGCGGCAATTACGAGCGATGACAGGTACGCAAGACAGCGTGGAGATTTTCTCGGCTGACCGCGGAATTCAAAGGCTTTTCCGACGGCGTCCAACGTCGGGAGATGCGAAATTAATCAGGTCCAATTATCGAGAGAAACAGGACGTGAAAAGCTGGCTTCACCCCAAGTAAACGTAGAATATACTTACTCTAATATAGTCCCCCAGTGCTTGTTTAGCCTATCTACCATTCGATTACCATCCAGAGTCATAATAAAAGGAGATGTTCGGGATTTGGTCAGGATGGGTTTTGGTCGCTGGTTTCTTGAATAAAAATCTTGACTTTTTTGTTGCCGATTGGGTTATATTTTACAAGTATACTTTTACAACAACGTCGACCAATCAAACGACGTGACGTCAGACCATAAACAATCTTGAAGTTGGCTAAATTCACTACATACATCTTTTTATTTACCTACCATAATATAAATTCCCTATCGTTACATAATTTAATTCACCTACTATAAATTATTTTATTATTTAATTATTTGAATACTACTGGTCGCTGGCGCCTCCCGCTGTACGTGGGAATTCACCATGAAGAAGAAGAAGATTAATTACTTGACAGTTTGAACCAATGTTATTTTTTATACACATTCATATTTTCTCAAACAGGAGAGCTTGTATGAATAATGTTATGACTCTGGATGAAATGAAAGAAGTATGTAAGGACAGAAGGAAATGGCGGTTGATCTGTGATGGCGGCTAGGACTAGGTAATTTTGTATTTGTTTTGATCACAGATCACGGAATGTTTTGATGTTATTATTTGTGATTTAAAAAATGTAATTTGTTGTGTATGTTCCTTGAATTATACGTTTGTATACGGTTGACCACTCATGCTGTAGACAATGGTTCACTTTGACAATGCTACCCCAGTTCCGGGGAAGATCGGCAAGATTTGCAGGATTTGTATGTTCATTTGAGACAGAGTGTCAAGTCGCTATTCTTGACTAGCGTATTCGGAACAGAATAACACCATTCCGAATCACGCCTCGCCCTTTAACCATAAATTTGACACTGGTTCAACAGATGCCATTGCATGTACACAAGCTTCTGCTTTCGCATAAAGACAACTGGCCAGGCAAAATAGGTTTGTTAAATTGCATTTCTCTTCAAAAATCTATTGAAAAATCATAAGACACATAGGTAGGTCCTGTACACATAAAATATTGGAAAAAATTTAGAGTGAAGAACTCCAAATCTGTGGATGTATTTCGCGGAGCACTCAAGACACACCTTTTTAGAAAGTCTTATCCATGATCGGAGAGGGCCCTTGAGGTGTGACACACACAAAAACGGCGCTCTCTTATCATTTGTAATTTAAAATAAATTAGGCTGATATTATTATTATTATTACTGTACTGTTACTGTAACTCTGTCGCCATTCCGCTAGGGGTGGCCATACGACAAACAAGCACTAAATGGACGATATATAGAAACTGAAACGTTCACTAAAAATGCCGTTTGAGTTTCAAACGTATTTCCGTAAAACGCTTTAGTTTAGTTTATACGTAAAAGTTTAAACTTGGGGTACTGGATCGAATTACGACGACAAGACGCAAAATTCCGTATTAGCAATTAAAATATGAACTCCAAAAAATCTAAAGCAGCCATGTAGGATTTTTTTGTAAAAAAGATAAATGCATGGATACAATAAATGCACAATACGATAAATGCATCGCACAAACTGATCCTTAACCCAGACAAGACAGAACTACTATACCTAGTGACCAGGCGGCGTAAGCCCCTCCTTGACCAGTCTCCGGTTGACATATGTGGTAGTGCTGTCATCCCAGCAACCCATGTCCGAGTTCTTGGAGTAGAAATTGATCAGCACTTGGTACTCGATAGGCAAATTGGCAAAACAGTTAAGTCAGGTTTCTTCGCTCTCCGACAAATTAGAGCAATCAGAAGAAATCTGACAACAAAGGCCTTAAAAACTGTTGTCAATGCCTTCGTGCTGTCGAAAATCGACTACTGCAATGGCGTATATGCCGGACAGCCCCAGAGCCAGCTGAAGAGACTCCAGTCTGTACTGAATGCGGCCAGACTTATACATGGTGCCTCAAAGTTTTGCCATATTACGCCGCACCTGAAGACTCTTCACTGGCTCAAGATTCATGAACGGGTCCAGTATAAGATAGGGTTGCTGGTCTTCAAGAGCCTGCGTGGGACCGCACCGAAATATTTAAAGGATATGATAACTCCA
Organism: Agapetus fuscipes; assembly: GCA_951799405.1. Classification (NCBI taxonomy): domain Eukaryota; kingdom Metazoa; phylum Arthropoda; class Insecta; order Trichoptera; family Glossosomatidae; genus Agapetus; species Agapetus fuscipes. The sequence goes on from OX637350.1 coordinate 3,322,423, forward strand.
GCCACCACAAGCAGCAGAACAGGAACACTGCGATCAGCAGCATCATGTCGCAGTCGGATAGAATTTCCAAGAAGGAAAAAGAAGACCGTTTTTGGAGATCGAGCCTTCGAGGTGGCTGCTCCAACGATATGGAACGGCCTCCCAGATGACCTGCGCGAAATGGATCTGGAGAGTACTTTTAGAAAGGGGTTGAAGACCCACCTGTTCGCGCGCTCATATGAGCAAGCGCCTTTGGGATGACCAAGAGTCATGAAAAGGCGCTATAAAAATACTGTATTATTATTATTATTATTATACAAAAGAAATCATTTCCATGTATTTAATTAATTTTAAAAGCAAGCCTAGATTGCAGTGTTTGATTCTATACGAATCACATGTTGGGCGTTATTTTGGAATCATCATTAAAATCATATTCTACAAAAATTTGTGCCTGGGAGAACATCGATATATAAGATATATATACCCCCATGTGGCAGAAGCATTTATGGGACGCGTGCCGAAAAAAGATTTATGTCGTATCGTTAAAAATATCGAAATTTGATTGCTCCACGGAAACAGATTTGTAATGTATTTTAATGAGGTTGCCGACAATAATAATAATTTGAGGATACGATTTTCAGTTTACAAGCCTGAAAGATGGGATGGTAAGAAATATTAAAATTTATGGCTTCAAAATTTTGTTTTTTCAGCTACGTAAGAAAATTAAAAACATGAATTTTTCTCGATTTTTTTTTTAAAGTTTGTTTCATAAATTTATCAGGGAAAGAAGTCGTTGACTCTGACTTTAAAATGAGTCTGAAAGAAGTATGTACAGACTAAAAAAATTGGCGGTTGATCTGTAATTTTGGCCGCTAAGCCTAAGGCTTTTAACTTTTAAATTCTCAGATATTTTGTAGACTCCAATTTTATTATTTTATTTTGTGATTGTATGTTTTATATAGTTAAAAGTAATAAATTATTTGTGTTCCTTGACTAATTGCTTGGTATGAGGCTGATCACCCAAACTGTAAAAAATGGTTCACGCTGCGAAAGTCACCCCTGTTTCAGGAAAGGTCGGCAAGAGTTGCAGGGCTTATGTTTATTTGAGATTGGGTTTTTATGTTGTAAGTTCACATACGGCATGTGTAAGCTCGAACTTATACGTGCCTTCTTGAATTCCATATTAAAATTAAATGTTACATATCTTTGCAACTTAGATTATAGACTATAAGTAAAATCAATCGTAGAGTTTTTTTAACCATCTTTTATTTCATTCGCAGAACCTCTCAAATATTGGTTGAATAAATTCACATTAGCGTTTGATAAATTCACATCAAATTTACCCTCTTTACAAAATGTGACAATACAAAAAAAAAACATCAAAGGAAGCAATCAATTCAATTGTTATGTATGAATAATAAAATAATTTCCCGATACACGAAATAAATTTTATATTGGAAATCTTTCGCGCTGTGCTAGCGATTCAAAATTGGTTTTATATTTGTATCTGTGTCGTATTTTCCATGTGATGTGATAAAGGCCCCCCTGTAGGGCGTGTGACGAAATGTCGGTCAAAGACAACTCGTCCATTGACAAATTGGTCACGCGATAGTTCGTCCACATAATTTTTTGGTCATAGACAACTTGGCCACAGGTAACTTGTCTATAGAGATATCAGTCACGGAAAATTTAGTCGCACGACAGTTTATCAATAAAACCTTTCGGTCACATACAATATAGGTCGGACAGCTCTAAATCTAAATCTAAGCTGCACATATATGTATCATTTGAGATTCATTATTAAATGCATTCCCACAAGCAGACACGCATAATTTCGCGCTTAGGTACACATGCCGCATGTGGACCTACAATATAAAAAACCCAATCTCGAATGAACATAAGCCCTGCAACTCTTGCCGACCTTCCCTGAAGCAGGGGTGACATTGGCAAAGTGAAGCATTTTTTACAGTATGGGTGGTCAGCCGCATACCAACCTATCAGTCAAGGAATCGACTGATAGGTTGGTATATCTAGCTCCATCATAGAAAACTTGCTCTCCAAAAAGCATTTGTGATCACTGTACATAATTTTAATGAATTGTAGCTGTCAGTGGATCATATCGCTGCCTTAAAGGTAAAACTGAAGTGCTGATTCATGGACTAGAGGAATTGTGGATTAAACATTTATTGGGAGTAACTTCTCGTAGTAAGTGAAGTAATTATAAGCTAAAGCTCATTAAGAACGTATAAACTACAAGATTTTCACAATTTGTTGATTTCTTCCGATTTTTCTATGACCGAAATGGAGCTGTCTATGGGCGTATATATTATACGAAATATTGACCGAATTGTCGCTGACCGAAAAGTCGTGGGACCAACCGTTGTAAGACTGATTTTTCCATGACCGAGCGTCTGTGAACGGGATTGTCTGTGACCAATGTGTCGCGGAACCTTTGTGGGGTGTACGCAGTAGAAGGGAGGTAGTTTGGGGGCCCGTTAGACTTGCAGGAATTTAATTTGCACGGGCTCCTTGCCTTAGGAAGCGGCGCGGCGTTACTATAACATAGGTGAATTTGTATTGGGTATTCAGGCTACGCGGCAAAATTGAAATGTGCAAATATACAGGTATACGATGGTAGAAACTAAGCTACATATATAGTGTAAATTCTTGCCGCGTTATCCCTGAAGAATTTCGCATGTGGACAGTGAAACCTATTTATTGTTATAGGTAAGGGAGCCGACATTACGCCAACCACTTCAGTTGAATGAAGTAAGGGTTTCCCAGATCCCGATGGGGCTGGTACTCATTTCTTCAGAAGGCTGAGAAAATCTTGCCTGAATTTTATTTTGGTACGGGAAATCGTTTCAGACACCCTCGGTGGGATTTCAACCAGAGCTCACGGAATGGAATGCAAGCACTCTGCGAGCTGAGCTATCGACCGGACAGGTAAAGTTGTGCATTAGAATTTTCCGATATTTAAGTTTAAAAAATCCACTACCCGTGATCAAGAATCCGTCAATCAAGTCAGTCAGTCAAGAGGAACATAAAACCATTTACTTTTTAGAGGCATAAGCACGCCTCTGACCTAGAGGTTCTTGTTTTGTCGTGCCGTTGCTAAAAATACAAATTATTTTTTATTTAGTTATTAAAACTCTGTTTTATTTTAACTTTTTATTATTTTTTTAATTTTTGGACGCAAACGTTATTATTTCAATTATTTTTTCTTTGAAATATAAGCATTTGCATCAGTCTGGCACTCAAATAGGATACAAAACAACAGAATATTTTACTGTTAAATTTACCTCTCAATTATTTGCAAGTTGTTTCAGGAGCATGACAAGTTACCACTCCCAAGTCTCAACTTTCAGTCGAACCACCTCACTATCGGCAAAATCAGCAGCTACAAAATCTCGTTAAAATACTGTCAAAACTCGCCGTGGCATTCTTAATTATAAAAGTTCTACGCATAATTACTTACATTATATTATACCCTTGATTAATGAGTTTTGTAATAGACTTTAAAATTTTCAAATGACAGAAAATACGTTTAGGTAAAATCATCAACATCATCATAACTGGCTCTTTAACCAAGGATGGGTTTTGACATCCATTATCAACCGCAGCCACCCCTGCCGTTCATTTCTCCTCCAGTCCCATAATCTTAACGCACTGCGCGATCCGTATAAAAGCTTTGTATAACCTAATTCGGAAATATATAGTGACACTTAAGGCTTATATTTGGCCCGAATGGCTGGGTTCAGAGACAGAATTGAATCCAGCGAAAACTCTCTGATCGTAGCAATCAGAGGCCTGAAATGGGTGTTGGGCATATGGCGTCATTGGGCAAGGAACTTGAAGCTTACGTAGCCTTTTTTCCCTGTTTAATATGTTCCTGATATTCTAATGTACAATGACCATTATATTTCTCTTTTCTTTCACTGTTGAACTATATATTTTGTTTGCTCTTTTTTCTCATATATTTCATCACATATTTTCATGTTTCTACATTTTTGTAATTTTCTATGTACTTTTTCTATTGATGTATTATTTTTTTATGGCTGGTCATGTATTGCACCCTCCACATGACTAAGCTGGAATAAACGCATATTATTATTATTATTAATGCACACCCACAAGGAGACACGTGTTAGTTCGCACTTATACATGCAGCATGTGTACCTAACTACCTACTAACAAAATAAACCAATCCTTACATAGACATAGACCTTACAACTCGGTGATATGGCCGAGGGCGTCAAGTGGCTGATCTTTCTAGCGTATTCGGAATAGAATAACGATGGTTCGATTTCCGCTTGGGTCATTTGACAATAACTTTGATTCTGGTTCAACAGATGTCATCGGGTAGTTATTAATTAATAATTCATTAAAATATACAATACTGGATTATTAATTGATGATGTTAATACCTGTTTCTGGCCAGCCAGAATAGGTTGGTGAATTGCATTTCTCTTTACAAATCTATTTAAAAAAAAAACTCTAGCCACTTTTTCCTGAAAGAAGGTTTTATGAAAAATCGTAGAAATATACGAAAATTAGTTCTATCAATGGCAAGTGTTTAAAAACTAATAAAAAGCATGAGATAGATACCTTAGTACATACATGCTATGGAAGGTTTTACCAAATTGATATATTATCCGCTGAAAAACAGGTGAAAAATATAGGTGTGTACATTAAATTATCCTTCCGAGAAAGCCAAGGCGCTTGGCTACACTGTTGAGTCATAGAATATCGAGCCCTGTACACTGAGTACGAGTTGCAACACTTAAGTAAAGTAAAGTCTACGGAAAATATTAAAGTGTGATTTTCCGCAAAATCTGCCGTTTTTGTTTCTTACACTTTATGGTCTTAGCAAAAGAGTTACAGTGATGAAGAAAATCAAATTCAAACAAACAAAAATGGCAGATTTTGGTAGAAATCACTCTTTAACATTTGCCGTAAACTTTACTTTACTCAAGTTTTGCAACTCGTACTAAGGGTAATGGCATAAAATTCGATGAATACATAAATCGCCGACCTAACAAAACGTTAACTCATGAATGGTTCCGCAGGAAGTTTAACGTTTATTTGCACAAGCATAAAGCGGCTTCTGATTTTCTGAAGCTGAAATATTCGCATTGAGAAAAATTGCGTTTAAACGAGATGTTTTTACGACAACAGACTACGATCGGTCGTAGCCGAGTGATTAACGCTACGGACTCGCAATCAGGTTCGATCCCCGGCGGACTATATACGAAAAACATTTATTTTTAAATGCTCTACGCTGGGATGAATGATTTACCTACTTTTATCAAGACCCCGTTACAAGACTTCATCAATAATAATTCTTACAGTAATCGCCATGTTGCTTGCAAAAATAATGTTGATTTGCGACGGACAAGGATGCAGAGAACTCTTGAGGTGTGATTTACACAATCAAACAAATCTACCGGGTTTTTACGATCGATAATCTTAATTGTGAAAGATATATTAACATTAAAAATTAATATCAAGTCGCTGGGATGGTCGAGAGATAAGGCGTTGGCACTAGAATTTTCCTTATTGACACTAACGCTGGTTCGAGCCCCGCCTGCACCGTACTATATCGACAATAGCTTCCAACCCTGGTTCAACAGATCATTGCATGCACACAAGCATCCGTTTTCGCATGAAGCCAAACTGGCCAGAAAAAATAAGTTGGTGAATTGCATTCTTCTTCAAAAATCAATTTTGAATTTTTTTCTTAACCTCACGAAAGATAAAAATAAGTGAATGGATATTCCGCGCAGGTAAGAGAAGACGTTAAGTTTAAATTAAATTCCTAAGAAAGCCGAGCCGCGATAGACTCGCGAAATTAATGCGTGCAGAAATAATAAGAAAACTTTATCAAAAAAAAAACTGTTATACCTAAAACGTTTCCAACCTCGTTGCGGGAAGATTCTATTCATTGAATAATTTGGAAAGTTTTACATTGAAAACATTTGTATTGAAGAAAATTATAAATTGTACAACGATCGTATAAAAAAGAGTAATGCCTTAAAATATCATTATTTTTTCCTAAGTAGGCAAAATTCCATTGTATGCTATTCTTTGTAGGTGCTTACACAATCTAATATTCGCTTTTTTCGTGTAGTAATCTTTCTTGTATTCACTCTACAGATTTCAATTATTCGCACTTTTGCAACATCATCAGTACCCGTAGTACGATTTTTTCCTCAATACTTAAATTTTTTTTGGGATTTAAATTCTTAGCAATCAATAATAAAATATTAGTATGCCGTTTTCTATAGCAGCCCGGCTGCGTCACTTCACAATATTGTCTATGCCGATTCACGTGCGGAACTCATTACCATTATACAACATTACATTGAGACGGCTCTTGAGATGTGATACTTACAAAAACAGCGCTCACCAAATAAATCATCCTAATATTATTATTATTATTACAACTACAATAGAGCAAAAAAAAACATATTTTTTTGATTTTCTTTTTTCACTTCGCATTTTAAATAATTTGCTTCAGTAAAAAAACAAATTTCCCGGATTTCTTGAGAGTTAGTAAAAAGAAAAAAAATAACAAGATTAATAAATGTTTGCAGGGGAATTTTTCCTTCCAACTAACAGAAGGCGGCTGTAATAAGTATTAATATCCCGTCAACCCTTATTCCGCGGGGCTGACAGATGATTTTTTTGTCCGAATGTCTTATAAATAATTCGGGCAAACTACCCTACGCCCAACAATGCTTTTTCCCTTGTTATTATTTTGACAGATAAGACAGAGAGATAAAATACGATCTCTGAACTCTGGGTGGATAAGCTTTTTGCAACCCTTAACGTTAAACATACGTGAACATTTAATGAGGTAATAAATTATATTATAACACGTGCGTGAGAAAGGAATAAAAATATTGTTGAGAGCCTACAATATGTGCGCTTATACACACATACATCAAAATGATTACACACACTGAAGCACGAATCTAATACAGAACCATCTAGGAGTATTGGAATGACATTCTAGTGATTGTGTGTGCGTAAAGGTTCTGGAATAATCGAGAAATTGCGAGAAAGACCTCTCCGGTTTACTATTTAGGAGATCAAAATGGTAGGACAGCAGAGTCGCAAGAAAGCACTTCGCTGTGTAACACATATAACCAGTGGCTGTCAAGGGGTGAAATAAATAGTAAATTGTGAAAAATAAATTCTTTAAAAATAAATTCTGGCATTTTAATTAAAAATTGAATCCAACAGAAAACGTAAAAATATTATAATTATTCTCGGTAATTTATTGCTGCATGTGCCATGAACAGATATGGTCAGAAACTCAAAAGTGGTACTGAGAGACAATTGCTGAAAGTAAGAAAAAAATCGTAAGTATTTGAGACATGTGCTCAAAGGTAAAAAGTACGGAAGCAAAGCTCGGAAAAGTTTAACGAAACGTATACAAGACGAAAAAATCAATTAGAATCAGCCAAGACCCGACAGAGGTATATCAAGCATTTACAAACATTGTTGTAGTTGATGGAGAGTTGCTTTCCGGGATCTGTTGCCGTGGTCTGTGGGAGCTGGAGCTTCTGGACGTTTCGCCCATGTCTGCGATGGACTTCTTCCCATCTCAGGCCATCATAGATATGAGCCAAGCGTCTGGAAGCTCCAGCTCCCACAGACCACGGTAACAAATCAAGTGGACGATGGTATGAGATGGGAAATAGTCCATCGCAGACATGGGCAAAACGTCCGGAAGCTCCAGCTTCCACAGACCACGGCAACAGATCCCAGAAAGCAACCCTCCGGCATCATTATCCGGTCTACAACTCTATGCACTGTTATGCTTCACTTTGCCAATGTCATCCCTGCAATCACTTTTAAGAGTGTCAGGGTGTATGTTCATTTGAGATTTGGGTTTTTTTATGTTGTATTTTCACATGCGGCATGTGCAAGCGCGAACTTATACATGTCTGTTTGTGAAAATGCACATAATGTAAATCCCCAATGTAACATATCTTTGCAACTTAGATAAGATAAGATTAGCTTGTTATTTTTTTAGGACTTTTGCTGTAACATCATTGCTCATTGCTTGTTTATTTCAGACAGCCAAAATTATAAGAAGAAAAAAATGGGTCTCGTCACACAAACCTCCTCATCTTGTAAGATTTGTGCAGATACAAATCATAAAAGCATGGACCTACGTAACAGTGGACAATTCATTTCGGGGTGTGACAGATGGACAAACGCGAAGAAATAACAGACAAATGGAAACGTAAGGTCTGCACCACAAGTATAAAATTCCGCATGTAAACTAAACTCTAGTATTCTACTAAAAATACATGATAACTATAACGCACGCTGGACGCGCTGTTTCAATCTTTTGGTAAACGCTACGGTTGAGTTTGAACGTAGAGTGTTATTCTTGAAGCACTGTCCACTTTACGCGAAACTCGACACACTTGGGAAATGGCTTTCTCGGACACAAAAGGGAAGCAGTGGAAAAGGTGGCACCGTAACAGCGCCGGGCTGTGTAAACAACACGCCGCTACATACATCTCAGCGTCCTTTATCTCATGAAAACTACAAACTGTTAATTCGCAGCGTTTGCAGAAACTTTCATGTAACTGCCTAAAAGTTCGCACCTATGTTAGACTGCTTACGTGTTATTTTAAACTTCTTCGGTAGTATTTAGTACTTGTAGAGTTGCGTAAAGGTAATGTACGACACAATTAGTCGCAAGGAGTGAAGGGTGAGCACTCATAGTATAAAACATTGCTCGAATTTCTCCCCATTGCGTAAATAGGGGGAGAAATTGTATAAAAAATGGTTTCCTCGGTGAAGGTGACTTAAATTTAGGTATTTACTTTATCAATTTTTCTTAGTAGGTAAACATAATCTATAATCAATAATCTAAGTTGCATAGATAATTACATTTAAGCTTCATACTAAATGCTTACTAGATCGCATGCGAACTTACAACATAAAAACCAAATCTCAAATAAACATAAGCCTTGCAACTCTTGCCGACCTTCCCTGAAACAGGAGTGGCATTGGCAAAGTGAACCATTTTTTAATAGTGTGGGTGGTCTGCCTCATACCAACCTATAAGTCAAGGGATACACACAATTAATTACATTTATATTTCTAAAACAAACAATTACAAAGTGAAATACAAAAAAAAATGTTACAATTCGGTGTTCATGTAAAAGATTTAAAAATGCACCAAGAGTGTTTTCTGTGCTTTATTTGGAGGTAAAATTTGTGAGGTAAAATTTGTGAGGTAAAATTTGTGAGGTAAAATTTGTGGGGTAAAATTTGTGGTAAAAAATGTTTGTAGGTAGAAAATAATGACGCATTTTTTCAAGATTTACCCGTGTTGAATAGACGATATGAAAATATTTTTTTAACGTTCAAAAATAAAGTCTCCAGTCCCTACAATGCCGACTCACTAATGATGAAAAAAATATGTTAAAAAACCTTCAAGCTTTTTACAAAGGCGGTTGGTTGGGACATCCATGCAACGTTTTCATCCCCACAAATAAGAAGAGATGGTCCAAAGAAAAGCGCGCGAAAACGGAAGGACACTCGTAAAAGACCTGCCCGTAATAACATCTGGGCCACGAGATATGAAGTGGATCGTGTTATTCTTTCTCTGCCACCATTCCACTTTGCGGCTGACCACCCATACTGTAAAAAAATTGGTTCACTTTGCCAATGTCACCCCTGTTTCAGGGAAGGTCGGCAAGAGTTGCAGGGCTTATGTTCATTTGAGATTGGGTTTTTATATTGTAGGTCCACATGCGGCATGTGTTAGCGCGAACTTATACATGTCTGCTTGCGGGAATGCGTTACACATGAATCTTAAATAATATATGTATCTTTGCAGCTTAGATTTACATTTAGACCACGACTCCGTTTTCCAGAATTTTTCAGGTCGCGAAAATTCTGTTTGATCAAAAAAATTTAAATATTTGATTAAAAAATATTAATAAATAATTTTTAGAACACTTAAATGAAAAACTTTGTTTTAATCCACTGTGAGTCACAGTGGATTAAAACAAAGTTTTTCATTTAAGTGTTCTAAAAATTATTTATTAATATTTTTTTAATCAAATATTTAAAATAGAATTCCACAATGTTTCACCAAAACAATTTGAAAAGTTAAAAAAATTTACACTAGGGTTAAATTATTATTGACTTTTTTATTGATTGTAGAGGCATTAACTTTGTAATCGTTTATCATTAAGGATAAAAGAAAAACAATTTTGTTTTCGATTACCTGAGTATATATATTTTATACCACAACCGGTTGCGCAAACATCCGTTTGCATCGTCGTATTAATTTAACCACCTGAAGTTAAATTACAATAATTTTTGGAAAAAAATTAATCTCTGAATATTTTTCAGTGCCTGAAAAGTCTGTCGACTCATGCCCTAAATCTAATCTAAATCTAAATCTAAGCTGCAAGGATATGTATCATTTGAGATTCATATTAAATGCATTCCCACAAGCAGACACATAATTTCGCGCTCACACATGCCGCTGTGGACCTACAATAAAAAAAACCGAATTCTCAAATGGACATAAGCCCTGCAACTCTTGCCGACCTTCCCTGAAACAGGGGTGAAATTGGCAAAGTGAACCATTTTTTACAGTATGGGTGGTCAGCCTCATACCAACCTATAAGTCAAGGAAAGGAATTGCCCCCTTATGCATAAAATAATAACCAAAGCTCTCTGTAGTTCCGAAATCAACCGACCGTTAGATTGTGCAAATGTAAGGCACAATTATTCCTTGACTTATAGGTTGGTATGAGGCTGACCACCCATACTGTAAAAAATGGTTCATTTTGCCAATGTTACCCCTGTTTCAGGGAAGGTCGGCAAAAGTTGTGGGGCTTATGTTCATTTGAGGTTTGGATTTTATTTGTAAGTACACATTCAGCATTTGTAAGCGCGAACTACACTTGTTGGTTTGTGGGCTTACATCTGAGAGCTTTAAATGAATATATCCTTGCAACTTAGATTATATTATTATTATATTATATTATAAGGCGACTCTGTAGGCGAACCGAACTTGAAATGAATTGTTTGAAATAAATCATTGAAGTTTTGATTAAATAGAACACGAGTACAATCATACAAATATCTTTGCAACTTACATTAAGATTTTAGATTCAGCATCCTCATCCGGAAGACGGTTGTGGACAAATTTATGGCGACGCCTGCTTGGCCCCGTTGTCAGTGGTTGACAGTGATGATGCGACGATGTGCATCATAGCTACGAGTACGTGCAAGATGTCGTTTCACTTTCGGACATTGTCGCTGTGGATTTTAATTGTCTCTACGTGACCTAGTTTAGAGCGAACACTAGAGTGTAGTTGTAGACAACTTTGATGTGACTGCTCTAATTGAGAACGAAAAGAAACTAGATACAGTTGAGATTGTAGGTCCTATTTCTGGCCATTCTTTTTTAAATTGGTGTAGCTTTTTGACTCAGAATTTTTCGTAGAAAAAAATTAACAAATATAACATTGTAAGACGTTGCTGTCTTGACCCATCCGGTGCCTTATATATCGATGAATAGAACTATGAAAATTATATTAGGAGAATGTTTATGGTTAACGCTGTTTTTGGGTGAATTAATGTAATTCAAGAGCCATTTACAAGCTTGGTGGTCGATGTAGAAAGCGCTGATTCTCAAGCAAGACCCAGTTGGTGTAAGGCTGGATGGACCTAAGGTGAACGGTCTTACAAATCTGCATTGTTTATCTTTCAATTTTAACAGTAAAATAGGGGTACTTTTTAATAAAGATATAATTTTACAGTGAAAGAGTTTATGAAACAAACAAACAAACATTATAGTTTGTTGTATATAATTTGAAACAAAAAAAAAAACTAAGTAAAACATGAAAAATCTTGAATGAAATGATATTTTTAAATAAGATGTTTTTAAAAGCTTTTACAACAATCAGTTTCAGGGAGAAAAAACTTGCAGATAAAAAAAAGTTTCAGGAGTAAACGTTCCGAGAATAAAACAAGGGTTTGTTCTCGCTAAGGTAAATAAAATGAGAAGAAGTACCGAGTGAAAAGTTTTAATAGCTGGAAACGAATCGCGGGTAATATTTTACGGTTTAATGATAGAACGACACAAAGACAGAACGAAGCAGTGACATAACGAGCCATGACAGAACAACACATGACAGAACATCACCATGACAAAATATCACAATAAAGTAATAAAATGAGACAAACTACCGAGTGAAAAGTTTTAATAGATGGAAACGAATCGCGGGTAATATTTTACGGTTTAATGATAGAACGACACAGTGACAGAACGAAGCAGTGACATAACGAGACATGATAGAACAAAACATGACAGACCATCACCATGGCAAGACATCACGATGACAGAATTTCACAATAACGTAATAAAATGAGAAGTACCTACCGAGTGAACAGTTTTCATAGCTGGAAACGAATCACGGATAATATTTTACCATTTTCAAGGTGGAACAAAACAGTGAAAAAACGACACATGACAGAACATCACCATGACAAACCATCACAGGAAAGTACATCACAATAACAAAATCATCAACTGACCAAACAGCACTTACCTAAAACAGAACATACAATAAACGGCACATGAAAAAACACTTCCAACTTTTTTTAAATAGATTTGTGAAGAGGAACGAAATTCACCATCCTACTTTGCCTGCCAAGTCTTAATGCCAAAACAAAAGCTTATGTTCATGCAATGGCATCTGTTCAAACAGGGTCGAAGTTATGTTCAAATGGGCCAGACGTGATTCGAACTAACGTTATTCTGTTCCAAATACGCTAGTAGAACATGCGACTTGACTGCCTCGGCCATAACAACGACTTAATAATCAAAGTGATGTATTTACTGTGTTGTTTTGTGATTGTGATGTTTTGGCTTATGATGTTATGTCATGTGTCGTTCTGTCACGTGTCGTTATGTCATGTGTCGTTTTGTCGCTATGCCGTTCTATCCTGTCACCATATTTTACAGGGAGCGAGCGGACGCAGGTATGAAATAGTCGTTTGCGAGCTGAATAAACAATTTGTGTGGTTGTAGAGCATTTTGTTTATGGTTAGAAAGAGTTGCCAGATGGAGAAATTCCGCAGAAACTTGGATTATTACGGAGAAAAAAACAAACAGGGATACGTCTTGCGGAAAGGCTGCGAGTAAATCTCTACGAAACTGATGGATCGTACTGACGGAGATAGTATACAGGTTATTTAGGACAGCTGGCAAGTGTTAGATTGCTAAAAATTGGTCTAGGTGTTTATAATTTCATAACGAATTATCTAGGACGTTAATTTTTAAGTTGTCATGTTAAGGTTCATTCTAAATGTCTCCCACACTCTTGATTGTCCTCATAACATCATATCGCCACCTTAGAGGTAAAACTAAATAAGTGCCGATTCACTGATTTGAGAAATCGTGGATAGAATATTTTAGTTGTATTATATCTTGATCATGACAAACTTCTAAATTACTGGATTTTCACACTTTTTAAGTATTTTCTCTCATAGAGAATATGTAGGTGCATTACTGAGAGAAACCCATGTTAGCTTCATATGTCACTTATTCAGTTTTACCTTTAAGGTATCGATATAACCAATGAGGTCCGCACGTGAATTGGTATAGACAATATGGTATCATCACCCGGGTTGCTAGGGAAAAGGCATACAAATATTTTGTTATTACTCGTACAACTGGACTGTTGTCCTTAGCAACATATGACAGAAAAATGTTTCGACCTCATTACGTGCCTGAGGACCAAATCAAAATCAAATCAAATCGAATCTAAAAATTTTCTATAGCGCCTTTTCGTGACTAAAGTCACCTCAAAGGCGCTTCGTACGTAACAGATTGGGTTTTCTCCTAAGAGGCATGGTATGATCCTGGAAATAGGTGTGTCTTGAGGCTTCTTCTGAATCCCGCTTCCGTCGGGGACTCCCTCAGATACGCGATCAGCGCGTTTCAGGCCACCGGTGCCGCTGTGCAAAAAGCACGATCTCCAAAGACTGTCCTGATCGATCTTTTTGGGATCTGGAGGAGAGTCTTGCTTGAGTCTGATGATCGGAGAGTCTGCCCACAGTATTCCAATACCATGATAATTTAAATAACATAAATTAGATAAAACAACTAATCACAGAAAAAATAGTTTATAGTAATACATTTGATGGGCTCCTTAAACCCAGCTTATAACTGATACATACACTCTGGGATATCAAACCATTAAAACTTTTGTACAAGAGAAGTATAAGATTGCAATGCAACTTCTTAAGAACAATTCGAGCACAGCTGTCCTGGTGTGACTGGACTGCAGGGGGTAAAAACGGACAACAAGAAACAATCACGTGGGGGTTGGCCGGGCAACGTAGGGAGGAATAGGAAGGGTAGTTTTCTCAAGTAGGGTGGAGAGGTGTAGCGTTTACTTGAGTTGTAAACTTAACTCGAGAAAGGGGGTGGAAATCGCAAGGCCGACTCCGCTTCCAGTAAAACAAGAGTTGATAGTTGCTGCTAACTCCTAGGCAAAGATCACAGCAACACACAAACTTACACAGCTGAGATGGAAGTCTGGAATATTGCATGAGTATGAGATATACGATATTTGACTAAGTTGTGCTTTAGATAACGTGATGTTGAGCTTTGCGAGATAAGTCAATATCTTACAAACATAAGAAAAGATGATCAAACTTTTTTTGAAGGAACCCTGTGCAAGAGACTCTCTAGATTCAAGAGACTCTAGGGTTCTATGACACTTCTTGTAATGTCGCAGAGGTGATGGTGATGTGGCAGTTGATGTCCTTATCAAGTTGCAGGGCCGTTAGCTGCGTAGTCCTGTGATGTGTGTTGCGTTGCTTTGTTTTGAGACACTGAACGAACACTAAACACTTACGATCTTAAGGCGACGGTAGAGCGATTCGTGCCCAAAAATAAGGTGTACTGTGCTTTTTTTTATATTTACGACGCTCTTTCGCAAGCGCTACCAAGCTCCGACATGGATTGATATCCAAAGTGTAAGGAATTTAGAATAAAAGCGATTCTGACTAGAACAGTAACAAACCTTTGATTTGAATAAAAAGAGTACGCCTACATTATAAAGATCTCAAGGGGTTGATTCATATCATGTACCTAATAAAGATACGAATACTATGTATTAGTTACTTGGTATCACAATGTGTAAAGCACCGATACATTGTCACCATTCAGAGGCCATAAACGCAGACGGATATACATAAATACACAAAGTAAATAACAGTCGGAGATGTTGAAGCGTGTACGCAAAGGGTGCAAAAGTTACGAGGTGCTAGCTTGCACATCAGGTGTACAACTTCGCGTTTCAACTCTACCATTGCGTTTTACTAAAAGTGTATCAAAATTAAAACACTCACTAGGTGTTAGTTTAAGTTTGCGTACATTTGTAAGTTGCTATGGTTGAATTTAAGGTGACAGGGTAGAACGGCACAGTGACTAAACGATACGTGACATAACGACACGTGACATAACTACGTCAAAATATCACTGCTTTGACAATGTTTTTTCATGTTCCGTTTATGGTATGTGATGTTTTGTCAGTTGATGATTTGTCTTGTGATTTTCTGTCATTGTGATGTACTTTCCTGTGGTGTTTTGTCATGTGATGTACTGTCATTATGATGTTCTGTCATGTGTAGTTCTGCCATTGTGATGTTATGTAATGTATATATATACAAGGATAATTTATTTATAAGGTACACATAATAAAAGAGCGCCGTTTTTGTGTGTGTCACACCTCAAGGGCCCTCTCAAATCACGGATAAGATTTTTTGTAAAGATGCGTCTTTAGTGCTCCTTTAAAGACACCAACAGTTTCTGCCTTTCTCACATTAGGTGGTAGTCTGTTCCACTCCATTGGGCCCGCAAACCGGAAAGCACGGTCCCCAAAATTAGTGCGTGTCTGACGTGACGGCTGGACTAAGTCAACCACCCCATATCCCGCAGATCTGAGAGTTTGGCGTCTCAAATCTACGTCTCAAAAATGTACGTCTCAAAAATGTTTGGCGTCTCAAAAATGTATCGTTCTGTAATGTGTCGTTATATCATGTGTCGTTTTGTCAATGTGCCGTTCTACCATGGACTCGAATTTAAACGTAAAGTTTTATTACTTGGCGTGGGAAGTCGCACAATCATTGACTACATCTGTGTGGATGAAAGACTGAGAGGAGCCGTAAGAGATAGCCGTGTCTATCGTGGGCCTGAAATAGGCAGTGACCACTATCTCTTATGCGCTAAAATAATGATTGGAGAAGTAAGAAAGAAGAAACGTAAGAAGAAAGTAAGAAAGCCAAGAATAAAAGTAGAAAGTCTGAGTGATGAAAATGTGAAAGTGAAGTATAAATCAGAAATACAAAAAAAGTTAAGTGTGAATGAACTTGAAAAGAATGTTAATGAAAAAGATATTGAAAGCATGTGGAAGTTTATGAAAGAAGGAATGATTGAATGTGCTCGAAAAGTATGTGGAGAAACGAAAGGTGGAAGATTGAAAGGGGATGCCTGGTGGAATGCTAAAGTAAAAGAGGCTGTGAAAGTGAAGAAGGAATGTTACAAAAAGTGGCTGAACGACAGGAATGATAGAAAGCTAGAAGATGAATATAAGATAGCCAAGCAAATGGCGAAGAATGTAGTTTATGAAAGCAAAGCGAATGAACAGAGAAAGATTGATGAAAAAATGAACAGGAGTTTCACCGACAGTAGGAAGGAATTCTGGAGATGGGTCGGTGCCAATAGGAATAAAGATTCTGCATTGACCACCCCAGGAATCAAAAGTGCTGTTGGTGAGATGGTATGGGAGAAGGATGAAGTATGTAAGAGATGGAAAGAATATTTTGAAGGGATTTTTGGTCGGGGCGAAAGAATTTTGTTTAGAAAAATGACAGAAGAGAATGAATTTAGGATTTTGAAAGAAGAAATAAAAGTATCTATTGAATGTTTGAAGAATGGAAAGTCTGCTGGGTTTGATGGAATAAATGGTGAAATGTTGAAAGCAGGAGGTGAATGCGTGATAGATTGGATGTACGAATTATGTAAGCTTTGTGTGAATGCAGGAGTAGTACCGATGGATTGGAGGAAGGCAGTCATTGTTCCCATTTACAAAGGTAAAGGGGACAAAAAAGACTGTCAGAACTTCAGACCAATCAGTCTACTCAGTATACCAGGAAAAGTCTTCTGTAAGGTGATTATAAAAAATGTGATTCTGACTACTAGTGAAAGGATTTCCGATATACAGTCCGGCTTTATGGCCGGTAGAGGCTGTGTTGATCAGATTTTTACTCTACGACAACTTGTTGAAAAACAATTGTCGGTGAGGCGGAAGCTGTTCACGGCCTTTGTAGATCTGGAAAAGGCTTTTGACTCAGTAGACAGAGGTATGTTATGGGATGTTTTGAAAGCATACGGAGTGAATGGGGCTCTCCTAGGTGCGGTGCATGCAAACTATGAAAATAGTACAGCATGTGTTCGTATTGATGATGAGTATAGTGAATGGTTTGAAGTTTTTAAGGGTGTAAGGCAAGGATGTGTGATGAGCCCATGGCTATTTAACATAGTCATGGACAAGTGTGCTCGAGATGCTAGACTTGATGATTGTGGATTAATGATAGGAGAGAGCAAAGTGAGTGTTCTACTGTATGCGGATGATGCTGTTCTTGTATCGGACTCAGCAGTAGAATTGCAAACGATGCTCTCTAGATTGAACGAAGCTCTGCTAGGTAATTATTTGAAATTGAATGCAAGTAAGACGAAAGTTTTGATTTTTGAAAGAAATGAAGAAAATACGAACTACGAATTTAGAATAAACGGAATGAATGTTGATGTGGTAAATGAGTTTGTATACTTGGGAAGTAAGTTTGAGAAAGATGGAAGAATGACAGGTGAACTTGAAAGAAGAGTAATGAAGGGCAGGTGTGTACTGGGTGCCACAGCTTGTATCGCCAAAAATCAAAACATTTCTAAAAATGCTCGATTGGCGGTACGCAGTGGCATACTTTTACCCACCTTGATGTATGGAAGCGAGGCCTGGACGGTGAATGAAAGTGAAATTAGTAAAGTCCATACTGTTGAAATGGACTTTCTAAGAAGTATGATTGGGAAAAAACGGAGTGACAGGGTGAGGAATGATTTTGTAAGAAAAGAATGTGGTGCAAAAGAAAGTGTGAAAGTGAAGATTAAAAGAAGTTTGTTAAGATGGTTTGGGCATATGGAGAGAATGAATGAGGAAAGACTGACGAAGAAAGTATATGTTGGTAGAATAGATGGATGTCGTGGTAGAGGAAGACCGAGAAAGGTATGGATGGACCAAATATCCGAAATTGCGAATGAATGGAATATCCAAAGTCATAATAAAAGAAGAGCTTGTATGAAGAAGGTTATGACTCTGGAGGAAATGAAAGAAGTATGCAAGGATAGAAAGAAATGGCGGTTGATCTGTGATGTTGGCGGCTAGGGTTTGTTAAAGTGAATTTGGTTTTATGATTTAGTTTTTTATGTCCATGTATATATTGTTATTTTTATTCTTTGATTTTAAAAAATGTAATTTGTCATGTATGTTCCTTGACTTATAGGTTGTTATGCGGCTGACCACCCATAATATAAAAATTGGTTCACTTTGCCAATGTCACCCCTGTTTCAGGGAAGGACGGCAAGAGTTGCAAGGCTTATGTTCATTTGAGATTGGGTTTTTATATTGTAGGTCCACATGCGGCATGTGTTAGCGCGAAATTATACATATCTGCTTGTGGGAATGCATTTAGTATAAATCTTAAATGATATATATCTTTGCAGCTTAGATTAGATTAGATTAGACTTGGCGTACTGGAGTAGGGTTGCAGAAAATCCGACGAGGTAGGGCGCCTCGTACAGGTGAGAGGGTGAGACTAATGAGATCTCGCTTGCAAATTAATGAACGCTGTTTCCCTGATACATAAGAGTTTGTAGCAAGTCCCCTAGTAACTGTAATGCCTGCATTGTCTCAGTGGTTCCATGTAGAACGGCACAGTGACAAAACAACGTATGACAGAACATCACATGCCACAACCTCACATGACAGAACATCACATGACAAAACAGAAAACACCAATGGCATCCCGATTATCATTATAAGATAAAAGAAACGTAACTAAGCTGCACTAAGAGTTTATTCTAACTGCGTTATCCCCGAAGGAGTCGCATATGGCGTGTGGATGGTATGCTCTGTTTTAGGTATGTGATGTACTATCATGTGATGTTTTGTCCATATATTGTTTTGTATTGTGGTGTAATGTCATGTGATGTTCTGTCATGAGTTGTTTTGTCATGTGACGTTATGCCATGTGATGTTTTGTCATGTGACGTTATGTCATGTGTTGTTTTATCACAGTTTCCTTGACTTATAGGTTGGTATGAGGCTGACCACCCATACTGTAAAAAATGGTTCACTTTGCCAATGTCACCCCTGTTTCAGGGAATGTCGGCAGGAGTTGCAGGGCTTATGTTCATTTGAGTTTGGATTTTATTTGTAAGTACACAATCAGCATTTGTAAGCGCGAACTACACGTGTTTGTTTGTGGGCATACATCTGAGAGCTTTAAATGAATATATCCTTGCAACTTAGATTATAGATTATAGACTTCCATCTTGTCACCAATTGTCTCAGTACTGCCGCTTGTAGTTTACTGTTATGTCTGTCAAGCGTAGAAAAATAGGGATGTTTTTTTTCTGTGGGATTATGTGTAAGACCGTTTAAAAGTCTGGAAAATATGCTTGAAGTTAACATAGATGGATGGGAATTAAGTACATTGATTGATTGTGGACCGATGAAGCTTACTGAAAAATACATTTTAAACTTCGATGTTAGAAGAAATGTATAGCTAAAAACTTTATCAACTCAGCTAACTTCACGTTGCACTATCAAAAGCGACGTTTTACGCGATGGCAGCTATAGTTACTATTTTCATTACGTTTTTATGAAGCTGTTTCTTTATGTAAGAATACATCAAAATTGCCGAAAACGTTTTCCAGCTTCATGAAGGTAAGACGTTTGATTTTTATGACCAGTTGTTTGTTTTAATGCTTTTGAAAGTCATTTTCATAATTTTTAATATTTGGGGGCAGGGCTATTTACGGTATCAGTTAACTCGAACTAAACTGCTTTAAAAACTAGTAAATATAGTTGAATATAAAAATACCGGACCTAAATGAGAAGTATATGTGGTTGTGTGCACACACTCATTGGCTGCACAAATGCTACTTGTTTCACTGTCTTCATAATGTTAATAAAATGTACATTTTTACGTGGGTGGAAACCTTTTCCGTACATAAAACAACCATGATAATATTTCAAGCTTGCCGAATTAAGGCAATAGATCTAAAGACCCCAAAAACGGGAGAGGAAAGAAGGGTGGTAGAATACGAAATTTCCGTCGACGAAAAAAAAACACGCGGAATTCTACGACGTTCAATTTAGAACGTGTTTAATCTTAATATAACAAACCGACAACTCAAATAAACTGGGGTATTTTTTGCCTGCCAGCGTCGGGGTTAACAATTTTCGAAGAAACTTTTCCTGATTTAATTTGTTTGCAAAGGAAAACTTTTATATCGAAACACAGAAAGATCAAAGCTGAATATTAATTTTTGGCAACGTTCTAATATACATAATAAAAGGTGTTCGCGAGAAACAAAACTTTTAGCGAACCGGGGAAAGAATTTTCTGGAAGTTAGCACAAGAAGAACGAATCCCAAAAACAGAGAATATATTACCGGTACGTAGTCCAGTGGCAACACTTCGGACTCGTAAATGGAAGGTTGTGGATTCGGATTCCGGCGGAGCACAAAAATATACCATTTATATTTCGAATGTGCTCTTCGCTGAGTTGAAAAATTCATAAACCTTTACCAAAGACCGGTCACTGAAAGGTCTATCCAACCTTACAACAACTGGGACTTGCTTGAGAATTGGCGCTTTCTACAGCGACGACCAAGCTCGCAGAGGGCTCTTGAGGTGTGATACACACAAAAATAGCGCTCACCAAATAAATAATCCTAATATTATTATTATTATTAAGAAAAGAGACTTTTTGACGAACAGGCGAATTATGAGGCTAGGCAAGGAGAGCTTTTTCACATAACAACGTCATCGACAAAAATAATGTTGTGACTGACGGGTTCTATTTGATAAAAACTTCGGCTAATTTATTTTGCACAATTTATTTTAAGAAGCGGTTCGCATTAAGAGTTAACTCTACACCACGGTCGTTTGACTACTCATTAGCTCAACGGCTCAGTTACAAGTATTACGCTACAGACAGCTTTTTATGGAATGCGTAAGGATGGTTCTTGAAACATTGGGACCTGGAACATGCGAGATTTCGCCAGAATATTCGAGTAAATACTCACACGATATCGAACAAATACAAGTACAATTATTTAAACACCTACATCTAGAGGCACAGGCACACTCACAAAAGTAAGTACACACAGACACAAAATCACTCATTCTTAACAATAATAATCAATTTATAGTAAATTCCTACTGAAATTCTTACTAATCCTTCAAGGCCGTACATAGATAAGGCATGCTAGACTCATTGATATTGCGGACCACATGATCAATTTTCTACTAAGTTAGGGATCGCAGAGACAAGCGTTAAAAACTTCCATCATATGAAAATTATCGACAGAATTTTTAGCCTTTATCTTAGCAACCCGGCCAGCTAGACTATAAAATGTGTGCCGACTCCGTTGAACCGGAAGGAGGGGGGAGGAAGGGGGAAAATGAAATTAATTTCATATTTAACTGAAAAAAACTTTATCGATTTCCACATCAAAAACTGAAAGATGAAAAACGTATTTTTTTGTATTTTATGTTTTGATACATTTCTATACATTTATACCTTCAATCCACGTGAAAACACATAATGAAGCATGTCCAGGAAGCAAACCCAAGAAAGGTTATATTACTTTCCTACCTCAAGCCTAAAACGTTGCGTTAACACTCGACCAAAGCGTTTACCAAAAAAAACATGAAAACTAAAACAGCACTTTTAGTGAGCGAACTAGTTTCAATACATTTTTTTGTACAAAGCTACGATTTAGTTAAAACGAGAAGTTTTATACTTGGGGTAGTTACACTCCACACATTAATACACAGAAAATCCTGAATCGAGTTTCGAATTCAGTTCCAGGGATCAATTTACTTTTCGAAGGAAAAAGAGTAAGAAAAGGCTTCCAAAGAAAAGGGGTTTTCACGCTATAAATTTTTACGTCTAAACTCAACCGCATCGTATTATCAAAAATGCATTAAAAATTAAACGCTCACGAGATGTCGTTGTTTTAGATTCCTTACATTTTCTGGGAAACTCAGTTGAAACGTTTTTTTTTTAACTTGAGGTACTGAACACATTTTCAGGTTTTTTCTTACAATCGATAATCCTGAGAATTTATATACAATGCGTAATCTTTTGATGTTTGAGATCCTGTAATAATGTAAGTATTGGATTTTTTTTCTTTCAGGGAATGAAAAAATTGGTCACCTGATAGCTACCTTTGAAAATCTCGGGCAAGGTGGACTGGATTGCCTTTTATTATAAGTGGTTTGTCCCTTTGTATTCTAACGGCTAATTACATAACAGGGGCGTGCACTGGGTAGAAGCAAACATATTTCAGAAGGATTTTTTTTTAATTTAATGAATTAGTAACGGTGAAAATCGGTTGACTCGGTTGAAAAAAGAATCAGTCCTGTTTCAGGAATTGACTGCCAGAATTATGGAGTGAACGTTCATTTTTTGGTTTCTAATTTGTGAGAAGGTACACTTGGACCGGTCCGTAGTCCAGTGGCAAGACTTCGGACTCGTAAATAGAAGGTTGTGGATTCGAATTCCGGCGGAGCACCAAAATATACCATTTATATTTCCAAATGCGCTCTTCGCTGGGTTGAAAAATTCATGAACCTTTAGACCGGTCACTGAAAGGTCCATCCAACCTTACAACAAGTGGGTCTTGCTTGAGTATTGGCGCTTTCTACAGCGACGACCAAGCTCGCAGAGGCCTCTTGAGGTGTGATACACACAAAAACAGCGCTCACCAAATAAATCATCCTAATATTATTATTATTACACTTTTCACTTTCCAATTCACTTTGCCAATGTCACCCCTGTTTCAGGGAATGTCGACAAGAGTTGCAGGGCTTATGTTCATTTGAGGTTTGGATTTTATTTTTAAGTACACAATCAGCATTTGTAAGCGCGAACTACACGTGTTTGTTTGTGGGTATACTTCTGAGAGCTTTGAATGAATATTTCCTTGCAACTTAGATTATAGATTATAGATAGATTACACATGCAGCATATGTAAGCGCAAACTTATATCCACGAGTCTATTGTCTATTTCAATATGAAAGTTAAAGGGTTTGTGTATTGGCATTGTGAAGATTTAATATGAATCTTAATAGTTAATGAATTTCCATAACTAAGATTATAAATACATAGATCTATGAATCTTAATAGTTAATGAATTTCCATAACTCAGATTATAAATAGATCAATCGCTTTAGTTAAAAGGTTTGCGATACACAAAACTAGCAGACATTTCATCCATAGATGATTCCACGATCATCGTTATATTTGTACGGAAAAATTAACGTAAGGCGGCGGATGAGCCATGATTTTTTTTCTATGAATAGCAGCTTTAGCAAATAAACTACGAAATAAACCCAAATCAACCCAAGCTTTGAATCACTGGTCTAAGGTAAATAAATCGAAATCATGACACAAAAAATACATCTCCAATCCGAAATGGCAACATTACATTGGCTCGTTATAAAATTATTTCTCTCCCTCAAACAAAAGAGACATATTTTTTGTTTTATAACTTTTGACATAGGTACATATTATTCCGCCACATGCTGTTTGTATCAAAAAGGTACAAAAACTGTATCTCAATACGTTTCAACTCAACAAAAGCGTTTTACCAAAAAAATATACAAACTAAAACAGCGCCTCTTAGAGAGTGATTTAGTTACTGTACATGTTTGTTAAAACGCTACGATTAAGTAAGAGAGTAAAGTTTTATACTTGAGTAATGTAAAGGGTTAGTATTAAAACATTTGTTTACATTTAAACACAGCGTTTTATCAAAAATGTATGTACACCAAAACAGCGCCTCTTAAGAGTGTTTTAGTTGATGTGAATGTTTGTTAAAACGCTGTAGTTTGAACGTGAAGTTTGGGGTCCTGTAAAGGGGTTGGCGCGTGTGTCCAAGGGATTGAGACTGGGTGTACCTTTGAATAATTGATATGAGGTTCGAGTCCCGTGACCAAACAGAAAAACAAACCCGACAGCGACCTCTGCGCCTTCTCAGTATTGTGTAGCTTTTTTATAAAGGGTGATTTTTTAAGAGCTTGAGAACTTTTTTTAAAAAAAAAACGCATAAAATTTGCAAAATCTCATCGGTTCTTTATTTGAAACGTTAGATTGGTCCATGACATTTACTTTTTGAAGATAATTTCATTTAAATGTTGACCGCGGCTGCGTCTTAGGTGGTCCATTCGGGAAGTCCAATTTTGGGCAACTTTTTCGAGCATTTCGGCCGGAATAGCCCGAATTTCTTCGGAAATGTTGTCTTCCAAAGCTGGAATAGTTGCTGGCTTATTTCTGTAGACTTTAGACTTGACGTAGCCCCACAAAAAATAGTCTAAAGGCGTCAAATCGCATGATCTTGGTGGCCAACTTACCGGTCCATTTCTTGAGATGAATTGTTCTCCGAAGTTTTCCCTCAAAATGGCCATAGAATCGCGAGCTGTGTAGCATGTAGCGCCATCTTGTTGAAACCACATGTCAACCAAGTTCAGTTCTTCCATTTTTGGCAACAAAAAGTTTGTTAGCATCGAACGATAGCGATCGCCATTCACCGTAACGTTGCGTCCAACAGCATCTTTGAAAAAATACGGTCCAATGATTCCACCAGCGTACAAACCACACCAAACAGTGCATTTTTCGGGATGCATGGGCAGTTCTTGAACGGCTTCTGGTTGCTCTTCACCCCAAATGCGGCAATTTTGCTTATTTACGTAGCCATTCAACCAGAAATGAGCCTCATCGGTGAACAAAATTTGGCGATAAAAAAGCGGATTTTCTGCCAACTTTTCTAGGGCCCATTCACTGAAAATTCGACGTTGTGGCAGATCGTTCGGCTTCAGTTCTTGCACGAGCTGTATTTTATACGGTTTTACACCAAGATCTTTGCGTAAAATCTTCCATGTGGTCGAATAACACAAACCCAATTGCTGCGAACGGCGACGAATCGACATTTCACGGTCTTCAGCAACACTCTCAGAAACAGACACAATATTCTCTTCTGTACGCACTGTACGCATTCGTGTGGTTGGTGTAATGTCCAATAAAGTAAACTGAGTGCGAAACTTGGTCACAATCGCATTAATTGTTTGCTCACTTGGTCGATTATGTAGACCATAAATCGGACGTAAAGCGCGAAACACATTTCGAACCGAACACTGATTTTGGTAATAAAATTCAATGATTTGCAAGCGTTGCTCGTTAGTAAGTCTATTCATGATGAAATGTCAAAGCATACTGAGCATCTTTCTCTTTGACACCATGTCTGAAATCCCGCGTGATCTGTCAAATACTAATGCATGAAAATCCTAACCTCAAAAAAATCACCCTTTATATAAAAATGAGATAGTACAAGCTGTTTAGGATAGAAGGTTAGAGATAAGTTAATTATGTTGCTCTAGAGAAGATGAAGTTATGAATGATTATGAAAGTGGATACGTACGTAAGCCCTGGCTTGGTCAAACAAGGCCCGGTATTTTCAAAGTTAGCATATAAAGACTCAGGGGAAGAAAAAAGGAATTTCAGTTGGAATAATATTTTGAGCAAATCAAAATTGTGAATTTGACAGTCTGTATTTCTCATGGTTATTGTTGTTGTAAAAAATGGTTCACTTTGCCAATGTCACCCCTGTTTCAGGGAAGGTCGGCAAGAGTTGCAGGGTTTATGTTCATTTGAGATTGGGTTTTTATATTGTAGGCCCACATTCGGCAGGTGTTAGCGCGAAATTATACATGTCTGCATGTGGGAATGCGTTTAATATGAATCTTAAATGATATTTATATATCTTTGCAGCTTAGATTTCGATTGCCTGTCACAAAGAACCGGAAAACCGCCATAAACTGTGATAGCAACTGTTGTTTGTTGCTTTACTATTTTGCAGAGCTTTAGATACACACAGATGCCACTAGATTGCAATGGTAGATTATTTTCTTATTTTTACTGACTTGTTTTTCCCATGAAGTCTTAATATGTGACTTAAAAATGATGCAAAAAACTACCCACACGATTGACATAACTGCGTCCTTATCATTCAGTATAAAGTCACTTTTCAGTTACATTAATACGTTTATAAGTGCAATAGCGATACATCTCAAAGCTCTCAGACAAATACAATAATATCCAACCACTGTCCTTGACTTACTTCCCTCATCAGAACAGCCTATCAGGGACGACAAGGGTATATAAAGTGCCCCACTGCGTTTTTCATGAGACAGCTCGTGGATTCTGCGTTGCTTCTCTATTCCCCAGGTCGATAACGTGCCTATATATTGTATAGCTTCCTTCAGCTGTGGGAATTCGCGATGTTTTAGTGATTTTCATGGAACATCAAATATGTATGCTCCATGGGAGAATTGCGTTCTCGGCACTTACCGCACCTGATCCATCTCAAGTTATTGGATAACAGTGCGCTCGCCCATGCAAGAACAGCTAGAGTTGCTAAAGTTTGATACAACACGTACATCCCCAACAAATCGAATCTGCGAAATGTATGACGTCTATAATCTATAATCTATAATCTAAGTTGCAAGGATATATTCATTTAAAGCTCTCAGATGTATGCCCACAAACCAACAAGTGTAGTTCGCGCTTACAAATGCTGAATGTGTACTTACAAATAAAATCCAAACCTCAAATGAACATAAGCCCCACAACTTTTGCCGACCTTCCCTGAAACAGGGGTGACATTGGCAAAGTGAACCATTTTTTACAGTATGGGTGGTCAGCCTCATACCAACCTATAAGTCAAGGAAACGTCCTTACAAGTATTGACTGTTGAAATGATATTCATACGAAATAGTCAGAGTACAGTACAAATGGACAAAAGCATTTGGTTGCAAGCATGTTAGATATTAAAGGCATTTTGCAGTGTCCTATATTTTTCTCAGTCTCCAAAGTAATGAATGGTCTGACTCTGAATGAGACGGTTCGTAAAGACAGCATTATAAATGTACATTTTTTAAATGTAAGAAATAAGAAATCGCCTTCCCTATAAAAAATTGTAGGTCAAGTTGGTTCGTTTTTTGTTACTCAGTCACTCACAAGTCATGCATTTGTTTAAATATATATTTGTACAACTTCTCTTAAATGCTAACAGGTATTTAGTATTCATACTAACAAAAAAATTCACTTATTTGGCATCGTTTTTGTTCAATTTTACGATATTTACAAAACAACTGTGAATCATTCATGATTCACGGTCAATGCCTCGCTACAGAAAAAAAACCTTGTTTTCTTTTCACATTAAGACTGTTAAAAATAAGAGTGGATCTGCCCGCGCATCTCCATACACAGATGATTCTCAGAGGTAAAAAATACAACAGTTATGTAACCTGGAGAGTAAATAACGTACCCATACGCCTACGCTACTTCCAAATATGAAGCTTCGTAGTAAAAAGTCTGCGAGAAATTATACGCGTACAAACGATACCGTTTCTGAAGGTTGTTCCATCCCACACTAAGATCAAATGACTCAGAAACCGTGTCACGACAAATCGGTCAAAGATAGCTCGTCAATAGACAGCTCGTCCATTGACAAATCGGTCACACAACTTTTAGGTCAACGATTTTTATGTTTATGTGCAACTCAGGCAATAGATAACTCGTCCACAGACACATCAGTCACGGACAATATCGATACGTTATGAGTAAAACTGAATGAGTGACATATTATGCGACTACCTTTTAAATTTGATCTGATAAATACAGTAAGGATGGAACAAAAGTAAAGATACAATATTCAATGATCAATGATCATTTCAAAGCTCAATTGAAAGAAATCCGTAATTTTTTATTGAAAGGCAAACGCCAGAATATTTGGATACCTAAAAGATAAAAGTGACATATAAAGCGAACATTGGTTTCTCAGATTAATGCAGCATTATCCTATATTCTATGAGAGAAAACACTGAAGAGTGAAAATCCCGTAGTTGAGAAAATTTTCAAGAGATC
Source organism: Agapetus fuscipes (assembly GCA_951799405.1). Lineage (NCBI taxonomy): Eukaryota > Metazoa > Arthropoda > Insecta > Trichoptera > Glossosomatidae > Agapetus > Agapetus fuscipes. The sequence continues at coordinate 3,350,743 of OX637350.1, forward strand.
TTCCTTATAATTAGTACACTATCAGAAGTTACAACCAGTAAAATGTTTTATCGGCGATTTCTCAAATCAGTGAATCAGCCCTTCTTCAGATTTACCTTTAAGGTGGCGACATGATATTTTAAGTCAATATCTCTTTACAAATAAAGTTATAGAGTAGGTACTAGATGGCAATGGAAGTTTTAATTTTTTTTTTTAATTTTGGGTAAAATATGGTTTTATAGATGAAATTTTATACCAGACCAGGATAAGCGTTGGGGAGAGATAACTTTGAACAATTTGTATCTGGATCAGAGGCACTTACCTGCAACAAAGAAAACACAATAATTAGAGAAGCAAAAATAATACGTCATCAGTAATAGACCAATCAAACAATAGCGTTTCATTTCATTTGTTTCACGGTTCGTCCACACATTTTTGTTTAACAACTTCAATACATCGCACGTTTAATAATAAAGAGCATTAACTCAAAAAACATGAATGTTGGGAAATCACGTTTGAAGTTCAGACATCCAGTACAACTTGTATGGGATGAAAAAGGCGGCCGATGTTTTATCTCGGTCATATTCGTCCAAATTGAACGGCTGTCGCATTCTACCTATTCTTCTAGCATTGTTCTTGCGTTTTATTACAAAATCTCGATTTTCCCAATTTTCGAGTTATTTCTCTTTATCATTAAACGTGCGACATGTAATATAGCTTCATCAGAGAAAACTTTATAATCTATAATCTAAGTTGCAAAGATATATTACCATTCAAACTCATATCAATTGCACGCCCTAAAACAGAAAAGTTCACGCTTACAAATGCTGAATGTGTACTTACAAATTAAAACCAAACCTTAGATGAACATAAACCCTGCAACTTTTGCCGACCTTGCCTGAAACAGGGGTGACATTGGTAAAGCGAACCATTTGTTAAAGTATGGGTGGTCAGCTTCAGACCAACCTATAAGCCAAGGAATAACTTGCTCTCCAAAAAACCTTTGTAATTCCTGTAGTTTTAATTATTTGTTCTTTTCTGTGATGAAGCTGTCTGTGGATCATTAAAAAAAAATAGGCTGATTTATTTGGTGAGCGCTGTTGTTGTGTGTATCACACCTCAAGAGCCCTCTGCGAGCTTGGTCGTCGCTGTAGAAAGCGCCAATTCTCAAGCAAGACCAAGTTGCTGTAAGGCTGGATAGACCTTTTGATGCCCGGTCTTTTAAAAAGGTTTATGAATTTTTCAACCCAGCAAAGAGCAAATTTGAAAATATAAATGTTTTATTTTTTGTGCTCCGCCGGGATTCGAACGCACAACCTTCCATTCACGAGACCAAAGTGTTACCACTGGACTACGGACCATATATTGTATATGACCGAAAAGTTGTGAGGACGAACTGTCATGTGACCGAATTGTCCGTGACTGATGTGTCTGTGGTCGAGTTATTTGTGGCCAAAAAGTCGTGTGGACGATCAGTTAGAGTGACATGGACCGACTTGTCGTGGAACTTCAGAAACATGTGCTTTTTATTCAACGTAGAAAAAAGTGTCTGAAAGTAATGGGATGCGAATCTGGCTATGATGGCCGCATCGATTGTTTTTATTGCGTGAAACGGTCCACAGAAGATGCTGTGTTATGGAACTAGAGCTCCATTCGCGTCTCGAGGGTGTGCTATAAGAAAATGCCATTTTCTCTTGTTTATACTTTTTGGGTGAGCCATATCGCGCCGAATGGACGTGTATCCTACTTAAATGCTAAAAATAAAATTGTTGAAAATGTTGGGTAACTCTTGAGAATGGGAAGTTTATAGTTTTGCTTTATTGATTCGTGGTATAACATTGGAATTCAGAATCCAAAATGGCCTTCAGAAACTGTGAAATAAAGATATCGAAGTATCAAAGGAGTTCAAATTGAAAAACGTTCTGGTTAAATTGGATGGTATAATGGATGGATGGCTTTAACTTATAGTTCGGTTTAGGCTGACCCTCTATAACCTTAATTGCAGAGGGCTCTCAAATGCATGCCCACAAACAAACACGTGTAGTACGCGCTTACAAATGTACTTACAAATAAAAACCAAACCTCAAATGAACATAAACCCAACAACTTTTTTATAAACCTCAATGAACGTTTTTTATACTTTCTCACAAAACATTTGATCCATGATTGATATGCCGAACATCTTTTTTTATTAAATACGGAAAATTGATGTGATGAGATGGTTTGGGCATGTGGAAAGAATGAACGATGATAGACTGACAAAGTATGTATACAAAGCAATTGTGAAAGGAAAAAGAGGGAAGGGACGACCGAGAAAAGTATGGAGTGATCAGATTGTGGAGATTGTGAAAGAATGGGATATATAAAGTGAGCGTAAAAGAAGAAAATGCATGAAAAAGGTGATGGATATGAAGGAATTGAAAGAGGTATGTCAGGATAGGAAAAAATGGAGGCAGCTATGCAGGGGCTCTGGCCACCCCTAGCGGAATGGCGACAGAGTTACAGTTACAGTACAGAGTTTTTTCTTACTTTAAAAATTAAGTAAGGCAAATTCACTGTAGGCTGCGGATGAACCATGGCTATGCTGTTTGAGAGTAACACCGATAGAGGTTCCCCCTCACGTATCATAAGTCTACGTGCACATTCTATAGAATTCCTTTGGTAATACCTCTCATTAGTAAGGACCGTGAGCCTTCCGACTGGGTTACCCATTTCCAACTTTGGACTGACCACATTTTTTTGCAATGCATAATTAAAAGCAAAGAAACGGAATGAGAAAACGAGAAAACTTTTTTTGCATTTGAAAACTAATTAAGCGTAAAACGATTCGCCGAAACTTTTTCGCAATTAGTGCAAAAACCAAGGAAAACCTGGTGCAGCTAGCTTTGGCAATTAATTAATTAGTGATGCACTTATCTTCGTGGACCACATTTCCTTTAGACCACCTATCTATTCACAATCTGGGCTGTAAGTTTAGTACGGTACGGTAATTCTTACCTACCGAATATCGGTAATATTTGTATATAAAGACCTGTCAATCGAAGATGGGCGCAAGTGAACAGCTGATTAGTTTTCATACAAATATTACCGATATTCGGTAGATAAGAATTACTGTAGTGATGAGACTTCCAGACCAGAAGCGTTATTCTGCTAAATTCCTTACGACCTTAAGGCGACGAGATAGCGATACGTGTCCAAAAATAAGGTGTAGTACTGTGATTTTTTAACTATAGAGTTCTTTCGCGAGCCCTAGCAAGCTCCAACTTTTGATATCCAAAGTGCAAGGAATTAAGCAGAAAAGCGCTTTTGGTGAACAGTAGGTACCCTTAGTACGAGTTGCAAAACTTGAGAAAAGTAAAGTTTACGGAAAATATTAAAGAGTGATTTCTCCCAAAATCTGCCGTTTTTGTTTGTTACACTTTATGGTCTTAGCAAAAGAGTTACAGTGATGAAGAAAATCAAGTTCAAACAAACAAAAACGGCAGATTTTGAGGGAAATCACTCTTTAACAATTGCCGTAAATTTTACATTACTCAAGTTTTGCAACTCGTACTAAGGGTACAGGACACTAAGACAATGTATCTGTCAATGGCGTCTGCTGAACCAGGGTCGAAGCTATGGTCAAACGGTCCAGGCATGATTTGAACCAGCGTTATTCTGTTCCAAAGACGCTAGTCAAGGACAGTGACTTGATCCCCTCAGCCATGACACCGACATATCTTGCTCAAACGCCATATTATAGTATGAAGTTATAGATTTATACATACGATACTGCTTGCGGGTCTTCCCGATCTGTAGTTTGTATGGGGGGTGGGCTTTGTTCTCGGCAGACGGCAGGGCGGCAGAACTTGGAAGCTGTGAAGGGGGAGGGAGAGGGTGGGGAGATCGATAGTACCACCCCCTATAACCCCCCTCCCACCGCCTTCCCTCCTAGGTCCAACCAGACACCCCAGACTTTTAATATGGTAGTCCTGAGTACAGGGATGGAGTTTTTTTTTCTACCCCTTTGACAGTAAACTGAGTGGAAAATAATGCAGTTATTTAACGCGCTATTGAAATGATTATGAACGAGTGCTAAGCGTTTGTTGTAATTTTTTTCAATAATCTAATTTATTTAAAGTTCATCTAGCCTTACATCAACTGGATATCGCTTGAGAATTGGCGCGTATACCATTTATTTTTTCAAATACATATATGCTTTTCGCTGTGTTGAAAAATTCATAAAACTTTACCAAAGTCAGGTAAACAAAGGTCCATCCTGCCTTACAGCAACTGGGTCTTGCTTGAGAATTGGCGCTTTCTACAGCGACGACCAAGCTCGCAGAAAGCTCTTGAGGTGTGAGACACACAAAAACAGCGCTCACCAAATAAATCATCCTATTATTAATTATTATTATATTAAGAAGACTCGAGTGGGCCGGACATGTAGCACGTGCAGAGGACTCCAGAATCATCAGAACTGTCTTGGATGGTGCCCCCTCAGGTGTTAGACCACTCGGACGTCCCAGGATGCGGTGGGCAGACAACAATGAAGCCGACGCCGAAATTCTGGGAGTGAGGGGACCATGGAGGGAAGCAGCGAAAGACAGAGAGTCCTGGAGGAGTGTGGTGCGGGATGCCCTGAGCCTTCAAGGCTTATAAGCCGAAGAGAGTAAAAAGTAAAGTATTATTATTATTATTATTAATTCGCAAAGATAAACTGATATTTAAGGCTTATAGTTGATGCACGCCCACAGGCAGACATGTGTAATTTATATCCTTTAACAGGGTTATTTGCAAAATGTTTGATCCGACGCTGATTCATGAATCATCTCTTTTTATATGAAAAATTCACGATTAGTGGTGGCTGGGCCATGGATTTTCTCTGTGTGAATGACACCGTAAGTACTTATCCTACAAGATACAAACCACACTAACCTAATAATTAACTAACTAACACTAATAATTAACATTACAATGTACATGCAATAATAATTAACTCAACGTTTAAACTTAAACTCAGCGTTTTACTAAAAAATATAAAGAAACTTAAACAGCGCCTCTTTAGGGCGTTTCAATTTCAATACATTTTTGTTGAAACTTTACGATTGAGTTGAAACGCAATGCTGCGTAATTGGAGTACTGCACACGTCATGTTGCACGTGCGTTATTAATTACCACGAGACTTGGAACACGTGTGAGACCTGCTCTGCCACCCCCGAATGCTTCCAGGCGGCAAAAGCGGTGACAGTGTAGAAGGGCACAGTGGCAAAACGACACATGACAAAACGACAAATGACAGAATATCAAAATGTTAAAACAGCACATGACAAAACGATATATAACAGAATATAACAAGACAAGGACCAAACATCACATGACAAGACATTTGTGATGTTTTGTCCTTGTCTTTTTTTGTCATAATGATGTATTGAATGAGCTATTTTGTCATAGTGTGTTTTGCCATGTGATGTTTTGTCATCTGATATACTATCATTGTGATGTACATACTTTCCAGTGATGTTCTGTCATTTTGATGTTCTATAATGTGTTGTTCTCTGTCTTTGTGATGTTTGGTCAAGTGTTGTTGTTGTTGTTATGTATCGTTCTGTCATGTGTGGTTCTGTAACATGTCATGTGTCGTTCTGGCATGTGTAGTTCTGTCATGCGTCGCTATGTCATGTTTCGTTATGTCATGTGCCGTTTTGTCACTGTGTCGTTCTACCATGAAACCGGCAAAAGCAAGCCTCAAGCTTTCCCGCCCATTCGGATGAGCCTGGAAATTGGTGCGTAAGACCATCCCTTTGACGGCGGCTTCAGACAATGCAACCCCACTGCATACAAAGAGCTTTCGAGTCGCTTTACCACCATGTTTAAAATTCAACGCTTTTTTTTTAATTATTGTACATGTAATTTTGCTTTTATGGTTTATAAATTAGAAAGGAAAAGACTTGCACGGTTGCAAAATGAAGAAGACCGTTGCCTAGTAGACACCGCTACGGACTTGCGTAATCAGAAGGTCCTAAGGTCGATTCGCAGCGTAGCACAGAATCTAATCTAAGTTGCAAAGATATGTTAAATTGGAGATTCACATTACATGCATTTTCACAAGCAGACACGTACAAGTTAGCGATTGCACATGCCGCATGTGAACCTACAACATACAAACCAAATATCAAATGGACACAAATCGATCACAATTGACACAAATTGACAGAAAATTGATCAATTAACTTTTAAAAATGACCTTTTTTGATTGAAACAAATAATCTACATGTAAAGAATGCTATTGAGGTGTGATAGCATAAAAAGTCATCCTCACATTCATTTATTTTTAGAGGTAACTTTTGAAGAATATTAAAACCCTGGCATTCAAAAATACTAAAATCTTATTATACTCACCTACTCGCGGTGTCAGCTGATTGTAAACGCAGTCCGACAATTAATTAATTTCTACAACAAAAACAGTGTTAAAAATGTTAAAATAACAGTAATTTATTGTAATGTATTCATGTCTTCTGCTGTAGTCAATCAATTAAGAATTTTAAAACAAATATGAGGACATTGTTTTATGGACAATGAGGACGGTGCGACTAACCTCAAAATCACGTCTGACGTTTCACCGATGCGTACGCGTTCCAAATTCAAATAAAATTCAAGCTGTGTATTCTATTCCAAACAAAAATTCAAAAGTGTGAATAGTGAATTGTGGCGGGATTCTCGACATGTATTCCAACGAGAGGCAGTCTGCCCCCGCATTGATTTTTGGATGTAATGTGTGGTTTGTGTTTTCGTTTTGTACACTGTGTTCTGGGACTTGTTACGTGATTGCTGGCGCTGGACACATATCTGACACCACCGGCTGCTCCGCCCGTCAGTTCCAGTGCGCCAACGGGCGCTGCATTCCCTGCACCTGGGTGTGTGACAAGGAGGACGACTGCGACGACAACTCTGATGAGAACCCCAAGGAGTGCCAAGCTACAGAAGGCTGGGTGTTGCACGGCGAGGGGGCCCAGCGTAGAGACGCGGGCATGGGCGAGGACCCACGTAGCCCGCCAGGAGCTACTCCGGCAACGCCAACTTTAACTTCAACATCATCCTGACATAAGCACCCTGCGACTTTCCTAGAGAGAGAAGCTGACACCCCGATTAGGATTAGGATTTAATTAATTTTATATAATGATCTTAATAATAATAATTTATTTATTTATTTTTAATCTTTTGATAATTTTTAATATTATTATTTTTTATTTTTTTATTGTTACGAGTATTATTTGATACCTATATTTAATTTAGTTTGTGTATTAAATAAGGCCTATGTACGCCAACATAAGCTCAGTTCCACTTTGCAGAGACACCGCCAGAAACTTGCTCAGAGAGAATGAATGGGTGATTGGAACTTGGAATGTCAGAAGAATGAATGAGTGTAAGGAGAAGGAAATTGTGACTGTGATGAATGAAAAGAGAATACAAGTGATGGGTGTGACAGAGACAAAAATGAAAGGGAATGGTGAAAAAGTACTAATGAATGGTGAATTGTATATCTGGTCAGGTGTAGAAGATGGGAATGAAAGACAAGGTGTTGGCGTGATCGTTAGTGAAAATGTGAAAGGATGCATAACGGGTTACAAAAGAGTCTCCCCAAGAATCTTGATTGTTAAATTTAAAACAAGCAAGATGAGAATTTTCTTGGTGGCCTGTTATGCTCCTGTAGATTCAGAATGTATGGAGGTGAAAATGAATTTTTGGAACGAGTTGAATGCAGCTGTGCGTGAAAGTAAGAAGAATGAATTCATTATAATTTTGGGTGATATGAATGGATGGGTAGGTAAGCAAAGAGATGAATGTGTGAAAATTGTTGGTCCTAGTGGACGAGGTGTAGTCAATGATAATGGGCGACACCTGATAGCTTTGTGTGCAGAGCACAGCCTTTTTGCATCAAACACATGGTTTCGGCACAAAGATGTGCATCTGTACACAAGGCAGATTGTGGGAAGTCGCACAATCATTGACTACATCTGTGTGGATGAAAGACTGAGAGGAGCCGTAAGAGATAGCCGTGTCTATCGTGGGCCTGAAATATGCAGTGACCACTATCTCTTATGCGCTAAAATAATGATTGGAGAAGTAAGAAAGAAGAAACGTAAGAAGAAAGTAAGAAAGCCAAGAATAAAAGTAGAAAGTCTGAGTGATGAAAACGTGAAAGTGAAGTATAAATCAGAAATACAAAAAAAGTTAAGTGTGAATGAACTTGAAAAGAATGTGAATGAAAAAGATATTGAAAGCATGTGGAAGGATATGAAAGAAAGAATGATTGAATGTGCTCGAAAAGTATGTGGAGAAACGAAAGGTGGAAGATTAAAAGGGGATGCCTGGTGGAATGCTAAAGTAAAAGAGGCTGTGAAAGTAAAGAAGGAATGTTACAAAAAGTGGCTGAACGACAGGAATGATAGAAAGCTAGAAGATGAATATAAGATAGCCAAGCGAATGGCGAAGAATATAGTTTATGAAAGCAAAGCGAATGAACAGAGAAAGATTGATGAAAAAATGAACAGAAGTTTCACCGACAGTAGGAAGGAATTCTGGAGATGGGTCGGTGCCATTAGGAATAAAGATTCTGCATTGACCACCCCAGGAATCAAAAGTGCTGTTGGTGAGATGGTATGGGAGAATGATGAAGTATGTAAGAGATGGAAAGAATATTTTGAAGGGATTTTTGGTCGGGGCGAAAGAAATTTGTTTAGAAAAATGACAGAAGAGAATGAATTTAGGATTTTGAAAGAGGAAATAAAAGTATCTATTGAATGTTTGAAGAATGGAAAGTCTGCTGGGTTTGATGGAATAAATGGTGAAATGTTGAAAGCAGGAGGTGAATACTGTAACTGTAACTCTGTCGCCATTCCGCTAGGGGTGGCCAGAGCCTCTGCAGAGTTGCCTCCATTTTTTCCTATCCTTACATACCTCTTTCAATTCATTCATATCCATCACCTTTTTCATGCATTTTCTTCTTTTACGCTCACTTTGTATATCCCATTCTTTCACAATCTCCTCAATCTGATCACTCCATACTTTTCTCGGTCGTCCCTTCCCTCTTTTTCCTTTCACACTTTCTTTGTATACATACTTTGTCAGTCTATCATCGTTCATTCTTTCCACATGCCCAAACCATCTCATCACATTCTTTTGTACCTTAACTTTCACATCCTCTTTCAAATTACATTCTTTTTTTACCCATTCATTCCTAACTCTATCCCTCAGAGTTTTTCCTGTCATGCTTCTCAAATGCTTCATTTCCACCGTACATACTTTACTCATTTCGCTATCATTCACTGTCCATGCTTCACTTCCATACATCAAAGTCGGTAACAATATGCCATTAATAATAATAATAATACAGTATTTTTATAGCGCCTTTTCATGACTCTTGGTCATCCCAAAGGCGCTTGCTCATATGAGCGCGCGAACAGGTGGGTCTTCAACCCCTTTCTAAAAGTACTCTCCAGATCCATTTCGCGCAGGTCATCTGGGAGGCCGTTCCATATCGTTGGAGCAGCCACCTTGAAGGCTCGATCTCCAAAAACGGTCTTCTTTTTCCTTCTTGGAAACTCTAGCCGACTGCGACATGATGCTGCTGATCGCAGTGTTGCTGTTCTGCTGCTTGTGGTGGCTGGAGTTATCATATCCTTTAAATATTTCGGTGCGGTCCCACGCAGGCTCTTGAAGACCAGCAACCCTATCTTATACTGGACCCGTTCATGAATCTTGAGCCAGTGAAGAGACTTCAGGTGCGGCGTAATATGGCAAAACTTTGAGGCACCATGTATAAGTCTGGCCGCGGCATTCAGTACAGACTGGAGTCTCTTCAGCTGGCTCTCGGGCTGTCCGGCATATACGCCATTGCAGTAGTCGATTTTCGACAGCACGAAGGCATTGACAACAGTTTTTAAGGCCTTTGTTGTCAGATTTCTTCTGATTGCTCTAATTTGTCGGAGAGCGAAGAAACCTGACTTAACTGTTTTGCCAATTTGCCTATCGAGTACCAAGTGCTGATCAATTTCCACTCCAAGAACTCGGACATGGGTTGCTGGGATGACAGCACTACCACATATGTCAACCGGAGACTGGTCAAGGAGGGGCTTACGCCTCCTGGTCACTAGGTATAGTAGTTCTGTCTTGTCTGGGTTAAGGATCAGTTTGTGCGATGCCATCCAGTGCCCTATCCTTTCGATGCCTCCTGCAATTTTTTGAGATGCTTCTCGCATTTTCTCAGGCTCACACTCCAGGTAAATTTGGCAATCGTCAGCGTAGCAGTGAACGTGTGTACGCCATTGTGTACCGCCATTCTCAGATCCATCGTCAATCGCTTGTTCTTTGCTATTCTTCCTATTGCACCGACCACTTGCTTGCCCTTACACATCCTATTCTCAAGTTCTCTTGTCATCTTTCCATTCTTCTCAAACATACTTCCCAAGTATCTAAATTCATCCACAATTTCAACTTTCGTACCATTCAACATGAGCGTGCATTCTTCATTTTCATCCATTCTGTCAAAAATCAGTACTTTCGTCTTGAATGCGTGATAGATTGGATGTACGAATTATGTAAGCTTTGTGTGAATGCAGGAGTAGTACCGATGGATTGGAGGAAGGCAGTCATTGTTCCCATTTACAAAGGTAAAGGGGACAAAAAAGACTGTCAGAACTTCAGACCAATCAGTCTACTCAGTATACCAGGAAAAGTCTTCTGTAAGGTGATTATAAAAAATGTGATTCTGACTACTAGTGAAAGGATTTCCGATATACAGTCCGGCTTTATGGCCGGTAGAGGCTGTGTTGATCAGATTTTTACTCTACGACAACTTGTTGAAAAACAATTGTCGGTGAGGCGGAAGCTGTTCACGGCCTTTGTAGATCTGGAAAAGGCTTTTGACTCAGTAGACAGAGGTATGTTATGGGATGTTTTGAAAGCATACGGAGTGAATGGGGCTCTCCTAGGTGCGGTGCATGCCAACTATGAAAATAGTAAGGCATGTGTTCGTATTGATGGTGAGTATAGTGAGTGGTTTGAAGTTTATAAGGGTGTGAGGCAAGGATGTGTGATGAGTCCATGGCTATTTAACATAGTCATGGACAAGTGTGTCAGAGATGCTCGACTTAATGATTGTGGATTGACGATAGGAGAGAGCAAAGTGAGTGTTTTACTGTATGCAGATGATGCAGTTCTTGTTTCTGATTCAGCAGTAGAATTGCAAACAATGCTCTCTAGATTGAATGAAGCTTTGTTAGGTAACCATCTGAAGTTGAATGCAAGTAAGACGAAAGTATTGATTTTTGAAAGAGATGATGAAAGTATGAATTATGAATTTAAAATTAATGGAATGAATGTTGATGTCGTAAATGAGTTTGTATACCTGGGAAGTATGTTTGAAAAAGATGGAAGAATGACCGGTGAATTTGAAAGAAGAGTAATGAAGGGCAGGTGTGTACTGGGTGCCACAGCTTGTATCGCCAAAAATCAAAACATATCTAAAAATGCTCGATTGGCGGTACGCAGTGGCATACTTTTACCCACCTTGATGTATGGAAGCGAGGCCTGGACGGTGAATGAAAGTGAAATTAGTAAAGTCCATACTGTTGAAATGGACTTTCTAAGAAGTATGATTGGGAAAAAACGGAGTGACAGGGTGAGGAATGATTTTGTAAGAGAAGAATGTGGTGCAAGAGAAAGTGTGAAAGTGAAGATTAAAAGAAGTTTGTTAAGATGGTTTGGGCATATGGAGAGAATGAATGAGGAAAGACTGACGAAGAAAGTATATGTTGGTAGAATAGATGGATGTCGTGGTAGAGGAAGACCGAGAAAGGTATGGATGGACCAAATATCCGAAATTGCGAATGAATGGAATATCCAGAGTCATAATAAAAGAAGAGCTTGTATGAAGAAGGTTATGACTCTGGAGGAAATGAAAGAAGTATGTAAGGATAGAAAGAAATGGCGGTTGATCTGTGATGTTGGCGGTTGGGGTTTGTTAAAGTAAAATTGGTTTTGTGATTTAGTTTTTTATGTCAATGTATATATTGTTATTTTATTGATTTTAAAAATGTAATTTGTCATGTATGTTCCTTCACTTATAGGTTGTTATGCGGCTGACCACCCATACTGTAAAAAAAATTGGTTCACTTTGCCAATGTCACCCCTGTTTCAGGGAAGGACGGCAAGAGTTGCAAGGCTTATGTTCATTTGAGATTGGGTTTTTATATTGTAGGTCCACATGCGGCATGTGTTAGCGCGAAATTATACATATCTGCTTGTGGGAATGCATTTAATATAAATCTTAAATGATATATATCTTTGCAGCTTAGATTAGATTAGATTAGATTAGATACGTTGTCACGCGGGGGGTACAATACGTGACCGGAATTCATAAAATGTTTTAATACAAGCCGATGCAAAAATTCTACAACAAAATAAAGTTCACCTTTGAAAGTTAATCATTTCTGTGAAACCCATCGCTGTTAGATATTATATCGAAGCAAAATCCATAGGGAAAACTCGAGGGATATACGAGTATTGTATGCATTTATGTACATAGATAATAGGTACACTTTGGGTTTCATATTACGGGTTCAGACAAAAACCCTACAACTGCTCTAGTATGTGGAAACTAGGAGCGAAATTAAATCACGTCATTTTGCTGTGGAGTTATTAGAGTGGAAGATTTAATAATGCAGGGATTCATATTTTCTCTCCACGGTGCATCGCATAGTGAGGTAATAAAGCTGTACACAAAACACCTTCAGGGAGCAATGTCGGCTACTTACACTGTGCAGTATCAAGTATCCAGGCTAGTATGTACAGAGCATAAGAAAGTAATATTTTTTAGAAGCAAAGTCGGCAATGCACAAAGGAAATCATTTTCGCATCATTTTGCATAGAAATAGAATAATTTCATTTTCGAAAAACAACCTAGACGCCAAGTTTTCTATATTGTTTTTAAAAGTATTCGGGATTTAGCTACTACAGCGGGTACATGTTACTTGGGAGGGAGCGGTCTAATCCAAGTAACCAGGATATTTCATGCTACAAATTAATACGCAAAAATGCGAATATAAGATTCAGTCTTGTATTGTAGGAAAAAATGGAGGCAGCTCTGCAGAGGCTCTGGCCAACCCTAGCGGAATGGCGATAGAGTTACAGTTACAGTATTCAACAAATATTTCCATTGATCTTATCAACAATTATCTTAATTTTTTAGTTCTAATTAGTAAATAAGACAAAAATTATGTAACTAGCTGTTACCCGGTCGCCATTCTGTAGGGGTGGCAAGATCCTCAGCAGATAAGCTTGCATTTTTTCCTTATTATAATATTCTAATCTCGTTTCTAGGAGTTAAATTATAAGGCATGTAAACAGTTGGGCATTTTTTTCTCTCTCTAAGGGGTGATTTCCCTCATCCCTTATACGAGGCTTCGGGATATTATCCTCGAGGCATGCAGAGCACTTCTACGGGGATATTAACTTTTCCCAGAATTTCAGGGAAAACTGGCGTTTAAATTAAACTGAAAACATGAGTGTGCGCGTCTGCTTCATGGCGTATAAAAAAAAGGAAAAAAATACTGGTATATAAAAAATGTCAAAGTGAAACTTTAACGTAAGGAATATCCATGTGAGGTATGAAAACAGATGTAAAGGATGTGCGAATTCATTTTGGAAGACATTCAGTTGACAATAAAAATAAAAATGTGACAAATATTACATACGCAGTTAGATTTGATTAGATTAGATCTTAGATTATATATTGTTACGAAATAGGGTTCATAAGTCTTTCAAATTAAAAATACACAGGTCTTCTTATCCAGTTGTTTATTTTACACTTTTACATATTTATTTTCACAAAGCTTTCTCGACTATTCCACTTGTTTTCTGTTCACTGATCAAGTTAGTTCTATGTGTTTGTCAATCTCGTATGATACTGCTGGCCCTGCAGGCCACTTGCACCCTTTATACTCTCTAAAGCAGTATAGTCTAGATCCTATAGTTGCTAGACAATTCCAGAAAGGCATAGTAATTATTATTTCTCGATGCTTCACGTAATATCTAGAGACTTCTATAATAATATTATAACTATAACTACCCATACTTATTTCAATATTTACATTTCATATTTACATAACAATATGTAGATCATAGAAACGTAGGTACTGAATGGACAAATGGACACACATTTAAAATCAGATTTTTATTCTCAGCGGAATACAATCACACTTATATGGAATCACAGTCCTAAATAACCAATAACAAAATTTTAGTTTGCCTCTTCAACTTAGATTAGATTATATTATATAGATTATGGACATGTTATTTTAAGTAGGTTTATTTAGGATTCGACGGGAAGTGACGTATTTTTGCCCGCAAACGAAATGAAGAATATATAAAAAAAAACCCCCGAGAAGACACGAAAGGGGAATGAAATACGATCTCAAACAAGGTGAGGGCATTTATTGCGTGCCTCCTTTAGAGAGAAATTGATGGATTGCCCTGAGAAGTGGGGCGGCTGAGTATGCGCCCCTAAGCGGAATTACCCGTGCCTTACACGGGGTGTAATCTATAAGTGTCACGGGAGTTGCTTGAATCCATGCCTGAATGAAATCATGAAATGCCACATGGCATGAATCCATCGTAATGATATAATCTATAATCTAAGTTGCAAGGATATATTCATTCAAAGCTCTCAGATGTATGCCCACAAACAAACACGTGTAGTTCGCGCTTACAAATGCTGATTGTTTACTTACAAATAAAATCCAAACCTCAGATGAACATAAGCCCTGCAACTCTTGCCGACATTCCCTGAAACAGGGGTGACATTGGTGATATGGTCGATTTTAATTTAAGTACCAAAGATATATTAACATTTAAGATTCAATAAATCGATATACTATGTGAAAAGAAAGTGTTTAATTAGAATTTTGTTTCTAAAAAATATAAAAATCAATTAAAGATTCATAATAAATGTATTCCCATAAGCAGACACGTATAAATGCGCGTTTACACTTGCCGCATGTGGACTTACAGCATAAAAGCCCAACTTAAAAAAAATAAATCTGTAAGTTCAACTTAAGAAGAGTGTATAAAGGGAATGTAATAGGTAAGCGTGGAAGGGGAAGACCTAGAAAAGAATGGATTGATCAGATAAGTGAGATTGCGAATGAATGGAATTTACAGAGTGGAAACAAGAGAAGAGCATGCATGAAAAGAGTGATGAAATTGGATGAGATGAAAGAAGTATGCAGGGACAGAGTCAAGTGGAGGCACTTGTGTGGAGGTACTGGCCACCCCTAGAGGAATGGCGGCAGGATACAAGACAAGACAAGACAAGGTGGTTGGCAACTTAGTCAGGAGATCGCCTCCCGAACATGTTCACTAACATCACGCTCACTGTGGCCTTAAGTCAAAACTTACAAAAGATGCTCAGAACCGAAACCCAACAGGGTGTCATTTAAAATCATCGAGCCTTTAAATTCGTTCACTTATGGCTATCATTGCTTGCTTGTGCTCTGAGCCACCTTGTCTTGTTTTACACTGGAGAGAGTGTTAGCCTCACGGGAGGGCCTTCTGCCACTTGCATCTATGTAATGTTTTGAATGCGAGTCCTGTGACACATCCCCAGATGAGATGGATATCCAGGGCGTGGGTCAGTGGAGGGAGAACATGTCCTGACTTTAGCCCGGCCAAGTGGTATCACATGATTTTCCCACATTTTAGAAAAGTTTAGATAATCAAAACATTTGAAAGAGAACAAAAGCGATTGGGAAACAAGGAACGATAGGGTGAAAAATGTTTTCATAAGAGAAAAACGTGTTGCAAGAGAAAGTGAAAATATAAAGTAAATTTTATTGCTTGTAGAGGCATTTACATTGTAATCATTCATCTAACAATCCGCAGTCACCTGAAGATGCAAACGGATTGGTCGTGAAACCGGTCGTGGAATTTAATATACTCGCCGTACAGTAAAAACAAAGTCGTTTTTATTTTTTATCATTTAAAGTGAATATTTATAAGGCTTGGAAATATGGTGAGAATGAATAAAGAAAGACTGTCAAATAAAGGGTACATTGCAAGAATGGATGGATGTAGGTACCTCATACCTAAAATAGAAATACTTAAGTTGATTTTTTAATTGCTAAAACAAAAAATATTTCAAATTAAAAAAAATGGTATCCTGGATTATACAGACTTACAAGGCTCGTTTTCAATTCCATCACTTTTTGTCTGAAGTGGTTTAGTTTTTTGCTGCACGCGATGTTCCCGCAAGAAGTCTGACGAGCACAGCACCTCAAATAAACCTACCAAAAAAAAAATACATGGACACTTTAAAAGCGCCTCTAGAGAGCGTTTAATTTTCCAGACATTTTTGGTAAAAAAACTATGGTTGAGTTTACATGTATTTTTTTATACTTGGGGTACAGGACCCATAGAGATAAGAGAGAAGGGGAGTGGAAGATTGGGGGAAGGAATTGATGAATTAGAGGTCCCCCCCCCTTCCCCCTAAGTTTGGAGATCTGGGGGGGCAATCGACACAGCAAAAAATCACCCTAATGATTATTTAATTGGCGTGCTTTTTGAGCGCTGTACATGCAAGTATGAAAATAATTTGATGATCTCATTTATAAGTCAGTAATTGGGTGGTCTTAACATGAAGAATGTTTTAAAAATAGAAGTAGCTACGTAGAAGGATGTATAAAATTGATGTAAAGGTTAAAATTACGTAATTATGAAGATGATAATATTAACAATAGTGCAATGGCTTGTAAAATAGTTTAGTAAAATTTGAATGAGTGAGAAATAAACAGCACAAATAATTTTAAGATGGCGTCCCAATTTTTTTTTTTTTTTAAATAGATTTGGAAAGATGAATACAATTCACCAACCTATTCTGCCTGGCCAGAAACAGGTAGCAATAACACCAATTAATAATTTATTATTGTTTACTATACCTACTCATGATGACTCACTGATGCCATTTAAAATAATCTTCTGGTATTTCGCACATTCCGAATTATAATTAAGATGCTTCGTGTAATTCCGTGTTATTATTAAATACTTCGTGTAATTCCGTGTTATTATTAAATACTTCGTGTAATTCCGTGTTATTATTAAATACTTCGGGTAAATCCGTGTTGTAATTAAATGCTTCGGGAAACTGGCTTCAGGAGCTAAGAAACTAGACGCACTGTCACCCTTATGGTGCTCACTCATAAGGCTAACAATGGTTTATTAGACAGTACCACCCTGTAGAAGGGGTTCAGGTTGTTTGTACCCAACTATCACAATCGGAGGCAATGTCATGTTATCTTTCATGTACCAATGAGCCGCACCGATGTCTTGGCGCAGCATCCTTTAACTTGGGAGTGTCAAACTGATTGACTTTTCAATAACTTGCATATTTCAATATAACTCAGAGACCTATAAAAGTGCGGTGAAAGAGTTGCTCCCAGCTTGTTGGTGGCTGTGAGGGTGCACTGTAATGCTAGGGTAACCTGTTGTGCACCACTTTAAAATTTTCGAACAATAGACGAATCGTTATGGGATAAATTAAATTATTCTATATCGAGGGTGATCTGGCAATAAGTCCTATTTCGAAAATGCCAACTTTACAGGAGAGACTAAAATGTGTTTAATAAATAATGTCTCAGTCACATGATTATAAGAAAAATATACGTAAATGTTTATTTTCACAATTTTTATTGTTTATTTTGACAAAATATGAAAATTGTTACTAGTTTTGTTATAATGTAACATACGACAAAATCACACATAAACAACACCAACAAATTAGTTAAGACTTATTGCCAGATCCCCCTCGATATGTCAAACGACCATAACTCCAGTTTAAATTTTACTAAAATCCATATTATTGCCTACCCATGCTAAAAATGCTGTGGACGTACCTGTAAACCACCTTTTAGTATTTTAGTCATGCCGAGAAGGAAGAGGCCTAATATTAAAAATGTATATAAGAACTCCAAATCTGTGGATGTATTTCGCAGAGCACTCAAGACACACCTTTTTAGAAAGTCTTATCCATGATCGGAGAGGGCCCTTGAGGTGTGACACACACAAAAACGGCGCTCTCTTATCATTTGTAATTTAAAATAAATTAGCCTGATATTATTATTATTATATGATTTCCTCTTGAGGTAAAAGTTTCATTAGAAAACTTTATGAATTAATAACTTATGTAATTACAGAATCCGAGAGGATATTTTTTATCAATGAAGTGCATGCGCCATGCAGCTTTAGGAGCATTAAGGATATTATCTTTGTACGGAAATCTCCTTGGAATATTTTACAAGATAGCCGTAAAGTTATACAGGGGCTTAAGTCCGAAGTTTCTCTTTAACTCTACGATGCTCAGGCGTTTTTCAATCATAAGCGTACAAACTCGGTTTATGTTCAGAATTTCATACATTTTATGTGGACTTTGAAAACCGGGGAGGCTAAATGTAGTTTTTGGTTTAGGATGCAGAAGCACATGATTCACAAATGTACAAAACATGCATTTTATAAAAATAATACTTCTTAAGACCAGAATAATACACTTTAATTAGGTATAACTAAAACTTTTCGACGCAAAAAAAGTGGTGTTATATTTCTATGAGACTAACATATTACATCGATTTTTTTCCTTCTAAAAATAGTAGGTACCTATCGTAATATTTCTGGGCAGACCCATTGTTATTTGAACCTATATAAACCTGTAAATAAATCTTAAAACAAGTTATTTTTTGATCAGATTACCTATAGTCTATAGATCAAGTTGTGTTAATGATAATAATTTATTTGTAAAGCGCTTCTTATAACTTCCGCAGACCGACTTATTTTCTACTACACGCTGGTTTTCCGGCAGGGATTTCTAAGGCCCGGTATTTTCACCGTTAGCATATGTGACTTTAAGCTGATACAAAAAAACTACTCACACGATTGATATAATTGCGTCCTTTTTGCTCAGTATAAAGTCGCTATGCTGAGGTTGAAAATACCGGGCCTAAGCAATGAGCGCAGTTACAGTTTGAGTAAATCATGGTAGGATATCATTCTATCACGTAAAGAAGAAAGTATGTTTTTCAGGTGCCAAAAGTTGGGTGGATATGCCTGAATTTCGTAGGGTTAAACAGTCGTGCAGGTATACGGAAAATTCGTAAGCGGCTTAAGTACTTACCTTTGGATATAAGAAGCTAGTAAATATGTCTCTTTGGGTATTCCCGCGTTAATTGTAGAAAACGTCGACACATCTCTTTTAGCTTGAAAAGAGTTGACGTGGATAAAGCTAGCTAAATTTAGAATAACGAAGAAAAATGGTTGTAATTTTAGTGCCTGCAAAATATGATCCTTTTCCATTTCCAAATTCATCATCTTGAATGTAGTTTTGTAAATAACACTACATATTTTATATTGACCGGTCCACAGTCTGTAGTTAACGACGCGGAATCATAATCGCAAGGCAGTGGGTTTGATTCCCGAGGGAGCACAAAAAATATCATGCTCTGCACTGAGATGAAAAATTTATTTCCCTTAAACCGGCTACCAAAGCTTCATCCAGCAACTTCGTCTTACTGGAAAAGTAAATTTAATGCTATGTGTGTGTATTCCACTTGATAATATTTCTCGGAAATTAAAGACTATATATTATGTACCTTATAAACAACTAAGCTACACATACAGTGTAACTTTTTGCCGCGTTATCTCCGAAGGAGTCGCATGTGGCGAGTTGAACCTATTTATTTTTACAGGTAAGGGGGCCGCCCTTGCGCCAAACACTTCAGTTGAAGTGGGGTTTTCCAGCTCCCGAGAGGGCTGGTACTCATTTTTTGTGAAGGCTGAGTAAACCTTGCCGGTATTTTATTTTGGGGTTTGAAATAAACACCTTATACCAACCACATAAGGATTATTATTCTTTCACGAAAAATATCCTTGTTACGAACGGCGTAATATTAATTAAGTTTATCTTTCAAATTTAAGACGAAAGTTCAGAGTTAGGTTAAACATTCAATTTTCTTTGAAAATTTTCAATACTTTTTCCGAGGAAATCAAGTCTCGGAGTAATGAACAAAGAAAAACATTGTTTCTTCATGTCTAAAAAACACAAGGTATACATATTATTTTCTCTTATTAACTGTAATTATTATTGTAAATTACCAAGCAAGGGAGAGAAATTCAAGGCTTGATATATTTCAGATCGCATGTACGAAACAATAAAAAAAAAACCCCTACAACCTTCGACAAATAAACATGTATGAGTATGTTTTTAAAAAACTTGTAACGTGATCCATATTTTACAGGGTAGAAATAAACAAAAATAAAGAAGGTACTCGCATAACTGTTTCCTTGATTATTTGAAAAAAAAAGATTTGTGAAAAGGAATGTATGTAAGCATGTGTAAGGCATGTGTCCGTATTGATGGTGAGTATAGTGAGTGGTTTGAAGTGTATAAGGGTGTGAGGCAAGGATGTGTGATGAGTCCATGGCTATTTAACATAGTTATGGACAAGTGTGTCAGGGATGCTAGACTTAATGATTGTGGATTGATGATAGGAGAGAGCAAAGTGAGTGTTCTACTGTATGCAGATGATGCAGTTCTTGTATCTGATTCTGCAGTAGAATTGCAAACAATGCTCTCTAGATTGAATGAAGCTTTGTTAGGTAACCATTTGAAGTTGAATGCAAGTAAGACGAAAGTATTGATTTTTGAAAGAGATGATGAAAATATGAATTTAAAATTAATGGAATGAATGTTGATGTCGTAAATGAGTTTGTATACCTGGGAAGTAAGTTTGAAAAAGATGGAAGAATGACCGGTGAATTTGAAAGAAGAATAATGAAAGGCAGGTGCGTACTGGGTGCTACCGCTAGCATCGCCATTTGTAAGTACACAATCAGCATTTGTAAGCGCGAACTACACGTGTTTGTTTGTGGGCATACATCTGAGAGCTTTGAATGAATATATCCTTGCAACTTAGATTATAGATTATATTATAGAATGCAATTTTTTGCCTACTCAGAAACAGGTATTAACGTCATCAATTAAGAATTCATTTTTAATTATTTTTAATGAATTACTAATGAATAACTACCCAATGACATCTGTTGCACAAGAGTCCAAGTTATTATCGATAGGCCATGACGCAGGCAGGGTTTGAACCAGCGTTAGTGTCGATAACGCAAATTCGAGCGCCGACGCCATATCCCCTTGCTCATCTCAACAACTAAAAGGTTCGTATCAAGCTAACCAACCATATTGGGGAAAAAATGTATTTTTGCTAATGCCACACCAGTTTCTTTTAGTCATTGAGAAAAGCGTGCATTTAAAATGCTACAAAAATCTTAGTCACTTAGATTAAGTAAAGCTTTTTTTAAGTGAATTTCTGCGAAGCTTACAGAAACAATGACAGGATTAAAACGACGAAGAAAAACAAATTTTAATGGGAATTCTTAGCTCTTTTTTTACGGCTTATTTTTCTTTCACTTATCCCAGATGAATCGCGGACGCCATCTTGAAATTTTTCGCAAACACAGCTTTGCGCGAAAAATTAAGAAATACAATATTTTTCTTTTCAATGAAAGGGTTGGTGCGACAGTCTAGTGGAAATTTATTTTCCCCTTTTAAGGGCATAGTGAGAAGATGGTTTTTATGTGCTCATCTGTAAGGAATCTTATGAAAAGAAAAAAACACCGTATTTTATGAAATATGATAACTGTAAAGCTGAAGAATGAATTTTTTTTAAAGATTTTCAGGAATTGTTTTTTTTTCATTTCAACATTCCGTCATAGCTCCGTGGTTTAGTGGTTAACACTTCTGACTCGTAAATGGAAGGTTGGGGGTTCGAATCCCGGCGGAGCACAACAAATATACCATGTATATTTTCAAAAATGCTCTTTACTGGGTGAAAAATTACCAAAAACCGGTCATCAAAAGGTCCATCCAGCCTTGCAGCAACTTGGTCTAGCTTGAGAATTGGCGCTTTCTACTGCGACGACCAAGCCTTCAGAGGGATCTTGAGGTGTGATTCACAAAAACAGCGCTCACCAAATAAACCATCCTGATATTGATTTATTTACAGATAAATCGTCAGGATATCCACCTTGCGTACGTATTCGAAACAGTGTCTGCATTATTAATCAAATAAATATCCCTTATCCCTTCCCTTATCTTTATAAAATTCAACGGCCTCCCCATACAAAATAGTTGTGCGTTAATGGCATTCAAACTGAAGAACTCCTAAACAGATGCACGTCATATTCACAACAAATATTGTTCAGGACTTGGGATGTGCTTCCTCATCATTAGTAGATTTTAAATTGTTGTTTTTTAAATAAATAAACATGATCAATCACAACACCTTTTTATGTAAAACCTATGCGAGAAACAAAACTCATTTTGACATTCGAATTTCAAATAAATTGCCAACACTTCAACATAGGCTTCAAAGTTGCCATCGTTGCCATTGCCAAGTCGATTCTTTTTCGGTTGAATTCCGTTGAGTACCTACCTATATTCTTTATTTATTTCAAAATTATACTTCAACCAGTTATAACATGTATTTTTTAGAAATAATGACGATCGATTCGGTCAACTTTTTATATGAAACCGTACTTATTGCGGCATTTAATTTTTTTAAAGTATTATTACAATATACAATCTAAGTTGCATAGACGCATTAACATTTATAATTCATATTCAATGCACTCCTCTTCGGAGACACGAGTGAGTTTGCGCTTACAAATGCTGCATGTGTATTTACAAATAAAAATTTCAGCCTCTCATGACCATAAGCCCTGCAACTTTTGCTGACCTTTTCAGAAACAGGGGACACATTTGTTAAGTGAACCCATTTATGCGATATGGGTGGTAAGCCTCATACTAACCCTTAAGTCAAGGAATTTGAGTTTGAAAAATCCTTAAACAACGGTAATCTTAATTTATAATCTAAAGTTGCAAAAAAAGTTATTTGATGATTCAAATTGAATGCACGCCCACAAACTGGCAAATGTCATTTCACGCTAGCATATAGTTGTGGCGCTTGATTTTTTTTAAATATTAGAATATATAATCTAAGTTGCACAGATACAATAACTTTTATAATTCATATTCAATGCATGCCCCCCTGGAGACACGAGTGGGTACGCGCTTATTAATGCTGCATGTGAACTTACAAATTAAAATTAAGGCCTCTAATGAACATAAGCCCTGCAACTTTTGCCAACCTTTTCAAAAACAGGGGGACATTTGTCAAGTGAACCATTTTTTTCGATATGGGTATTCAAGCTCATACTTACCTATCCGTCAAGGATTTGAGTTTGAAAAATCCTTCAACAACGTTAAATTTAATTTATAATCTAAAGTTGCAAAAACAGTTATTTGATGATTCAAATTGAATGCACGCCCACAAACTGGTAAATGTCATTTCACGCTAACATATAGTTGTGGCGCTTGATTTTTTTTAAATATTACAATATATAATCTAAGTTGCACAGATACAATAACTTTTATAATTCATACTCAATGCATGCCCCCCTGGAGACACGAGTGGGTACACGCTTATTAATGCTGCATGTGAACTTACAAATTAAAATTAAGGCCTCTAATGAACATAAGCCCTGCAACTTTGGCCAACCTTTTCAAAAACAGGGGGAACATTTGTCAAGTGAACCAATCATTTTCGATATGGGTATTCAAGCTCATACTTACCTATCCGTCAAGGATTTGAGTTTGAAAAATCCTTCAACAACGTTAAATTTAATTTATAATCTAAAGTTGCAAAAAAAGTTATTTGATGATTCAAATTGAATGCACGCCCACAAACTGGCAAATGTCATATCACGCTAACATATAGTTGTGGCGCTTGATTTTTTTTAAATATTAGAATATATAATCTAAGTTGCACAGACACAATAACTTTTATAATTCATATTCAATGCATGCCCCCCTGGAGACACGAGTGGGTTCGCACTTATAAATGCTGCATGTGAACTTACAAATTAAAATTAAGGCCTCTAATGAACATAAGCCCTGCAACTTTTGCCAACCTTTTCAAAAACAGGGGAAACATTTGTCAAGTGAACCATTTTTTGCGATATGGGTATTCAAGCTCATACTTACCTATCCGTCAAGGATTTGAGTTTAAAAAATCCTTCAACAATGTTAAATTTAATTTATAATCTAAAGTTGCAAAAAAAGTTATTTGATGATTCAAATTGAATGCACGCCCACAAACTGGCAAATGTCATTTCACGCTAACATTTAATTGTGGCACTTGATGTTTTTAATTTTAGAATATAAATCTAAGTTGCATACATACATTTTATAATTCATATTCAATGCATGCCCCCAAGCAGACATGAGTGACTTTGCGCTTACAAATGCTGCATGTGTAATTACAAATAAAAATTTCAGCCTCTCATAACCATAAGCCATGCAACTTTTGCCGACCTATTCAGAAACAGGGGGAACATTAGTTAAGTGAACCCATTTATGCGATATGGGTGGTAAGCCTCATACTAACCCTTAGGTCAAGGAGTTTGGGTTTGAAAAATCCTTAAACAACGGTTATCTTAATTTATAATCTTAAGTTGCAAAAAGAGTTTTGATGATTCAAATACAATGCACACCCACAAGCTGGCAAATGTTCTTTCACGTTAACATATAATTGTGGCACTTGATGTTTTTAATTTTAGAATATAAATCTAAGTTGCATACATACATTTTATAATTCATATTGAATGCATGCCCCCAAGCAGACATGAGTGAGTTTGCGCTTACAAACGCTGCATGTGTAATTACAAATAAAAATTTCAGCCTCTCTTGACCATAAGCCCTGCAATTTTGCCGACCTTTTCAGGAACAGAGAAACATTCGTTCAGTGAACATTTTTTTAGGTATGGGAGGTCAGCCTCATACCTCATGCTTCATACAAGATACTCAGAACATGAAAGAACTAAATAACCCTTTTACCGCAATTTTTTTTTCAAATTACTTCTTAAAGCATTTAATTACTATGAAGGAGGTGTGAGGAAAAATTATTGCAGAAGCCAGACACTGCCCGAAGGGCCTAGCAGACAACCGTGCGCAGCACGGTCAGTCTGCTAGTACTATATATTTTTTTAGGGTGGATTTTTTTAGGGTGAAAGTCCATTTTTAATTATTTAAAATTTTTAAATGGAAACAAAGTTTTAATTCACTTATTTTAAATAAGTGAATCAAAACTTTGTTTCCATTTAAATTTTTTAAATAATTAAATAAATATACTGTTTTAATTCACTTTTTTATTATTTTATTTTAAATATGTCTAACAGTTTTCGCCTAAAAAGGCATCCTCAGGACAATGACAATAAAAAAAGTGTCTGCATGTTTATAAGCATTAAAATAATATGAACGTTAAACTAAATTGTTCAGGAGAGAAGTTTTTAAAGTTTGAGATGGCAGAATAATGGCATAACTTTTTTATTCTCTATCATATCGTTAAAATCAAAACAGCTGTAAAACTAAAATTATAAAGGCATTTATTGGCATTCCTATTAATGTGGTTTTACGATGATGTATGATTTTTTTATGTCACAAGTGCCTTTAGGACAAAAAAGGCCAAAATCTTGTCGGTTACATCGAAACTATACTTCGAAAACGCAGTTGTTTACTTGGGCATAAACAACAAAAAAAATTTAGCTTTAAAAAGAGCGGAAAATTTCAAGTAGGATAGCATTCATAACTCATGTTTGACAAAAATGTCGCTTGTGCCCAACTGCTTTTTAACGTCGATATATACTTGCAAAGAAGATCATACAGTAGGTACTGCATGGAAATTACAAATACATTTTATTTTTGGGTAACAGGGGATTTTATAAATGTTTTTTTACCAAGGCAGGATGAGCTTTGAGGAGAGATAACTTAATACAATTTGTATCTGGATCAGAGGCACTTACCTGCAACAAAGAAAACACAATAATTAGAGCACGGAAAATAATACGTCATCAGTAATAAATCAATCAAACAATGGCGTTGCATTTCCTTTGTAGGTGCATGCGATGCCTACTCTGTGCAGCATGCGCTACAAAAAAAGGGCATGTTAACACTATAAATCATTGGGAGAACATTCACATTTAAATTAAAAATAAATAAATGTAAATGAAAACAATACGGTACTTGGTTCAGTGTTTTCATGCAGGTACTCATTATTTTGTTTCTTTTAAAACAAAACCTAAAAAACCTGGAAATTACATTTTTTAGGATTTGATTTTGATTATAGGTTGGTATGAGGCTGACCACCCATACTGTAAAAAATGGTTCACTTTGCCAATGTCACCCCTGTTTCGGGGAAGGTCGGCAAAAGTTGTGGGGCTTATGTTCATTTGAGGTTTGGATTTTATTTGTAAGTACGCATTCAGCATTTGTAAGCGCGAACTACACGTGTTGGTTTGTGGGCTTACATCTGAGAGCTTTAAATTAATACATATATCCTTGCAACTTAGATTATAGATTGAGTAAGTCAATTTCATAAAAGTTATTCCTACATTTTTGAAATTGTTAAATAAACCAGTCAAGTTCAAATTTATTGTTTTCGCCTCGTAGCCATCGTCTTCAGGAGACACCCTCTCTACACGAGTGCAGAGTTCATCTGCAATCGTCACGCAGAAGAAACATTAAGAATAATGTAATATGTCCCAGTTTCTACAAAACTGCGTTGCATTCTTAGATTTCAGCGATACGGAAAATTTTAATGCTTTAGTCTTTAAACTAATTACTATGGCGAGAGATATATAAATAGACATATATTTTATCTAGAGCTAAGTATAATTAAGCTTTTGTTTCAAAGAGAGCATCCATTGCATTTTATGCAAATTTTGTAATTGCAATATCCTGTACCAAAAGTATACAACATTCCGTTTTAACTCAAACGTAAATTAATGTAAACTTAAACGTTCACGTAAACGCTGTTTTAGTTTCTACTCAGTTTTTTAGGAAACGCGATGGTCGAGTTTCAACGTACAATTGTTAACTGCGAGTTCTGGATATAAGAGAGTTTTTTTGCAGGTTTTATGGTGAAAATACAACCCTGCAAAGATACCGGTTTAGAAGCAATTTTGCGAAAATTTACGTGTTAATATAAATTTAACGGTAACGTAAAAAATAGAACCAACGTTAACGCGTTTGGGTGTTATCATAGAAAGGGCCAACTCGTGCGAGGTGAAAATTTTGTGTTAATTATGTAACGTTTAGGAGAAAGTAATTACAGTGCGTTAACATGGGAGACAATGTAAAAACAAGGCGGCAATTAAAAGAGAATTATCATTTTACAACGTGTAGAAAAGACTACAGTTGCTTTCGAGTTTCTGTAATGATAAATTCTGAAATTAAAGTGTTTTTTTTTATGTGATAAGTGTACTGTGAGGACTCGTAAAAATGCTACCCGAAAGAATCCGAAAGTGTCCGAACAATAATGCAATTAGGAAAAAATGTTTTTTTTTGTTTGCGAGCAGGCGTTCATTTATCATGCTTATTCCCCTACATGCATAATCAATCAAGCAAGCAAGGTCGCTGCCTTATGAGCTGCACATACACATGCACGTCTTTATTTCCCTTTGTAATTTGTCCGAGTGAGAACAATACGGGACCGGTAATTGATGCATCTCGCATGTGAGAGTGCAGCCGTTGCTAGGCGACGAGGTTGGGGGTGGTTGGCGTAATGCCAACTCCCCCCCCCCCCCACCAGACTCACTCATTGACTAATGATATTTGTGGACTAGAAATTATTTTAACGAAAGTACACACGTGATTGTTTGAACTACACGTGTTTGTTTGTGGCCATGCATTTGATATGAGCTTTCAATGTTAATATATCTTTGAAACTTAGATTATAGAGGCTATAGACACATTATATATCTTCAACTTACTTACGAAAGTGGTCCTTAGTAAGAAAGAAAACTACTACGGTTGACAGACTGGAAAGCCGTAGCGGTAGACAGGAGCAGTTGGGGGCGAAGGCTTATGGAGGCCAAGGGGAGATATGAGCTCTAGGGACATCGAAGAAGAAGAAAGAGAAAAAAGATCTTCACTGTGCCATTTAGACATGGATAAAAATAGACATGGATAAAACTAAGAAATACTTCCAGAATGTTGGCAGAATTGATATTCATTCCCGTGCGAACAGTGTGCGCACGCGTTATAAATCTTTTCATCGGTAATTTTGACCATTTTATTTTTTAAAGAAATCCTGTGCGGGAGACTCCCTAGATTCTAGAGACTCTATGGGGTCTATGAGACTTGTTGTAGTGCCGCAGAGGTGTACGAGCTTGGTCGTCGCTACAAAGCGACAATACTCAAGCAAGACCCAGTTGCTGTAAGGCTGGATGGACCTTTGGTGACCGGCCATTGGTAAAGGTTTATGAATTTTTCGACCCAGCGAAGAGCAAATTTGAAAATATAAATCGTATATTTTTTGTGCTCCGCCGGGATTCGAACGCACACGCTTCCCATTCAGAGTCTGCAGTGTTACCACTGAGCTACGGACCGGTCAAAATTTTAAACGTAAAATATTTTATGGCATGTGTAATTATTGGGTGTTAAAAAACACAATGAAAAAGCAAGAAAATACAGGATCTTACATGTGACAAAATGATTTTTAAATTGTTGTTTTTGACAGGACTGGGGGACATCAGCTGTGCTCCAAAGTATGTATCATTGCGAAAACTCAGCCTCATACCCGTTCCGTGTATACAGTTCCATTCGGGGAAACGTATTGTTACGTTTTTAGGGTTCCAAAAGTCTTTCAATTAAAAACACTGGTCTTCTTTAACAGTTGTTTATTTTACACTTTTAATAATTTATTTTCCCAAATATAGTCTCGATTATTCCATTACACTTGGTTTCTGTTCACTGGTCAAGTTGGTTCAATGTAGTTATAAAGCTGGCAGGAGACTGTAGTGGTGAGAGCTTGAATAATAACTGACTCTGCAAGCGACTTGCATCCTTTTTATACTCTTCAAAACAGTACTATCTAGAACTATTTTCGCTAGACAGTTCCAGATTCAAGTAGGTACGTAGTAATCATTATTTCTAGATGCTTCAAGTATTTTATTCAATTATTCCTACCCACACATATTTATGAGGATTCTTATTGCATAGTTATAGCTAATACCTATTCTAATATTTACATAACAGTATCATAGAACGTTTATGCAATGCTATATATTTTTT
This sequence comes from Agapetus fuscipes, assembly GCA_951799405.1. Taxonomy (NCBI): domain Eukaryota; kingdom Metazoa; phylum Arthropoda; class Insecta; order Trichoptera; family Glossosomatidae; genus Agapetus; species Agapetus fuscipes. Next base: position 3,379,946 of record OX637350.1, read on the forward strand.
TTGTAGCAGAAGGTCTTCCCGATTTTGGTGACCCGACCCAGGAGTACTTCTAGTATGTGTCAATGCCGTAGGAAGCTAGTTTCTACTTCTCTATAGTATAAATCAATGGACCCACCCCTTCGTACGTTGCCGAGGCCGATCGAGAAAGCGCTGCTTACTTTGAAGTATAAAAATAAATTTCGCTCGCTCGGGAATTAAGTTGGAAATGTGAAAACTGAACGGATTGCATCGTAGAACTGGAAGTAACAGTAAGGTTAAAATAGTTGGGAATACAATTGTGAAAGCGAAAATAGTGTTTGGTTATAAATAATGATGATAGCACCGGTCGATAGCTCAGTTGGTAGAGTGCTTGCATTCCACCACGGGAGCTCGGGTTCGAATCCCACCGCGGGTGTCAGAAATGATTTCCCGTTTCGGTGTTTATTTCAAACCCCATAATAAAATACCGGCAAGGTTTACTCAGCCTTCACAAGAAATGAGTACGAGCTGGGAAACCTCCACTTCAACTGAGGTGGTTAGCGTAAGGCCGGCCCCCTTACCTGTAAAAATAAATAGGTTCCACTCGCCACATGCGAAACCTTCGGGGATAACGCGGCAAGAAAATAAAAGTTAAATGAATCATTTAAAATTGTAGCGTAGCATCTACTCTTCAATGAATAAAATATTTTCCAGTATTTTACTTTTTTGGTAGGTTTATGGTTATATCATAGACAACATTATTTAGGTACAAATGAAAAACAAACAAACAAAATTTTTGCTAAGCAATCAAGAGCCCACACACTTGACCTCTGAAAAATAAATCTGACCTTTGCAGAATGACCTTTAAGCGTTGATGGCATTTAAAAAGGACTAAGGTTAATCCAAAAATAAGAGCCACATAAAAATGAAGTTACTTTTTAAATAATTGCGGTGTGGACAAAATTATTTAATGTAAGCTACGTCGAAAAAAGAGATGTACCTACTTAACTTTTACTATGAGTTAATCTAAGTTGTATAGATTTATATTTAATTCATGCCAAAAAATAGAAGCATGTAAGTTTAGCATTATTCATTCGGTTTCCTTTAAACCAGAAAAACTGATTTTACAACCGTTTAAAACATGTTAAACCTTTTAATGTAAATGAATAGAAAGTGAACGGTGAGTGAAAGGGAAATTAGTAAAGTCCATACAGTAGAAATGGACTATCTAAGAAGTATGATTGGGAAAAAACGAAGTGACAGAGTGAGGAATGATTTTGTAAGAGAAGAATGTGGTGTAAGGGAAAGTGTGAAAGTGAAGATTAAAAGAAGTATGTTCAGATGGTTCGGGCATTTGGAGAGAATGAGTGATGAAAGATTGACGAAGAAAGTATATGTTGCTAGAATAGATGGATGTCGTGGTAGAGGAAGACCGAGAAAAGTATGGAAGGATCAAATCTCTGAAATAGCGAATGAATGGGATATCCAGAGTCATAATAAAAGGAGGACTTGTATGAAAAAGGTTATGACTCTGGATGAAATGAAAGAAGTATGCAAGGACAGGAAGAAGTGGCGGCTAATCTGCAATGTTGATTTCTAATGTTGGTGTATTCATTTGCTACATTTTTTTTTTGCATAGGAAATTTTTGACTTTTTTTGTATAGATTTCTTTGTAAGGTTTTGTTCTTTTTTATATTTAAATGTAATTTATTATTCATATTCCTTGACTTATAGGTTGGTATGAGGCTGACCACCCATACTGTAAAAAATGGTTCACTTTGCCAATGTCACCCCTGTTTCAGGGAAGGTCGGCAAAAGTTGTGGGGCTTATGTTCATTTGAGGTTTGGATTTTATTTGTAAGTACACATTCAGCATTTGTAAGCGCGAACTACACTTGTTGGTTTGTGGGCATACATCTGAGAGCTTTAAATGAATATATCCTTGCAACTTAGATTATAGATTATAGAATAGCTGTGGCTGTTCCACAAAGAGTGGTCAGAACCCCTTCTGAATCTTTTCTACTTACTCCAATTCTGATATACTTCTCTCAGTTCATTTATATCCATCACTTTTTTCGTACATTTCTTACCTATAAATTCAACTTGTATAACCCAAACCATTACTATTATTTCACTAATTTGATCAAGCTATGCCTTTCCCGGCCTTCCCCTTTCCCTGTCCACATGTACATACTCTTTGTCAAGCGTTCATCATCTATTCTTTCCAAATGCCCAAACCATCTTATGTATAAGTGTCTTTTGGTTTACTATTGATTTCAGTAAGTGAGCGTCTGGGCACTGAACAAGTTGAAAGTGTAAATGAAGGCTGGGTTGTACATGGTGAGCGGTATGAATATTTGATTCGCGTCGTCTGCGCTTCTCCCAGCCTTGCGATAAATACAATTTGCGAGCTTTCCATAAATACCTATTACAGAGAGGATCCTCAGGCGACGATTTTCACTCCGCTAGAGAAAATGCCATTTGCTTTTTACAGGTGTCACCTTTATCTTTTTCTATGTTGATGAAAATAAATGCAGTTCACAACTTTAATTCAGACGTTATTGTACAAGCTTTTATTTACTATTTACATATTTTCTCAATTGGCGGAAGGCCTTCCGTCAAGTAAAAGCAACGACACCACAAAACAAGAACCTCCAGATCAGAGGCGTGCCCAAGACTTTAATAGTAAAATATTGTTTTGATATTAACGGGTTCAATCTATTAGAAATTGTATTGCACAACTTTTTTGTTGGTTTTTTTAACTGTATTGCGCGACAGCTTAGATACAAGTCCTCTGCCGAGCATCTCGGTCTCTATTTATAGGTGTATTAGAGTTATCTGGCACATGCGAGACCACGCCAGAATATTCTATTTAGAATATTCGAGCAAACAATCACACAATATAGAACCAATAAAAGCGCAATAATTTTAAGTACCTACATCTAGTGATCTAGACACCTCTTACACAGACACAACGCATACCAATTCACACAGACACAATAACACATTCGTAAGAATATCTTTACAACATAGATTATAGAGTATTACAGATGAAATGTATCGAGTAAAGGCCTCATTATACGAAAAGAAACAAGATATCCTGCTGTATGATGATTTACACCAAACTCACGATGAATAACTTGACCGATATAATGTATCCCCTGGGAACAGAGTAAAGAATTACCAGTGGAATGAGGCCGTGTACTACTTATATAGAAAATCTCCTGCCTACATCTCAGATAAGCGAATAAACGATACGTTTAAATTCAATCCTAGCGCTTACCAAATAATGTATGGAACCTGAAACACCGTCTAGTTGCGCAGTTTTAGTTTCCGTATATTTTTGGTTTACGCTATCGTGGAGTTTTAGCGTTTTCTGTTGTATTTAGGGTGATGGAAGCACGTGAGCCAAATACACAACCTTAATTGAATACAGCCTGCGAGGAAACACGCGAAATAATTCGCAGCATGTGAGAAAATAATTCAGCCCGTGAAAAAATAATAAGGTACTTAATATTATGTTTATCTATCCATTATGTGCACATAATACCATTTTCGTTTTTTTTCTTTAAATAGATTTGTGAAGAGGAAGACAATTCACCAACTAACGAACCTAGAAAATGTACAGAGGAAAGCGACCATATAGGTGAAAGAATGGATGATGATGATGATTTCTTTCCTGTGGCGCCATTTTTTTTTTTTTTTAAGAAAGCCTATGCGGGAGACTCCCTAGATTCGAGAGACTCTAAGGGTCTATGACACTTGTTATAGTGCCGCAGAGGTGTTGGTGATGTGTCAGTTGTCCATGTCCGGTTGCAGGGCCGTTAGCTGCGCAGTGCTGTGGTGTGTGTGGCGTTGCTTTGTTTTGAGACACTAAGAGGAAATGGCGATTGATATTGGATTTGAAAAGGGCAAGGTTAAATTGGGATGGAAACACAGATAGGTACCGGTAACTCATTCCATAAGCGGGCAGTTTGGCAAAGGAATAAGTTGTGAAAACACCAAGTTCTCATAGTTTTGATATCGACTGCAAATGGTTGAATGTGAGCCGTTCTACGAGTTGCCCTTGTTGTGACGAGAGGAAGTCCAGGACCATCTCAAGGATCATGGATCATCAATGGAACCTGCAGAGTGAGAATAAAAGAAGAGCATGTATGAGACAAGTGATGAATGTTGTAGAGATGAAAGAGATATGCAAGGACAGGATAAAAGAGGGAGAAGCATTTGCGGAGGTACCGGCTACCCTTAGTGGAACGACGACGGCAAGATACAGGAACAGATTATGAATAGATTTTTTTAAACCGTTACAAGCACTACTAAACTCCTCATGAAAGGCTTTGTTTTCAAATACGAAAAATAACAATTGCAATTTTAAAGTACTCGCACAAAAAATAATGTACAAATTAAAGAGAGCATGTCTGGAGCCAGCTAGGACGAAGTTGCAGGGGTAAATTAAATACCGCCGAGTCAGATTTTAGAGAGTTGGAGAAGTTGGATGCCTATCTGTGTGACGTCACACTTGTATGACGGATACAACTTTAAATTGTATCAACTCCATACAAAGTAGTTAGTGGAAATGTTTGCGTGCAGATGACGCGACGAAGAAGTAGATGAAACTTTTATTTGTATGAAAAAAAAACTTGATACTTGTAGTTGGAAGCGAAACAATTACAATTGAATTCAAGTTTGGAAGAAAATATGTACCTTCAGCATAAGTACATTTTAACGTACAATATTTTTTCATAATTGAAATTACGCTGTAAATAGGTCCCGAATCGCCATATGAAAGAAGTTACACTATATGTGTAGCTTAGTTGAGTTGCTGGGTTGCTAGGAAAGACCAAACATTTCACGGGTTTAAAAGACTGTGACGAACCAAAGAGTTAATGATTAGAAAACATATTAAGAATATGTATTAAAAATCTATCGCTACGCTATAATAGAACTTCTTTCCGCGTTTTCCTCGAAGGAGTCGCATGTGATGTATGGAACCTATGTATTTTCACAGGTTACGCGGCCGGCCTCACGCCAACCAATTCAGTTGAAGTGGAAGTTTCCCAGCTTTCGAGGGTGTGAACGCTGAGTAAACTTTGCCGGCATTTTATTTTCTGGTTTGAAATAAACAGCGAAAAGGGATTTCATTTCTGACACCCTCGGTGGGATTCGACCCCGCGCCCTCGGCATGAAATGCAAGCACTCTACCAACTTAGCTATCGACCGAAGATGGCTGAATATAGTTAAAACATAAAAAGTCTTCAATCATCCATAATCTAAGTGGTGTAAACATAGCATACTGTAATGTTAACAGTAGATTAATATGGGTGTACATCGTAGGTAGTGATAGTTATTTTAGCATTACGTCAAAAGTAAATTAATATAGGTGTACACCGTAGGTACAATAATTATAGACCTTAGAAATCTAGAAATTAAATGATCCTTTTGTACTCTTGAACTTGGTAGAATGTTCGCGAGTGTACTAGCAAAATTAGCTTCTAGAGAGCTCTGTCACTACACTATATAAGGAGCAAAATTGAGTGCACTAAGCCAGTGAGATAGTTGCCTTTGATTTGAAGAAGTGTAAGCGATACTGAACTGTGAAAAAAAAATTGTGTTACCAAAAGTGTTAAAACTAAATATAAATTTGTAAAATTGATTAAGTGCAAATAAAGATCCTGAAAGAAGACCTGTATGTTTGAATTCAAAGTTTTCGAACCCCAAAAACATTACAATATACATTTTCGGGTGAAATGAAAGAAGTATTCTATGACCGAGAATAATGATGAAAAATCTGCAATATTGGCGGCTATGGTAATTGTAAAAAAAATATTTAACACACATTTTTTTTCACAGAATACTCTCGATTGGCAAGCATATTGGTTTTGTGGTATTATCGGAAAACTTGCAACAATTACATGGCATGTAAATTCAAATTTTAAAACCCATTTTTTATCAATGTTAAATATCGGGATTAAAAATAGCACGAACAAAATTTCGCACATTCAATGCAGCTCTAGCCTAAAGTATGAATGGAATGAAATCCTCTGCTATAAAAACAGTAAATGAATTTGAATGCAATTGGACACATTTATGGGGTAGATTCGTGGAAAATAGTTCAAATAAAATAGATTTTTAGCATACAAAAACGTAAATAATTATTAAACACGAAGTTGTATTACCGACGATTCAAATAAATTAAAACTCAAAGCCATAAAATCTCAAATGAAATTTAGACGATTGATGTGAAATGGATTACCTGAAAACATGAATGTTCCTTGACTTATAGGTTGGTATGCGGCTGACCACCCATGCTGTAAAAAATGGTTCACTTTGCCAATGTCACCCCTGTTACAGGGATGGACGGCAAGAGTTGCAGGGAGTATGTCCGTTTGAGATTGGTTTTTATGTTGTAGGCTCACATGAGGCACGTGCAAGCGCGAACTTGTACGTGTCTTGGTTGTGGGAATGCATGTAATGTGAATCTCCAATGTAACATATCTTTGCAACTTAGATTAGATTAGATGAATCAAAGCATTTTGCCTTTTCACAAACGCAACACAGCTAAAAATATAGTTAAACTTCTTGCCGCGTTTTCCCCGAAGGATTTGTAATGTGGCGAATGGAACCTATTTATTTTTACACGTAAGGAGGCCGGCATCTTCAACCACTTCAGTTAAGGTGGAGGGGGCTAGTATTCATTTCTTGTGAAGGCTGAGTAAATCTATAATCTAAGTTGCAAGGATATATTCATTTAAAGCTCTCAGATGTATGCCCACAAACAAACACGTGTAGTTCGCGCTTACAAATGCTGATTGTGTACTTACAAAAAAAATCCAAACTCAAATGAACATAAGCCCTGCAACTCCTGCCGACATTTCCTGAAACAGGGGTGACATTGGCAAAGTGAACCATTTTTTACAGTATGGGTGTAAGTAAGCCTTGCCAGTATTTATTTTGAATTTGAAATAATCACCGAAACGGGAAATCATTTCTGACACCCTCGGAGAGATTCGAACCCGAGCTCTCGGCGTGGAATGCAACTGAGCTATTGACCAGACAAACGCCGGCTGTGAAAGCTGAAAATTTCTACTCAACCAGAATTCGGACAATCTAATCTTAAGTTGCAAATGTATGTAACATTAAAGATTCACATTATATGCATTTTCACAGACACGTATAAGTTCGCGCTTAAACATGCCGCATGTAGACCTACAATATAAAAACCCGTATTTCAAATGAACATACACCCTGCAACTCCTGCCGACCTTCCCTGAAACAGGGGTGACATTGGCAAAATTAATAATTTTCTACAGCATGGGTGGTCAGCCGCATACCAACCTATAAGTCAAGGAATCAACAAAAGGAACAAACAAAAAGTAAATATCGTATTCAAACGCTAGCTGCTTTTCTATGTTAGAAATGTCATTTTCTCCTCCTTCTTTGACGACATAATTCCTTTACTTTGAGTACATCGGATGGAATTAAAGCAGCACAAAGCATGAACATCAAGTATAACTCTGCTGCATGTCATGTGATTTACTGTACAGCGGGATTTCCAGCAGCGAACCTGTTTACATATCCGACCACGACTCTACATACGTAGTATTGTAGTTTTTTGGGTTCTAATGGACTTTAAACAAAAACAACCGGTCTTCTTTCTGGATATTTATTTTCACTTAATTTATTTTACAATTTATATTCATTTTTACACTTTTAGCAACTCAAATTTATTTTCACAGTTCAGCACCGCACACACTCTTCAATCAAAGGCGACTATCTAACTGTCCTGGTGCACTCAATTTTGCTCATTATATACTTCAGAGACAGAAGTCTCTAGTGACTAATTTGCCAGCAAACTCTCGAACTTTCTACCAGCTCCAAGAGTAATATAAATCTAAATCTAAGCAGCAAAGATATGTATCATTTGAGATTCATATTAAATGCATTCCCACAAGCAGACACGCATATATTCGCGCTTACACATGCCGCATGTGGACCTACAATATAAAAAAACCCAATCTCAAGTGAACATCAGCCCTGCAACTCTTGCCGACCTTCCCTGAAGCAGGGGTGACATTGGCAAAGTGAACCATTTTTTACAGTATGGGTGGTCAGCCGCATACCAACCTGTCAGTCAAGGAATACAAAGGAATTATTTCATAAATATATTTCTTAGGCCTATAATTATTGCTACCTACGATGTACACCTATATTAATCTACTATTTACATAACAGTATGTTTGTTGTTGCACTTGGTCACTGTTATGATGGGTTTGCGTGCAGTAATCGCTGTCCAAAGCTCGGCGGTCGATTGTTGTGGCAGCTAGTCTATAAATTTCACCTCGACTCGCATGCATCAGGGGTGGATATTTCAAAGAGGCAAAACAAGGCGAAATACACTGAATAATGCAATAAAATTAGAAAAATTTAACCCAAAACATCGATACTTTAAAGACAACACAGAATAAGTGGCATATTAAGCAAACATGGGTTCAAAAGGCTGGCGTTGTTTTAAGTACAGCAGTTCCTGTATTAGAAGACCACAGCGACTAGCCAACCCCTGATAATGCCCATCGGAGCAATGGGCAAAACTGTCCGGAAATAATCTACCAGACTTCCGCTACATAGCCCGAAAAAAGTGATTGTTGTGTAAACATGGGTTCTTCAGATAAATGCACCGTTTCATTCCTATTTTCTATGAGAGACCACACCACTAAAGATTGAAAATCCTGTAGTTTAGAAGATTTCATGAGCACCTCTTTGTTATTAGTTCACTTACCATGAAAAGTTACTCCAAATAAAATGTTTTATCCACGATTACTCAAATCAATGAATCAACTCAGTTTAACCTTACAGGTGACGATATAATATTATGACTCAGTTTGAGTCACAAATTGATTAAAAATTACTTAACTAAAGCTCAATGGACCTTTTGTGATCGGTCTTCGGTGTGTTTTGGAATATAATTACTGCACTGCTTGTGGAAGATGGTTTAGAATGTTTATTCAATTAATTAGTGTACAAATTTACACCAAATTACAAAAATTATAATGGATGAGAGCAAGCGGACATGTTGCTGTTGTGAGAGTTCGAGAGAGAAGACGGGAGTAGGATACAGCTGTAAAACATTGACATAAAGTTGGTAGCAAAAAACACTATAGACGAAATACAACTGTTTTATTGATTGTAGAGGCATTAACTTTGTAATCGTTCATCATTAATGATAAAGGAAAAACAGTTTTGTTTTCGATTACGTGAGTACGTAATCGAAAACAAAACTGAAATACAACTGTATCATTGGTAGGTATGTTAAATTCTTTACAGAAAGGAAATCATGTTTTGTCGCCTCTGCGCCTCTGAAACTAACACACGCCATACACAATTTAATAGCACATGAAATAGAAAATGTACACACACAATACGCCATGGAAATGCATGGGAGGTTGTCTACCTGAGCATCGACGTTGTTTACAAGTAAGCCCCGCGGTGCCGGAAATATTACGTGATAAGTTTATATTGATGTGAAAAATTGCAGATGCTGCGAGAGAATAACGATACAAGAAATATAGCTATCGTATTTTGCTGCGATTTAAAAAGGTTCAATTTATGGTCAGAGTTTTCAAGAGTTTCAGAGTTTTCAAGGTTCAATTTATGGTCAGAGAGCGTAAAAGAAGAAAATGCATGAAAAAGGTGATGGATATGAAGGAATTGAAAGAGGTATGTCAGGAAAGGAAAAAATGGAGGTAACTCTGCAGAGGCTCTGGCCACCGAGTTGGCGACAGAGTTACAGTTACAGTTGAAAGAAATACGTCAGCGAAAACTGAATGAATTTCTTGCTAACATTGTTTATATTTCATGAGGAATTTTGTAGATGATATTTGATATTAATGTCTTTTAATTTGTACTGAACAGAAGGAGATGAAGGCGAATTCTACAGAAGGCTCGATATGGGATGCAGCGCTATCGGAAGAAAAAGAAGACGATATGTACGTATGTGCTGATTTTCTGATACAACAACTTTTCTTCATGTTAGTTTTTTTTACACTTACAAATATAATAAGTTTATCGAATGTGATTTTTCGTTCATTTTCGAAAACAAAATATACAAAATATTATGTAAGTAATATAAAATTAATAATTATTAAGCTCATCCATTATTACAGCAAGAGGGGGAGGGGGGGTCATTAGATAATGACTATAGGATGATTGTTAGGGGGAGGGGGGGTCGAAAATCGGACAAAATCGATGACGTAATTTATGGACGGCCCCTATTTAGTTTAAAAAGGGAAGAGTTTTTATGGTAATTTAGGAATAAAAATATTTTTGGAATCGTAATAAATACGGAAAAGTGGAATTTTCCAAACATTGAAGCGAGTACTGAAAATTGAATTAGGCCCTGGAGGGGGAATCAATTTGAAAGGTAAACATTGCAGATGAACACAATCGAGATTTGCAAAAATCAATACGGATTACGAATCATACGAAGCGGCGCGGTACTCGGAATGCAAAATTATTTTTCCAATCCAAAAACAATTACACGGGAGGACAACTGAGAGTAATTAATATTCATTCGATTTAAATGATATTTATTGAATAAAATTGAGTTTCATCACATTTGGAACATGAATAAAGTAATTAAACAGGTAGTTATAAATGTTAATTGATGGATGAGATTGGTGAAAGTGTGAAACAGTGTGAAACAATTGTATGTATAAAATGAATGTTACAGGAGGATACGTATGAAAAAGGTGATAGATTTAAACTATGTGAGTATAGGAAAAAATGGAGGCAACTCTAAAGGCGGGCTGGCCACCTCCAGTGGAATGGTGACACAGTTACAGTTACAGAGCCCAATTTAGTTATTACAAGTTGCTATTGCAATTTAGTTATTGCAGATTCACACTTCTAGAACTTATCTAAGAAAACTGTGATTATGGTAAAATATTATTTTTAAGGCTTGTTGACCTTTTTCAGTAGATACGCCCATACTGTAACTGTAACTCTGTCGCCATTCCACTAGGGGCGGGCCAGAGCCTTTGCAGAGTTGCCTCCATTTTTGCCCATGAAGCCCATGAACTGAAGTTTCAGCATTGACTGTGTGACTTCTCAGAGCGACTTTTCTTGCTAGCTGCACTTGGAAACAAGCATTTGCACTCGTCCATTTGAAGTAATTAAAACCTTACTTTTGTCAAAACGTGTAATTTATCATTCCCTTCGATTATCTAATCTAATCTAAGTTGCAAAGATATATTACAAAAAAAAAATTGGAAACAAGCATGTATTTATATTTTTCATATTAAAAATGCCCTGACAACTAATTGAAAACGACGTTATGAGGGTTGAAAACGATATCAAAGTAAGTGAGCATTATTCTGAAAGATATACAACTGAACCGTATTTATTTGTACTATTTGGATTTCTGTCATAATCTGTTTCAGTACCTATATGAAATAGGTACTGCAATATATGACACATTACAAAAAGGTTTCGGGAAAAGACTAGATTCATAAAATGAAGCCCTGTGTTTTTCTTAATTAAGAAACACATACAAAAACATAAAAGCTCCAAAATAATACAGTCAAAACGAGTATTTAACTTCTACAAAAAAAACTGATAAAACACAAACAAAGAAAAAAACTTTTTACACTGAATGGAAGCTTCGCACTTCCAACTTGATGTAACTTTATTACATTCTTTGAGTAGAATGAGTTTATTAAGTAGGCTAGCGTGATCTCAGCATATTTGTTAGGCAGAACTGAAGGAAATGGGGGAACCGCAATAATGAGATTCAAGCGACACACTCACTGATAGTGGACTATTGTATTCAGAAGCAACTGGTTGCTGCTGAAAATAACAAAGTTTTTTTTCAGTCGTTCCATCGATTGGTTGTGTTTTACTTTGTGAGCGAAAGGACTGATTTCAAATGAACTCGATACAATTATTGGCATAGACACACGGCCGGGTTGTTGAGGACAATGCAAACGTATATAAGTGTGATGTTTTCACGGCGAGAAAAACAAACTACCAGTATTTTTAAATTTGCTCTGTTTATTGCATTCAAATCAAACTATGCACAAGTGATCTGTAATTTTTCTAGGTGAAACGGGAGTTCCCAAAAATTATTGCTGTTATTTCTAATTCATTTAAATTATAAGTGCAACTAAAGAAACAAAAAAAAATGCAACTTCTTACCGCATTTTCCCCGAAAAGGTTGCATAAATCGAGTGAAACCTTATTATCGTCACAGGTACCTTGAGTAAATCACCTTATTTAAGTCGGAGCTATAGTATCTATTGTTATTTACTTTTCCACTATCTTGTAAAGACAAAACCTGTACAAAATATTCAAGCCATATGGCAAAGTAAACTTGAAATTAATCTATTTATAATACACGTTGATCGTTAAATCCAAAGTAAACCGACTGACCTAACCACGAAAATATTACCTTTGAACAGGTATAAAAATTGTAGGTTTTTCCACAAATCCTCAACTCTTACAACAATTTCCATCTTATTTCTCGTATACTCTTTTCCTTGTTTATTTATAAATTGAAACAAGGCAGCGCTTATGTTTGAATAAAAGTCAAGATGAGAACTAAATGGCGCCACGAGAAAAAGCTGCCATTCCGCATGCATAATTTATTGCAGACTTAATGATTGGACCGCCACCCACTTTGTCCATTTTCTCTGTCGTCAAAGAAATATTCTTGTCTATTAATAGGCAAGGCATTTTATTTTGGGCTCGCTTGTTTCAATGAAAATGTATTTTTTCATACAAGACTTTGGATGTTGGCAAAAAAAAAATTCACACTTTTCTGATTCCGGGAGAATAAATTTTCACGCGCGAAGAAATTTTCTTGAGAATTTCATTTCCGTGTCAAATATAATGATAATGAATTGCGGAATCGTTTAGAATGAAAGTGAACGAGTTTCTTTTTTTTGAGAATCTGAAACTTTAAAAAAATATTTTTGGAATAATGAATACCTTCATTTATTTTAAAACCGGACTTACAAATTATTCATTTAAAATAGAAAAGGGTCTTATCTGGAATATATATGTACAATATTATTTTCATATTTTTTACAGTAAATAATCCCATTAAATCCAGAATTTTCAGTTCAAAAACCCATCGATTTTCCCGAGGGTTTGTTTTCAGTAGAATGCAATACAAGTCAGTCGACAGGGGTGGTGGGGGGTTTCAGCGAAAAGGTGGGGTGTAGAGGGGGAAGGGGGTGGTACTCCAACCCTTAGTTACCGCCCCGGTCTCCGGTCGCCATGGCAACTGTCGAAATATAGGTTATGACTTATGGACCTGCACTAAGAGAATGCCGCGGGCGGTCTGTGTGGACGACAGTATTAATTAGGATTGTGGTAGGAAGCTGTTATAGACGCCATGCGCTATTATGTTTTAAGCCGAGTCTTGGTATTGTATTTAGAATTATTTACTGATAACAGTAGTGATATCATAGCAGGGCGGGATTCTCAATTAGGTACGCCCTTTTCACAAAGCGCAAATCCTATACGGTTTGTCTTTGATTTTAGATGGCATGGCCGGACAAATGGTATGAAGGTTTTCATATACAGTGTTACCTCCAATACGAGTGCCCTAACATACGAGTTGTTTGAGATACGAGCTGTCGAGCGCGCGAGGTTTTGTTTTGAAATACGAGAGAAATTTGAGATAAGAGCAACATGGAAAAAAAAGCACTCCGAAAAAGTTGCACCTGGTCGTGCATCGGAGCTATTTAATGACACTTGTTTAACTCATTTACAAAGGTCTAAGGAAGAAACAAACCTCCTTGGACCTATTTTTGAATCCGACAAAAAAGGCAAAGACCAGTGAAGAGAAAAACAGTGACTAAAATTAAGCATATAGTAGCATTTAAGTGTGTGAGAGTAGCTTTTTTTGCTTCACATTCTCTTTTATTATGTTTTTATACAATATCTGTCATTTATAAATGTATTTTTCTTATTCAAAACCACGAAACAAATACAATTGGGGGTAGCATTTTTGGAGCTGGAACGGATTAATGGCATTTCAATGGGGAAACTTGCTTTGAGATACGAGCAAATTGACATGCATGCAAGGTAACTGTAACTGTAACTCTGTCGCCATTCCACTAGGGGTGGCCAGAGCCTCTGCAGAGTTGCCTCCATTTTTTCCTATCCTGACATACCTCTTTCAATTCCTTCATATCCATCACCTTTTTCATGCATTTTCTTCTTTTACGCTCACTTTGTACATCCCATTTTCTCACAATCTCCTCAATCTGATCACTCAATACTTTTCTCGGTCGTCCCTTCCCTCTTTTTCCTTTCACACTTTCTTTGTATACATACTTTGTCAGTCTATCATCATTCATTCTTTCCACATGTACGGAACGAATCAAAACTCGTATTTAAGAGGTATCACTGTATTCCTATACGCTGCTAGACTTCCGACCCGGCACCAGATAGATACAAAATAACATAGAAAAACCGGACCGTTCATTCTGTGGAATTTTTCAAAAACATTTTTTAACAGACGAAAAAATCGTTTCAAACTCTTTTATGCTACAGCAATCATATAATGTACTTGAATATGAATATGTCAGCACACACTCGTGTACAGCGAGCGCCGGAAGATTTGAATTAAAGCCAATTGGATGATATAGGCGACCATAAGTGGCTCATTCTGGGCTAGCGGCATCATTCGTACAACTATATTCATTCCGCTCATGGTACTCTAAAAACAAGGGGACGTCACAGGCCGCACTAAATGGATGAGTTAGTGTATGCATAGCTGGTGGGAGATTATGTTGAGAGAAATTCAATCCTAAAATATTTTTTTTATCGATGCATTTTTCTGCATGATTTTTTTTTAAATGGATTTGTGAAGAGGAATGCAATTTACCAACCTATTCTTTGACTTAAAGGTTGGTATGAGGCTGACCACCCATACTGTAAAAAATGGTTCACTTTGCCAATGTCATCCCTATTTCAGGGAAGTTCGGCAAGAGTTGCAGGGCTTATGTGCATTTGAGATTGGGTTTTTATATTGTAGGTCCACTGATTGATATATATCTTTGCAACTTAGATTAAGCTTCTGCCTTGCCAGAAACAGGTATTAATATCATCAATTAATATTGAATCGTTGTTTATTTCAATGAATTATTAATAAATAATTACCCAATAACATCTGTTGAACGAGGGTTAAAGTTATGGTCAAATGGTTAAAGGCGGGGATCGAACCAACGTTGTTCTATTCCAAACACGCTAGAAATATCAGCCCACTTGGACCCCTCGGCCATAAACCGACAATTTTTTTGATTTTTTTTTTCCTGAATTTCCTGAAATGTATTTTTTTACACTGTTCAAGAAAAAACCTGAAGAAATGAAGGTAGACATGAAAGCTTCTAGCGATGTTCAACATTAACCTTGACTGTATTTTAATCTACACAAAACATTTCGCCACTTGTATCTATGTGTGATGGACGAGATAGGGGGTATGCGGGGGACGCAGCGCTTCACTAAATAGGATATGTGTTCCCCACAACGGCAACGTTGCCAATTATCTGTTTTATATTTTCCATACAAAAGTTAACACAAATATTTTAGCGCAATTCAATCATGACCGGATTGAGTTCTCGCAAAAACTTTTTCATTTTTACTTATGGCAACTACGTTATACTACATATCTAATCTAATCTAAGTTGCAAAGATATGTTACATTGGAGATTCACATTACATGCATTCTCACAACCAGACACATACAAGTTCGCGCTTGCACATGCCTCATGTGAACCTACAACATGAAAACCAAATCCCAAATGGACATACACCCTGCAACTCTTGCCGTCCTTCCCTGAGACAGTGGTGACAATGGCAAAGTGAACCATTTTTACAACATATACGTAACATTTTACGTTTCGTTTGAGTTCTAAACACTGTATTGTGATGAATAAACCGATGGGAGAGATTTGTAAACCGAAATGAACACAACAAATTCCGGATGAAGTGATTAATTTCAGGTAGTGCGGTACAGCATTCCGGAGTTGTGTGTCTGTCTGTCGGGACCGGTCACAAAGGTTCACCTTGATCGGAGAGGTTGTTATTACGATGGACGCCGACAGGAGTCGCCCATTAATCACGTGGAAAATTCCCAACGAATTTCGACGAATAATTCTTCATTTATCTGCATGAACCATTAGCAGGTGATATGTGAGTTTTAAAAAGAATCCTGCGCGGGAGAATCCCTAGATTTCAGAGGCGCTAGGGGTATGTGATACTTGTTGTAGTGCCGCAGAGGGGTTGATGATGTGTCGGTTTATGTCCCGATCCTTTGTAGCAGGGCTGTTAGCTAAACAGTGTTGTGTTGTATTGGCTTTGTTTTGAGACACTGAAAGGAATTGGCGATTGATATTGGACAATATTAAATTGGGTTGGCAGCACAGTCGTGATCGGGTCATCAATGAAGAAGTCTTCCGACGTATGCACACCACTATGGAACTTCTGCCAACCATTTAGCAGAGAAAGCTGATGTACTTCGGTCACATTTTGAGAAATAAAAATACCATCATATACATGGTAAGATCGAGGGGATAAATACTCAGGCACGCCGAAGGGCATTGTGGATGAAAATATATCTGTGACAATGGTTCAACAAAAGCTCCTTTTTTTGAGCCGCAGCATCCAAGGTCACAAAAGCCACGATGATCTTCGACATATTCCTTGACTTATAGGTTGGCATGAGGCTGACCACCCATACTGTAAAAAATGGTTCACTTTGCCAATGTCACCCCTGTTTCAGGGAAGGTCGGCAAGAGTTGCAGGGCTTATGTTCATTTGTGATTGGATGTTGATATTGTAGGTCCACATGCGGCATGTGTGAGCGCGAAATTATGCGTGTCTGCTCGTGGGAATGCATTTAATATGAATCTCAAATGATACATATCTTTGCAGCTTAGATTTAGATCTTCGATATAAATGTCATCAAAAGAAGAAGATGAACCCATTACTTTCAGCATTGCAGCGCAGCCAGAATGTGGTAGAAATAATGATAACAAGATGGTATGAAAAAGGGATGGTTTCTGCATGACGTCATCTTTGTCAACATGACTTAATCCCAAGATGGCTTCTATCCTGATGAAACATGGGACAGATAAGCAAAGTAAGGACACATAATAAATAGTTTCAACACAAAGCCGCCGGAGGGATGAACGTTAACAAGAAAAGCGTCTCACAAAACAAGAAAACGTTTTACATACAACTTTGGTGATTAGTGAAATTTATATTGCAAGTATGAAATATGGACCAAGATTATTCCTTGACTTATAGGTTGGTATGAGGCTGACCACCCATACTGTAAAAAATGGTTCACTTTGCCAATGTCACCCCTGTTTCAGGGAAGGTCGGCAAGAGTTGCAGGGCTTATGTTTATTTGAGATTGGGTTTTTATATTGTAGGTCCACATGCGGCATGTGTGAGCGCGAAATTATGCGTGTCTGCTTGTGGGAATGCATTTAATATGAATCTTAAATGATACATATCTTTGAAACTTAGATTTAGATTGGTTAATACTTACGCGGTGGTTTAAATAAATATTATGCATTAGCTACAATTCAAATTGATACATTCGTAGAGCTTCTACTTTCCAGGTGGTAGCTTTGAGTTCTAATCCAAAGATTTCAGGAAGGATTTTTATGGTAGATTTTTTTTCAAACAGATTATTAACCTATTTCGAAAATAATGTTTCCATCATCAGGTACAAAATATTACTATCCAAATAAAATAAAATTAGTGCATCATTCCTTTAAGGGCTGGTAGTAGTGGAGGGTGGGAGGGGTGAGGAAAATTTTACTCGCCCCGTAACCATATATTGTTTTTGATATTTAATTTTTTATATTTTTTAAATGAAAGGTTACAAAGTGAATGCCTTATCAATTAATGACAGATTAACCTTCTTCTAAACGGAAAAGTATAAAAAAATACCACCTTGTATTCGTGCCATTTAGAAACAAAGGCGACGATCTCGGATATTTTCTAAAAATAAGATAAATATATGAGAGCACAGAAAATCGCTTTCACATCTATAATGTATAATCTAAGTTGCAAAGATATACTGACATTCAATGCCCACAAGCAGGCACATTCAAGTTCGCGCTTATACATGCAAAGTTTTTACAGCATGGGAGGTCAGCATTATACCAACCAATTAGTTAAGGAACTCATCATTTGTTTGGTTTTATACAGCTTATTTTAAATCCGAAGAAACTGGATCAAAAATCATGCAAGTTGTTTTTGCAGATACAATGAATCAAACGAAAATTTCAATTAATACAATAACAAGGAGGAAAACAATATCTTTGTATGTTTTCTTTCATCTTATAAGATGCATTAAAAGTTCAGGTGCTTTAAAGATTCTCAAAGATTTATTGCGGATAATAAATATGTCTGTATCCAACCTATTTTAATATAAAAGTTTCCTTTACCTATTAAAAAGTTCAAAGAAATAAAACTGTATAAGAATGCACTCTCAAGTAGTTACGGTTTGAAGTGGAATTTATATCAACTGCGCAACCTATTGCGATTCGCAAAAAAAAATCTACGACGCTATTTGAGTGCGAAATACGGTGAAAAACTTCCGCCGAGGCACAGGGGGGGTAGGGGGCTGCTCTCAGGTGAAAATTGAAAACATGAAATTTTAAAAGAAACTATTTGCGAGGAAGTTTTGTAGCCTTTCCAACATCGCTGCTGGAAAAATGTCGTACGAGGTTGAAAAATAACAAGATAAATGCGAGAGAGAGGTGGGAAGAACCGGTAAGAATGTGCGATTTGTTGTGTGGAGTGAGATCCGTAAAATGTTAAATTGGCAATGCAATAATTCTATTTCTAGTGATTTATTAGATAGAAAACTGAGTAAAGTTTGATGAGCAATACAAAAGGGAATAAAAAATATAAAAAGCTCCTGGAGCTATTTATTTTAATGAGAAATTATATATTTTTTTACAATAGAGTTTTATTTTCATTATATGAGTATTTATTACACTTCGAGTACTTTCGACTTGCTTTCGTCATTTTCAAGATAGCACTGTTACAATTTTTTTTCGGGTAAGGGACTTACGCCAACCACTCTCCGAGGGGGATGGTTCTCATTTCTTGTGAAGGCTTAGTACACGTTGCCGGTATTTACTTTGGGGTTGAAATAAACACCGAAACGGGGAATCATTTCTTAAGGTATATTTGTAAAATTACATTGTTAAATGATAGCATTTCAAAACATTAGGAGTTTGTGTTTACAAATATTGATATTTATATTTCAATGATATTAAATACAGATATGTAAAATAAATAAGTATTAAATGATATTAACATAAAAAAATTAAGTACCTACATAACCTACGATGTTCCTACATACGTTTAAACATATTTTCATAGGATTGAATATACATTAATATTTTAATTCATTCATAGTTCAAATAGGCCTATATCAATAAAATGAAATCATTGATCCATGAACCATAAAACGAATGATAATTCTAATGTAAATGGTTGAAAAATTATTTGGAAATAGTTAACTATTTTCACGGAAACTAAAACAGGAAAATGTACCGTACAAACGCTGAAGCAAACATTAAAATGGAGATTTAACAGTGGCGGTTCATGGGAACAATAATCAGGAGCGATGTTCAAAGAAATATTTTTTTAACTATTGAAAAATTGAGTCTTTTTTTTTGATGCCCTGTGAGGTCTCCCAAAGTTGACTATCACACGAGAGGAGGCTTCTCGTTTCTGAGCAGCGGGAATGAAATCAAAAGATCCAAACTGCCCATGCCCATCAAAAGGAACAAATTGGTTTGCTTCTGGCCATATAATGAGAAATATTAGCTCCTACATCTCGACATACCGTCCCCTTACTGCTTGCTTGCTTGTTTGTCTTATGTCCAAGAGAGGTTATTTCAAAAGAGCATAAATTGTATGTGTACTGGACCAATGTGTTTATCTAATCTAATCTAATCTAAGTTGCAAAGATATGTTACATTGGAGATTCACATTACATGCATTCTCACAACCAGACACATACAAGTTCGCGCTTGCACATGCCTCATGTGAACCTACAACATGAAAACCAAATCCCAAATGGACATACACCCTGCAACTCTTGCCGTCCTTCCCTGAGACAGGGGTGACTTTGGCAAAGTGAACCATTTTTACAACATGGGTGGTCAGCCGCATACCAACCTATAAGTCAAGGAACACTTTACAGACACACTTTACACAGTTTATGAAAACTGGAAATTGATTTTAATAACATATTAAAACAACTCTCACATTATCGTGTTTTGCGGTTTTTTCTTGGCTCAGATTGGGAAGAATGTGATTCTTGAGACAGTTTCATTAAAGATCATCTTTGAATCAAATGGTAGATAAGCCACACAAACACTGAGGGGACGATACATGTATAAATTACGGAATGACGGGCTCCAGGTCGAAGGAGAGCATCTTGGTTGAAGAAACTGAGACAAATTTAGAAGCACAATATCTCTATTTCGTCCAGCAGTATCAAAGGTGCATATTGCTAAGATGATCACCAATCTTTACTGAAAAAAAGACACAATAAGTAGAAAAATCAGAATGATTTAATTTTGTTCACATTTCTGTTGTTCTTCTCTTCATTAGGGGTAGTACGCCGTCACTGCAGGAGGTTCCCACCCCCCCAGCCACTGCTGAGCTTTAGTAATTTAATCGGAAAACCACGATAAGGGTCCGCCTTCACTGCGGGGTAGTGGAATTAACAAGTAATTGTATTAGGGCCTCGTTAGGACGGCGACTCGACGAAAACTCTCGATCGGCGACGCAAAATCGCTCGAGTATGTAAAATTGCGTTTAAACCAGTGATTCCCCAAGGCCCGGTATTTTCATCGTTACGATGGCGATTTTATACTGAGTGAAAAAGACGTACTTATTTATTTATTTACATAAACAAGTACATATGTGCAGGACTGACAGTGAGACACCAAAACGTCACAATACATATAACATGATAATAATACACAAGAGAGCAATACATAGACGCACAGATAGATACATTATTCTACGCATCCATACTTCGTTTTAGTTTAAAAACATACTCTGATAGTAAGCGATCCACACCAGTTGTAAATATATCCAAGTGTGGGGCTGAGGAGATGGCAATCGTGTGGGTAGTTTTTTTTTAATCAGTTTAAAGTCACATATGCTAGCATTGAAAATACTGAACGTAAGTGGTTCAGGTGGACCCTCAGAGGTTCAGGTGGACCCTCAGAGGTTCAGGTGGACCCTCAGAGGTTCAGGTGGACCCTCAGAGGTTCACGTGAGACTTGACAAGGATCCAAAGTGACGTGGAAAAAATGGAGGTTTACATATTGTAAGCGGGGGTCCAAGAAAATTAATGAAGTATTCTAGATTCAACATCACAGAACAAGGAGATTGGCGGTTATTCATTACAAAACTGCAACCAAATATTAACAATTTGAAAACAATCCATCAAGTGCATCCCCTCAATTAAATTTATAACTACTTGTTTTGCATTACCAACATTTGCCTATGCATTACGTTATTAATGTTGAATTTTAATTACATTATATCTGTATTCAGTCCCTGTTTTGAGCCGCAGCATCCAAGGTCAAAAGAGCCATGATAATCGCCGATCTTCGATAGAAGTGGCACCAAAAAAAGAAGAAGAACACAATAAAGTATACCTAATATTTATCTTTCTACCGGACAGTGGGAAGACCACGTTCAAGATGGCTGGATGGAGTGGTGGCGGATTGCCGTGCAGTGGGAATGTGGGACTGGAGGAGGAAGACAGACAGCGCTGGCAGCGGTTGCTGAGGGAGGCCAAGACCCACCCCGGGTTGTCGTGCCAATGATGATGATCATTATTTCGGCAATACTGTAGAAATGTAGCAGCAGGGGGTTCATCGAAAACAGTAAAATTTACGAAGTTGTCTACGTTAAAAAAAATTTTTGGAAACACAAGTTTAAAGTAATCCACCAAGAATGTGAATTAACTAAGACACTTTTAAAGATGACATAAATTTTCAAGTTAACGCGATGGTTGAGTTTAGACGTAAGGTTTTATACTTACGGTACTGATTGACGCCTTCACGGTGGGGGGCACGTCACACGGCCGGCGTCGCGAAGATTAAAATGTCTCTAGTTAAATTTCTCACGTAGTTTAGCTAATTCACGACGTTAAATGGGTATCAGTTTTAGTGAAACCTCAATTTTTATTTTATATATATATAATTTACAGATTCATTGAATATAAATTATATAAGAGCAATGAAAACATAACCTAAGATTTAGTAGTATGATTTTTTTTGTAAACGTAGAACCCGCAACCCAATTGAATTGTTTTATTAAAAGTGTTTTAATCAATAGATTTATAGTCATAAATCTAAAATAAGACAGTAATATTGATGAATAAGCTTTGTATCTATAAAATGCAAATAAACTACACATATAGTGTAACTTATTGCCTACGTAATCCCCGAAGGAGTCGTATGTGGCGATTCGGGACCTATTTACATTTACGGGTAAGGGGGCCGGCCTTACGTCAACCACTTTACATGAAGTGGGGTTTTTCCATCATCTCCTGAGCGGGCTGGTTCTCATTTATGAGCTTTATTATATTATTAATTACGAAAATAACACACATATTAAATCAGCAATGAAAGCTGTTATTCGTAATGTAACAAGTATCTATAATCTAAGTTGCAAGGATATATTCATTTAAAGCTCTCAGATGTATGCCCACAAACCAACAAGTGTAGTTCGCGCTTACAAATGCTGAATGTGTACCTACTTACAAATAAAATCCAAACCTCAAATGAACATAAGCCCCACAACTTTTGCCGACCTTCCCTGAAACAGGGGTGACATTGGCAAAGTGAACCATTTTTTACAGTATGGGTGGTCAGCCTCATACCAACCTATAAGTCAAGGAATAGAAGTATGAAAAACTTTATTTCATTCTGTGGCACATTTGTACGTTTTTTCATTGAAAAAAAATTGTACTTCAAAATAATAAAATTTAAAAAAATGTACGACCTAACTCAGAATCGAACCCAGGTTATCGGGGTGGAAGTCACGCGTCTTATCCGCTGATCTACCGTCGATTCTCTAGGACGTGTAAAAGTTTAGGTATAGAAGTTCAAATTGCTCATTATACCATAGAGAAAATTCCATCCCATAAGCTATGTAGGGTTACTATTAAACCCTGCAGTGTCGTCTCTG
Organism: Agapetus fuscipes; assembly: GCA_951799405.1. Taxonomy (NCBI): domain Eukaryota; kingdom Metazoa; phylum Arthropoda; class Insecta; order Trichoptera; family Glossosomatidae; genus Agapetus; species Agapetus fuscipes. The sequence goes on from OX637350.1 coordinate 3,403,160, forward strand.
CACAGCGATTATTTCATGAATAGATTGCACTGAATGAGTCGCTTGCAGGGGATGAATCTCTATATAACCTGTGCTGTTTAAAGTATCACAGAAGCAAATAAAACACACCCCCAATATACGAACGCTTTGATATCGGAATTTTGGGGCGAAAGCATTCCTGGTGCGTGTATGCTTTGGAAATAAGGTAGATTCGATGGCTCAAACAATGAAGAACTCATAACAGAGATAAATGAAATTTCCGATTTTTTGGATAGGAACCCATTCAGATGTCTAACATAAATGTATTTTATTGAGTGACATACTGTCTTTTTCTTGTGTCTCTAAAATAAAATTGTCTATCATCTTACGTAAAATTTTGCATCTTTTAAAAAGTTGCTCGAAAGAATGATCTTGTGCATCTACCAAACTATTCACTAACATTCTTAGACATTTTAGTCGTCGGTTAAACCCACGCTTTGGCAAACTAATTATGCATTTGTATGAAGACCTGTCAATCCAAGATGGCCGCAAGTGAACAGGTGATTTGTTTTCATACAAATATAACAAAATTCGGTAGATAAGAATGACCGTGCTGATGAAACTTCCAGCTCAGGCACCATTAGTTTGTCAAAGCGTGGGCTCAACCAACGACTGAAATGTCTAAGAATAGCCCCGTAAGGTTCTTCAACAAAGAGTTCTCCATGGGCCTTAAGCCTTTTGTCTCTCAAATTTTCTCTGGATGATGAGAAATAGGAGCGAATATTTCTCAGTTCTCATGTGGCCAAAAAAAACTAAACACACGCCAATACACTTCACATTTCTAGTAAAACTATTAACTTATGAAGCTTTTCAATAATTAAAAAACTGAAAAGAGCTTTTGTATCCGTTTTCTGTACACTTTAAATTTGTCTACCTGCAATGTTATGAGACAAAAGAATGTTCACAAAAAGACCAATGAAATTTTGAAATACCTAATGTTTTTTCAACGTCTAATGGTTCACAAAAACAAATGTATACTGAGGTTTCATCGTAAATAGCCCAGTTTTGAGTCCTTCCAGCATAGTGGGGTGGTGCTTGTCCACTAGGGGTGGGGTGGGGGTGGATCCACCCTTTTCGGTTGTGTACCGGCTTAATGCTAGCGTGAATTATTAACGCCCACGGTCGTCAGCCCCAGGCGGCGCTAAAAGAAAACCCTAGCGAACTTCGTGCACAAAAATTAATTGAAAATTTAGCTATTCATAATTTTCAGAATTTAAGTTTTTGATGGCAAGAACTTAAAATGCAGGTAGAGAGAGCATGAATGGAGGAAGTTAATTGAAAGTTTTAATGGAGAGGATAAAATTATGAATTTTAGTAGTATAACTTTTGTATCATGTTAAAACGTTTGCATGCATTTAATACATTTTACGAAACATTTTCACGGTACAGCTTTTTAGAGACTTCTAAAATATGTACAACAAATGTTTTTCAGGGTTTGGTGGTCTATTCATAAAAATTATTAATTCCTTGATTTATACCCATACCACCCATATTGAAAAGAAAGGTTCACTTTGCCAATGTCACCGCTGTTTCAGGGAAGGTCGGCAAGAGTTGCAGGGCTTATATTCATTTGAGATTGAGTTTTTATATTGTAGGTCCACATGCGGCATGTGTGAGCGCGAAATTATGCGTGTCTGCTGTGGGAATGCATTTAATATGAATCTCAAATGATACATATCTTTGCAACTTAGTTTTAGATTCGATTTTAGATATGCAGCATTTGTAAGCGCGAACTTACACGTGTCTGTTTGTGGATTGCTGACAGCCATTTCACATACTTTTAAGAAAATATATTTAACTTATCCTTGTCGACTGGCTCTGTATTATATTCTGTCCTCTTTCTGTCTTTCTCTAGTTCACGTAAGTACTGCCTAGAGGGAGAGGGATGCCGCAGAATCTACAGTTCAAAATAGAGAACGAGCCACAATGAAAAGTCGTCGCATAGAGCTACGTAGACATATCGTCTTAGTTCTTGTTTACCGTATAGGCCATTGAGAAAATTTTACATGAGCAATGTTTGCATGTGTACTGGACCAATGTGTCTTATAAAAACATGAAAATTTATTTTAAAAATATTTAAAAGAACTCTCACATTATCGAGTTTTACGGTTTTTCTTAGCTCAGATTGTGTAGAATTTGATTCATAAGACAACTGCATGAAAAAGTCATATTTGACAAGATTGGCGTATACGGTAAACAAGAACTGGGGGAGCGATATATAACCGGGGCAGTGTAAAGCCATCTCAGGGTAATAAGCCGGACGAGGACTCGAACCAGAACATCCTATCTGCAGAAACTAGTACCCACGGGTAATCGATGAACATCTATTGTCATCTGCGGTGATATGTTCTATGTCACGGTGACTTACTGAGTCACTTTGAGATGCAATCCTCTACTTGTGGAAATGCAGTGTTTGTGAAAAATAAGCACATACTCGTATAATGTTTTAATGCATAATGATGATGAGATGGTTTGGGCATGTGGAAAGAATAAATGATGATAGACTGACAAAGTATGTATACAAAGAAAGTGTGAAAGGAAAAAGAGGGAAGGGACGACCGAGAAAAGTATGGAGTGATCAGATTGAGGAGATTGTGAAAGAATGGGATATACAAAGTGAGCGTAAAAGAAGAAAATTCATGAAAAAGGTGATGGATATGAAGGAATTGAAAGAGGTATGTCAGGATAGGAATAAATGATGGCAACTCTGCAGAGGCTCTGGCCACCCCTGGCGGAATGGCGACAGAGTTACAGTTACAGATGTAAGTTGTAACAATATACTACCTATTGATTTTTCAGGCTCATATTTTATGCATGCTTGCATACGCGATAACACATACTGCATGTGTACATACAAAAAATATACCGAACCTCTCATGAACATAAACCTTGCAACTCTTGCTGCCTTTTTCTGAAAAAACTGTGGCTTTTATAGCATGGGGGGGCTGCATCACACAAACAATTTAGTTGAAAATCGAAATTTTGTAACATACCTTAAAATGCAACATGCTTTGATTCACGTTCAGGAAATTCATTATCTACACATCAATCCTCTGAATTTGCTTGCCCAAGTTTTCACAGCATGAATTGCGTAATCATTTTTTTGTTCTATGGAAAATTCTCTTTAAACTAAGGATGAGTCAAATATTTCAATAACACCATAAGAAATTGAAAACGGTACATTATTTTAGGTAGCTGGATAGCAAGGATTCTTTAAAATACCTTATCAAAATATTTTCATTACCCAGTTATTTTTTCGTTTCTTTCTCTCTCAACCTTTCCTGAATATCACATGGAAGAAATATAACTACAATAGGATGAATCGGTGAAACAAAACCAAGAAAATTTCATCATTATCAGGAACAAATGAGAGACGACACAATTGATAATTTACATTAGGAAAATTACGTAATCACGTCTAGGCATTGTCTCGCAGATTGTGTGTGAAACATTAATAACGTGGTTTAGTGCAAATTGGAGTGGATGGGTCGAGGACAAGGGTGTAACGAGGAAAGGAGATCGTCCTTTAAAAGCCAGACTCTCTGGCCTAATGGAACATTGACATCCAAGGTTTATGGTTTCTAATTGGGATTAACACTAAAACTAACAAGATTTTCATCCCGTCCCGTTGTACATAAAGGATAAAATTTATCCCGATTGGATTGGGAGTATTTACAAGCATTCGATACTTGTATACCTGAAGCGCTATTCTGCTGAATTCCTTGCACTTTGGATATCAATCCAAGTCGGAGCTTGCTAGCGCTTGTGATAGACTAAATAGATAAAAAAAAAACACAGTACACCTTACTGTTGGACACGAATCGCTATCTCGTAGCCTTAAGGTCGTAAGAAATTAGTCGTAAAAATGGTCATAAAAAGAATAGCGCTTTTGGTTCAAATTGACAGCCTTGAGGGACTTGTGAAGGTCAAATAGATACCTGGGGTGGAAGTCTCGATGATCGTCGATAGATCTTACCGTACCTACTTGAAGAAAGGACATAAAAAATGGCGGTGCCTGAACAGCTGATTGTTGTTCCATATAAAGTAGATCAGCTGTTAATACATCGTCATATTTAATTTCGTCCAATCTTCAAATAGTGCAACAAAACATTATTTTTTGGCCTTCAAACAGCAAGAAAGTAAAAAAAAAATGTTATAAACCTCATTTCAAATGCAATTTTAATTTGATATCGGATTTAGGTTGTATAAGGAAAGAAAGAACATTCGTTAGGGCATGTTGATTGCATTTTAATTTCACTTAGGAATCATCGCCTTTCCTGCTGATGGAGCGGCGGAGTCTTAATTAGCAGCAGAGCCCTTAACAGCCAATTAACGGGAAAAGACCGCCTAATGATTGCTAGTCACGCTAACTAGGTCTGTGAAAAAGTCAGGCGAGTCTCAAGCCTTTTTTAATTGAAATTTGTAAAATTGGATTACGCTAAATATTCATCATGGCTCGATTCGCAGAATCCGTGCGTTTGGGGTGAGAAAATTGAGAAATGAGAATTTTGAGTCGAAGTTTGTGGAAAAGTCAAGCCCTACGAGAATTTGAAATTTGTAAAATCTTGTGAGACGTGGACAGTGAATGTGAAAGCGAATTGAGTCGAGTATAGCTTACTTGAGAGGAATGACTCACAAGACTCTGAATAAAACGGTCCGTTATGAATAGGCTATGTATGAGTGCGGAATAAACGAGAATATGAGTGTGAAAGTACAAAATAGTACTATGAGATGGTTCAGGCATTAAGAAAGACTCGATGAATGATTTAAAAATACAGCAAAGCTACACATATAGTGTTACCCTTGCCGCGTTCCCCCCAAAGGGGTCGCATGTTGCGAGTGGACCTATTTATTTTCACAGGTAAGAGGGCCAGCCTTACGACACACAACTTCAGTTGGAGTGGGGGTTTTGATACTCATTTCTTCTGAAGACTGAGTCTGAAATTAACACCAAACGGCAAGTCATTTCAGACAACCAAGGTGGGATTCAAACTAGAGCTCTTGGCATGGAATGCTATCACTCTACCAACTGAGCATCGACCGGATAAAAATAGTGTATAATGGAAACGCAAAAAGGTAAGCGACTCTTGCTGCGCTTCCCTGAAACAGGGGCGACATTGGCAAGGTGATTAGTTATTACATCATGGATGCTTAATACCAACCTATTCCGTGCACATTTGTTAAAATGAGAAAGATGCAAAATAAAAATTTGCAATTTCGCATCACAAGGCAAAGTCTCTTACATATTTCTTAGAATGAAAACATAAATATTCAAGTAAATTAATTTATGTAGACACGGTTGCTTAGTTACACAAAGCGTGTATGTAAATAACAAAGCGTGTTTACCTTTGTGATTGGCTGTAGGGATTTTCCGAGCGTTTGATTGGACAACACTTTAGAACAACTAACCAATCACAGACGAGTTTTTCCGGAGAATTACTCCTTGTACTCGTATTCTTAATTCAAAACAGTACTCTTCAAGTAAACACCTCGCAACGCAAAAAAAAACGCAACTAAGCTAAGCATATAGTAAAACTTCTTGCCGCGATACCCCGAAGGGTATCGTATGTGGCGAGTGGAACCTGTTTATTTCACAGGTAAGGGGGCCGGCCTTAGGCCAACCACTTCAGTTGAAGTACCAGCTCTCGAGGGGGCTGGTAGTCATTTCTTGTGAAGGTTGAGTAGAATAAGGCTTTTTTTTTTTGGGTTTTTAATTAAAACCGAAACGGGAAATCATTTCTGACACCCTAGGTTGATTCGAGTCCGAGCTCACGTCATGGAATGCAAATACTCTCCCAGCTGAGCTATCGATTGGAATCGACTTCGCTTAAATAGAAGAAATGTAGGAAAACTAAATCACTCACTAGGAGTGCTGTCGTATCTTCTATTCATTTTTGTATTTACGCGACTGTTACGATTTTATGCGATATTTTATACTGTTTTATTTACTTAAGTTTATAAGGTAGAATTAAGTAGTATGGACGATTGCGTAAATTCACCTATAATCTATAAATCTATAAATTATAGATTCTAGGTGAATTTACGCAAGCTTCCATACCTAGATTGCGTAAATTAAAAATAATGTATGAAAACTAATTCACTCTCTAAGAGTGCCGTCGTACATTCCATACATTTCGATTTACTAAATCGAGATGAGATTTATAGAATGTTTTATAATAGAGGTACAGAATTATGGAAAAAAATTATCTAGACAAATGAAGTGTACGTTTTTACTAAACGGAGCTTGTTAGTTTGAATTATCAACAACCAATATTGACTCAAATGGTAGTAAACATTGAGGTAATATTTGTTATCTAATGCTTTGAGCACACACAATATTTGTACTAGAATTATGTTTTATTATCAGGTAATTTACGTTTTACAAAAGTAGAAAAAGTTAAACATTTTTTTTTAGATATTTTGGATGGTTGGTGCATTAACACTGTGAAAGTTCATCTTATTTTTAGTTATTCAAACACTGTTTTATTTTCACTCTTTTTTATTTAATTATTTGGACACAAACGTTCATTACCTGATGATGATTACTGTGTAGTCGAAAACGTTTGTTTCCAAATAATTAAATAATAAAGAGTGAAAATAAAACAGTGTTTAAATAACTACAGTTTTTTTTGGAGTTTGTAACTAAATACATGTGGATCGTAGTCTAGTGGTTAACGCTTGATACTTGACAAAGAAAGGTACTTAAAAAGACTTCAAGAATGCTGTAAACAAGATGGTCTACTGCCAATGTTACAGGAAAGGTCGGCAAAAGTTGCAAGGTGTATGTTTATTTGAAGTTAAGTTTTTAATTTGTAAGACATGCAGCATTTGTAAGCGTGAACTTATGTACACGTTTCAAACAAAGATCCAATCAGGAAATCATTCGTGCCACCGTCGGTGGCATTCGAACCCGAGCTCTCGGCATGGAATGCAAGCACTCTACCAACTGAGCTATCGACTGGACAACATAAATAATTTTCTATATTATGCCTTTTAAGGCGAAAATATTCGAGCATAAAGTAAAAAAAAAATAGTGAATTAAAACTGTGTTTTTTTAGAATATGTAAATACAATGGACTTTCACAGTGTGAACCACCAAACCCTAACAAATATAATTTTCAATATTATGTTGAATATATTTAATCTTCTATTAAAACCTCTCAAAAGTTAAATAAGTCTTGAAGCAACTGGGACTTGCTTAATTTGATTCACATAATAACAGCGTTCACGTAATAAATCAAGTTATATTTAGATATTTTTGTTACATATTTTTTTTACGAAATATCCTCCTACACATTATGTATTTGATGGATCATTCAAAAGAATGTAATTAACCTCGAGATTGTATAAAAATATTATTCAATCACCGACCTTTCACTGGAACATAATAAGCTGGAGAGGTTCATTAAAGCTCTTCTCAATCACTAAGTGAAGCTTTCGTTATTCAGTAAAAGAAGACGCTTTTGCTTATTCACTAAGTGAATCTTTATTTACTCCCTAAGAGAAGCTTTTGGTTATTTACTAAGTTAAGATTTTGGTTAGTCACTAAGTGAAGCTCTTGGTTATTTACTAAGTGAAGCTTTTGTTATTCAGTAAAAGAAGATGCTTTTGGTTATTCACTAAGTGAATCTTTATTTACTCCCTAAGATCAATTTTGGTTATTTAATAAGTTAAGATTTTGTTTATTTACTACGTGAAGCTCTTGGTTATTCACTATGTGAAGCTTTTGGTTATTCACTAAGTGAAGCACATATTCTATTTACGAGTCCGAAGCGTTAACACTACGCTCCCCCAGTTCTTGTTTACCGTAAACGCCAATTTGTCAAATATGACTTTTTCATGCAGTTGTCTTATGAATCAAATTCTACACAATCTGAGCTAAGAAAAACTGTAAAACTCGATAATGTGAGAGTTCTTTTAAATAAATTTCTTGTTTTCATAAGACACATTGGTCCAGTACACATGCAAAAATTGCTCATGTAAAATTTTCTCAATGGCGTATACGATAAACAAGAACTAAGGCAGCGACTAGGACCGGTCTGGTTTGGTCGAACCGCTTAAACCGCCATAGATCCAGGCCAAACTTAAGAAGTATAGTTTGATATGAGGCTGACCACAACATACTATAAAAATTGGTTCACTTTTGCTAATGTCATCGATGTTAATAGAATCCTTAGACTCTGGAAATTCTTCCAACAGATTGTTTATACGTTACCAGTGGAACTGTGTTCAATCTAAATTTGCTCGATAGTCGTGTTAGCTTACCTGCAACAAAAAGAGAGAAGAATATTAGTAAATTGCAAATATTTTTACGACATGCAAAAAATAACAAAGGTCATACATTCTTTTACGACTGCAAAAAATGACAGTTTTCTATAATCTGAGCTGCAAAGATACATTAACATTTAACAATTCATACTACATGTATTCACACAAGCGTCAGTTCACGCTTACACATGCCGCATGTGGCCCTACAACATAAACACCTCATCTCAAATGAACATAAACCCTGCACATCTTGTCGACCCTCGCTGAAACAGGGGTGACACTAGTGAACCATTACTTACAGCATCGGAGGTCAGCCTCATACCAAGCTATAAGTTGATTACATTAAATGTTTTTCTTGACTTATTAGTTGGTATTGGCAATCATTGATACTGTAAAAATTGGTTGATTTTTTCTATTCCGTGATCTGTGGTCACTCCCGTTTCAGAGTGACATGGAGGGTTTCTGAATTTATTACCAAATTAGGTTTGTTTCCTATTTTTCCTTAACTGTTAATATATCTTTGCAACTTGGATAACAGAAGTCAAAGGACCGTGTGCTATTGTTTCAAAGAATGGACCCAAAATATTTTAGTCGAAAAACCATTTGGTTGATGTAAAAAAAGGAAAAAAAAATAAGCATGGAACAAAAATACATAATTCATAACGCAGTATTATGTTTCAGCTCTTGCTCTCGGGAATGAAAACATTTTATGGAGATGAAATAAAATTCCTTGACTGATAGGTTGATATGAGGTTGACCACCCATACTGTAAAAAATGGTTCACTTTGCCAATGTCACTCCTGTTTCAGGGAAGGTCGGCAAGAGTTGCAGGGCTTATGTTCATTTGAGTTTGGGTTTTTTATATTGTAGGTCCACATGCGGCATGTGTGAGCGCGAAATTATGCGTGTCTGCTTGTGGGAATGCATTTAATATGAATCTCAAATGATACATATCTTTGCAGCTTAGATTTAGATTTCAGATTTAGAAATACACGACTGATTTGAAAATGAAAGGATGCTGAAATTTCTACAAAATAAAGATGTCCTACTTATATTACTACTAATGAAATGATAGCAAACAAAATACATCTCTACATGAAATAAAAAAAACAGGTTGCTTTATCGTGTGAATTACACATGAAGAACTCTTTGCGAGCTTGGTCGTCGCTATACAATGCGCCAATTTAATTGCTGTAATGACCATTGGTGACCGGTCTTTGGTAATTTAAGGTTTGGTTTTTAAATTGTAAATTCGTACACATGCAGCATTTGCAAGCGCAAACTTATACGTGTCTGTTTGTAAGCATGCATTTAATATGAATTTTAAATGTTAATATATTTTGTAACTTATATTACATGTAGATGTCAATTTTAGCAGAGCGTATTTGAAAATTGAATGCATTTTGTTTTTGTGCTTTGCCAAGAATCGAAGCTTACGACCTTCCGAATACGAGTCTGAAGCATTAAGCACTAGACCGCCTGACCGAGCTATGTATAGGTACATAAACCGCAAACAAAGCACAATATGATAACATTCTTGAAATGAGAAACCATGAGTTGCAACAAAGCCTGTTGGATTTATTTCAGGTGCGAGGAGATATGCTAATTTACGGGGTGGCTGTTAGAGAAACGACGCCGCAGCTTTTGCATGGAAATAAGTCGAGCGAGTCATCAAAGCCTTCAGCGTGTACTCCGCAAGGGTGGCTGGGGGTAGAGTCCCGGGCAATCGTACACTGCAAAACACATATGCACTGGCTTTTCAGACTAGGAAAGTGTACAAGTTGTTCTGCACAGACTAGTAAGTGGTAAGTTGTGCATAATGAATGCCAAGCAGCATGTTTATCAATATGCAGCTTCACGAAATACAATGAAATCGAAAGTATACTAACTAGATTTTAGGCAGTATCTTGGTGAAAGTTTATTTTTATAGATTTAATAAAAAAAATATCAATGTTACAATTCACTTTTTTTTTACCCCCTCGAAACTGGTAGTGCATAAATGAACAAGTAAAACTTAAAATATACATTCAAAGGTATTTTAATAAAACAAAACAACGTATATTTTGGAACTCATCGAACCAACTGGTTTGAATTTCATACAATCGACTTTGCACTATGCGAAAAGTGGAGCCAGAACATAAGTTAATGAGCCTTTGCGCAAGTCTGCAGTAGTGTTTGATGAGCGTGCTTTTGCAGTGGCAGTTGCAAGGAGTGGAACCGACCTGCTACTTGTAGGTCTTCCAATTGCCGATATTTTCTTCAAGATATGTCTTATCTGTTCACCCCATATTTTGAGGCGGCTTGAGAGTGACCAATGTTACTAAATTGCGTCAATGAAAATATTCAACTGATTTATCATCATTGTATCTGTTTTCACGACGTGAAATTGTAATTTTAAACTAAACGACGAAACTATTAACATCCTTTACCAAAACTGATTCCAGAATCAGGTTCCGAGAGAATTAAATTTCGTACAAATTTCGGAGAGTGATATCGCACGCTTAATAATAAAGAGCAATAACTCGAAAATTTGGAAAATCGAGATTTTGTAATAAAACGCAAGAACAATGGAGAAGAATAGGTAGAATGCGACAGCCGTTCAATTTGGACGAATATGACCGAGATAAAACATCGAACGCCTTTTTCATCCCATACAAGTTGTACTGGTTGTCTGAATTTCAAACGTGATTTCCCAACATTCTTGTTTTTTGAGTTATTGCTCTTTATTATTAAACGTGCGATATCTGTTATGGTATTTTCTCTTCCTTTTGTAGCTGTCTTACGCAGCCAAAAATCAAGAAGCCTAAAAAGACACACGGATCACTGTCCTTAACACACTGTCCGCGTCAGTACGGCCTTCACGGGTAAGTGGCATGGTCGGTCACCGCTAAAATGAGCGCTCACACACCGGGATAGTGGCAAACACCCCGGGGTTTTCATATCAGGGTAAAACTGCGCCGCTGGGAAATATGCAAGAAATGTATGTAGGTGTGAAATATCAACCCGCCTGGGCGCGAACTCTCATATTATTTTTAATGTGCCATGAAAAAAAAAACACAGTAACAAGTGCAAGGGTTTTTTTGTTGTTTCTGTAGTACCTACTGCGGTGATTTCTATATTTCCCATGTGTGTAGTTGAGTAAAGTTTGAAGTAAAAAGTTTAAATTTTCATAGTACTCGTTTGTAACGTAGGGATTTGTTTACCTCGTCAGTTTTTCTTTTACAAAAAAAACAAGTATCTAGAAAATATTGATAAAAAAATTGAAAAGTTTTTCGTTGTAGGCGTATCAGAAAAGTCTCCTGAAAAGGCTGAAGGTTTAAAATTTTTCAATAAATTTGTATATGTACGAAAGAGATTTGTTTTGTTGGACTTTATTTATTTATTTACAGAATGCATAAGAATACAAATATCAAAAATAACAACCAGTTTTCTTTTTTCTACTGAGCAAAAAAGGCTCGCGAAAAAACTGACTGAGAGATCGAATGTACTCATTTCGTCAAAATTGTGTTTTTAACCTCAGTTAGCCTCTGATGATGGACGGATGAAGTCCGATAGCGCATTGTACACTAAACAAATGTGAAAATAAGACTATGTTTTAAAAAAGTTTTTTTAATTAAAATTAAAATGGATTTTCACTCTGTGAATGCACTAACTCTAGAAAAATGATAAAAATGTAGTTGGATTACCACAAAACATTTTAATACACGAACGTAAAAAAGAACTATTCCAGTTTATATCATTCCGATTTTAGGAAAATCAAAGATGTATAGTTTTACCCACCAGCTCTTTTCTTCCATCCAAATTAATATATAATTAAAATTGCACCAAATTAGCAAAAAAGACGGTTGTTTAAAAGTTCTGCGAAAAGATGTCTGCGAAAACAAGATATATTTTAGAACTTGCAGGGGTGGGGGAATAATAAAAAGCGAAGTAAGACAAGAACCTAGAGCGCTTGTTCTTAATTAAAATAACGTAGAAGTCATCATGGCTAATTAAATGAGGAAAAACCTCCCTGGATAAAAAGCGGGCGGAGTTTCCACCGAGAAAATCACACAAAGGAATTATTATTCAATTATTTAGCGTTCTGACAAGATTTTCAGAACGTTATATTCATTAAATTCCAAAGGAGAAGCAATCCTGCCGTGAATACAATCGTCTTGTTTCTTTTTTTGCACAGTGAAACAATTTAATGATACATTTAAATTATTTTGTTTGTGAAAAGGATTAAAATATCGAACTGATTCAAAGCAACAAAGAGATTTTCTTGATTATTTATTGTATTGAATACGAGACAAAAATATTGGGAAGAAAAGTACAGATTCGTTAACAGATGAAAATCGTAAGTATTTTATTTATTTATTTTATATAAAGACGCCAACAGAACAAAAGAGGTATCTATCGCATATACATTTTAACAATATGAATGTTTTGAACAGCTCAAGTACAATGAGTATGTATAGCGGCATTAGCGGGAGTAGGTATATATTAAATTTAAATTAAGTATTATTTATACTTAGTAAATAAAAGTTTGAGGGTTTGTTGTATTGACATTGTGAAAATTCATTTAACCATTCATAATGTAAACATAAAACAAAATTTTTCTTCACGAGTTGATTTATTTCCTCGAGCGCTTTCGATGTCTTTACGTCTCTTTACATTTAAAAAATGACAAAATTACCGTACAAAAGATTTAGAACGCGTGCACACAATATTCGCGCAGGAATGAATATCAATGCAGCCAACATTCTTAAGATATTTCTTAGTTTCATCATTTTTTTTTTTTGTATAAAAAGAATGACGCAGTGAAGATCTTTGTTCTCTTTCTTACTAAGGACCATTTTCGTAAGTAAGTTGAAGCAGATATATGTATAATGTCTATTTCATTGGAGGTGCTATTGCACCTGGCACCCATACAATCTGTCAGTAAAATATTGGTGTACTTACGGCAGCTATGCGATTGAACAAAATGGCTGAAATATTGCAAGGAGCGTTTAGGGTCCATTCGTAGCGAATAGGCATACGCAGCGCCCGAACAAAAACATTTATATTCGTTATGAAGACGATATCATTGAATATGGATCATTCGTAAGAGAAATGGTTAGCCTGGGACGCTGGAACATCTGTACCCCGAGCATAAAATATTCCTACAAACCACCATCGATTGCGTAAACCGAAAATGTATCAAATACACGACAGCACTTAGTGAGTGATTCAGTTTGGATACTTCTTTGGATTTACGTATTCGAGAGGAAATTACGCAACGTTTTATACTGTAAGGGGTAACGTACGAACTCAACTTTAGCGTATCAACAAAAAAAATGTATAGAAAGTACGATAGAGCATCTTGTGAGCGATTTAATTTCCATACATTTTTGGTGAAACGTTACGATTGAGTGTGGACGTGAAGGTTTTTACAAGGGGTGCTGGCTACCCCTAGTTCTAGGGGCTGGGGGAGAAGTATTGACGTATTCGGCCGGGACGCAAAACCACTTCTATCAATTTAACTTTCAAAGTAAGAGCTCTTGAATATGGGAATGGATTCGTGAAACAAAGTGGGCGGAATGAAAATGAAATAATTCCCGGCTCAGCTAACAGCGAATACATTTTTTTTTGTCATCCTTAATTATATTGTCCTAAGTGGTCGTCTGTAAAATTGTGTTTTAGTATTTTTTGAAGAATATATTGATTTCGCAATTATTTAAAAAAAAAAAAAAGATTTTTTTATCCGTTTTAATAATAGTGGAAAAAAATGTTTCTTTCTATAATTATTAAAAGAAAAATAATTATTAATTTAAGTAATAAGCTTCATAAATATTTAAAACTGCAACAAGTCACTACATTAATAATTTTCACAGCTTTTTTGAGTCACATGTTTTATTTGAGTCCAGTCTATGTACCTCCGAAATAATTCGCTATCACTTCGTCGCATAAATCTGAAACTTTCTGGTATTCTAATGAGGGCTTTACATTTAGCCCTGTTGAGTAGGGTACAATGTAAACACGCTCCTCCCACTGCTCCTGCTCATGCTACACGCGCTGTCCAGTGATCCCGTATTTGACGATTGTTTGTCAGATTTCAGACTACCGGTACAGTGATTGTTGTTGCCGTATATGTTGCTCAGCCCTATATTGCTCGCGGTGTAAAAAAATGTGGCCTAATGTAAATGTACTCATTACAAATTGCGGGTTCAATTGAATTAGAACTTCGGTTAACTAATTTCAAGATTCCGTTCACATTTGGGTCACAATTCTCGCCAGCTCCGACACCAATCTCTCTTCAACGCATCGCGATCTGTATTTATAAGTATATAAGGGTTATTCTGGCACACGTCAGACCAGGCTAGAATTATTTTTTTTGGAAGATTCGAGCGAATGCTCACACCATCGAACGAATACAAGTTTAATTATTTCAACACTTACATCTAGAGACACATATACACTTACACATTCGTAACAGTACTATAACACAAAATCTAGCTATCAATATTCGGTTAACAATCCTAGAGGCATTCATACCAGCTGTTATAATCCATACTAATTCTCAGAATTTTGTGTGTATGTGAATGCTATGCAGAGAATGTGTAGGTATGGTCCAGGCGGAATATGAGCAGTATCCCGAGTTTAAAACTTAATGTGTTAACTCAACCATTGCGTTTTACCTTCGAATGTAAGAAAACTAAAACAGCGCCTCGTGTGAGCGTTCATTTTTAATACAGTTTTAGTAAAACGCTATGTTTCAGTTTGATTTTTGAGGTAGGTACGGGCACATAAAAGGCTAAACGTAATTTTGTCGGTTCCATGATATAACGACACAGCGACAAAATGAAACATGACAGAACAAGACATGACAGAACG
The DNA here is from genome assembly GCA_951799405.1 of Agapetus fuscipes. Classification (NCBI taxonomy): domain Eukaryota; kingdom Metazoa; phylum Arthropoda; class Insecta; order Trichoptera; family Glossosomatidae; genus Agapetus; species Agapetus fuscipes. The sequence continues at coordinate 3,418,301 of OX637350.1, forward strand.
ACACATGCCAGTACATAACAATGACAGGACAGACATGAGAAAACATCAATATGACCAAACATCACAGGAAAGTACATCTGAATGGCAATATATCACAAGACAAGAAGTTTGCGATGTTTTTTAATGTGATGTTTTTTCATAGTGATGTTATGTCATGTGATGTACTGTCATTGTGATGTTCTGTCATGAACTTGGTGTTTTCACCAATTTATTTTACATAACACTTCGATAGTTCACTTTCGCTGACTTGGCCTGTAAAGGCTACGAGCACTTTGAGACTGCCCTACTTGCAGACGATTCACGCCTTTTATAGCTATTACAATCAAACTTTAAAGGCTAAAATTCGTCTGGAAACGTCTATGATATTCCACAAGCTTCCAATAAAATTATTACTTATATAATATTTCCTTACTCTAGATACTTAATAATAATTCATCCTACCGCTAGAGTCTATATACACCTACCCTATTTATTTTGTTTATACCGAAGTACTATTTACATAACAATATGATGTTTTTTCATGTGTTGTTTTGTTATAGTTATAGTTTGTCATTGGATTTACTGTCATTGTGATGTTCTGTCATGTTTGTTCTATCATGCGTCGTTTCGTTATGTATTGCTCTGGCATGTGTCGTTCTGTCACTGTGTCGTTCTAACTGTCACCTATTTTGGCTTGGGCCGAACACGATCTGTACAAATAAGGTGTTGGTACTGAATATGGCGAGGATATTAATGCAAATCGCGCCGTTTTGCTGTGGAAGTGAGTGAACGTGCGGAGAAAGCCGGCAGGAAGCGGAGAATTTCGGCAGCCGGACTGAGAAATTCTGCAGAGAATACTAACGAAGCAAGCTGCTTATCGGGCATGCCATAACGGACAAGTCTGACCTCTCTAATCTAATCTAATCTAATCTAAGCTGCAAAGATATATATCATTTAAGTTTTATATTAAATGCATTCCCACAAGCAGATATGTATAATTTCGCGCTAACACATGCCGCATGTGGACCTACAATATAAAAACCCAATCTCAAATGAACATAAGCCTTGCAACTCTTGCCGTCCTTCCCTGAAACAGAGGTGACATTGGCAAAGTGAACCAATTTTTACATTATGGGTGGTCAGCCGCATAACAACCTATAAGTCAAGGAATAGGTCTAAGTAAAATGGATTATTCACAACCAATAACAAAATATTACATTTTGTATCAATCCATAGATGGATTTTTGTTGTAACTGATGATGATCGTGATTGATCGAAAACGTAAGTATATAATGAAATTAAAGAATGTTTGAATAGAATTCAGATTCATCTTGATTTTGTTCTATAAAATTCACCAAGGAACAAAATATTATTTAACATTTTCCCACAAAACCTTGTAGGGAAATTACCCAAATTTTTTTGTTAATGCCATTTGTACCGATTCTTCCATAAACTTCAAAGCGTAAAATTCTCTATAAAAGTATACCTACAAATTTTGAGGCTTTCACGGCCGGCTTCAGATGCTCAAAATTGTTCTTTCCAGTCTTGACCTTGATCAATTCCATATTTTCCTTCATTCTTGCATACCCTTCATCACTAACAACATAGTAAAGTAAGACCTGAAAGATTCTTTTCAAGAATCAATCTATTGTTAGAAATGTTCAAATTTTCAAATGTTAGAATTTGAACGTAACAGACGTAGGTAAAATAAAATATTTCTGTTGAAAATACTAAGCATTCTAAAGCGCTCGAGATATAAAATTCAACTTGTGAAGAAAACCCTTGTTTATATTTTTGCTTTATTAATTAAAAATATTTTGCAAAACATAAATGAATAAAGCTCAAGAAATAAGTACGCACGAAAACGTAGAAAAATAAATCTAAAGGGCCCTTCATGCAGCTAAAATCTACAGCGAGCAAAATTCTAAAAAGGGGGGAAAATGATCCCCAAAATTACTGCCTAGTAGAGCTCGCATTTTAAAAGGGCGGGAAATAAATATAATAAGCAACCTGAGAGAAAACAACCTGAACATTTTTCCGTTCATATAATTTTAAAAGCGTAATTATTCTCTATATTATTATTTTTTCATGGATAAGTATTCTATGAACTTCATTTTTTTTTTATAAATTAAGCAACTTTACTGAGCTGCACATATAGTGCGACTCCATACCGCGTTGTCTCGGTAGCAGCCACATGCGGCGGGTGGAGCCCATTTATTTTCAAATTAATTGAGGGATCATTTCAATTGTAGTGGGAGTTTCCCTGATCTCAAGTTGTCATTTCTTGTGATGGCTCGGTAAGCCTTGCAGGTATTCAAATTTTGGGTTTGAAATAATCACAGAAACGAGAATAATTTGACACCCTAGGTGAGAATATAACCTTAGACCTCTGCCATGGAATACAAGCATTCTACCAACTGAGCTTTATACCGGGCTTCTGAAGGACTGCTTAGGGACTAATCAATTGAAATAATGATAAAGTCCTTAGTCCGGTTGATAGCTCAGTTGGTAGAAGGATTGCACTCCATGCCGAGAGCTCCAGTTCGAATCCACCGGGGGTGTCAGAAATGATTTCTCGTTTCTGTGTTTATTTCAAAACTTAAAATATAATATCGGTAAGGTTTACTCAACCTTCACAAGAAGGCTGGGAAACCCCCACTTCAACTGAAGTGGTTGGCTTAAGGCCAGCCCCCTACCTGCAAAAATAAATAGGTTCCACTCGCCACATGCAAAACCCTTCCAGAATAACGCAGCAAAAAGTTACACTATATGTAGCTTAGTTGCGTTTTTAAGGTAATATGTAAATTAAAATACATCGGCTATTTACAGATTGCGACAACAGATGAAATCCGTTATCAAAACTAAGCTCGTATGTTAAGAAGCTTCATGGTTTTGAAGAAGAAACATTGAAGAGAGATCCATAGCTTGCCAAACTCTAAATACTCCTGCGATCCACTTGTCTGTCTGACATCGCTCTGAGCATAACTTTTATGATCCGTGGAAACCTATTTTCGTGAAGCTCCAAAGGTATGGAAATGGCACGAGTAGGTACACAAACCAAACGCGACTCCCTTTTGCTCCGTGTGCCAAAACGGGAGAAGTGAAAAATATAATTTATTATTCAGAAAGAGTCTTTGAACGTCGCGTCGCGGCGGGAGTCAGAGGTTATTGTTTTTTTGCAGACTTTATTGGCCCGCTTTACGCAAAGAATAATTTAAATTGAGTAAATACGCGTTTGAAACGCACAAAAAACATCGGCAAACAAATAAAAAGAAAGCCGCCAAATCCTCATGTTTGGAAAGCGATTCCCCCAATCAAATAAGGATTTTTCAAAGAACGCTTTTCTTTCCGACACAAGAAGTAAACACATACTTTCGTTTGAAGATTGTAATTTTTCCGATTTTGTTTGCTCGGGGATTGTTTGACGCTTTTCCTGGAAAATAAAATTACCTTTTACATAAACAATGCGAGTAAAATATCAAATATTTTTGTGGAACTAATTAAGGAATAATTGAATGGAAAACGAAGAAACAAAAATTAAAATTGAGATAATAAGATTATTGGAAAAACTGTCAGAATATTAAAGTTATATTAATTTCTAAAGGAATTGATTCAACAGATAAACCATGTGGAAGAAACTTTGAGAATTTCTTTATTATTGTTAAAATATGTTCGAATAAATAGGAACGTATTTTCGATAATAATTGGATGCTGAAATACTGGCAAGGTGAACCCATGTAGACAGAAAATGTACAAAGTGAAAAAGGATATTGAAAACGGAACCAAAAACGCCTAAATCAGATAACTGATATTATGAAAGAATGGAATGTAATTTAATATGACATAAAAGGGAAGAAATGCGTGTAACAGCGATTGATAAATGGAAATGGAGGCAACTCTGTAGATGTTCTGACTATCCCTAGTGAGATAGTGAGAGATACATAGAGCGTGCATTTGCAGTTGCTGGTCCTCTGGCTTAGAATCACTTCCCTCATCATGTAAGAGAAATAAAGTACCATGGGAAGTTCCAATTGCAATGAAGACAAGCAAATTTCAGGCATAATTTGCACAAACACCCTTGGAGTTAATACTTCACGAAACGGCGCACCAGAAACAATCATTAACTCTTAATTATTTATACTGTTATGTAAATAGTAGATTAATATAGGTGTACATCGTAGGTAGTGATAGTTATTATAGTATTATGTCAAAAGTAGATTAATATAGGTGTACACCGAGGTAGCAATGATAATAGGCTTAAGAAATCTAGAAATTAAATAATACTTTTGTACTCTTGGAGCCGGTAGAACGTTCGAGAGTTTGATGGCAAATTAGCTCCGAGAGACTTCTGTCACTACAGTATATAAGGAGCAAAATTGGATACAGCGAGACAGTGAGATAGTTGCCTTTGATTGAAGAGTGTAAGCGGTGCTGAACTGTGAAAATAAATTTGAGTTACTAAAAAGTGTTACAAAAATAAATATAAAAATAAATTAAGTGAAATTAAAGATCCTGAAAGAAGACCTGTATGTTTTAATTTAGAGACTTTCCGAACCCAAAAACATTACAATACATTTTCAGTTATCAGTGAGCAATGGATATGATTTAAATGTAAGGTTCTAGCCACCCCAAGTGGACCAAAATCAGTAACATTTACAAGTAGCATTTTAAATAAACTTAAACACTTTCCATTTGATTTTCTTTTAACGTAGACGCCATTATTTTGTGCTTTATTTTTCAAGATTTTTCAGCTCGAGAGCACGTCTAATGCCCTGTGCAAAAAAAAAAATGAAAACTCACCGGTTAATGGTAGTTCGTTACTGAAATACCACGAGACTCAACGGGTATTAAAGTACACCGAGCATAAAACTTTCAGCTGAAAATATTTACGGAAACTGAAACCCTCACCGAAAGCGCTGCTCTAGTTCGCATGCATTTTTCTAGTACACCTTGATTGAGTTTATACGCACAGATTTATACTTCGAGTACAGAGGAACAACACTAAAGTGATTTATATGTACGCTCGACGTTCAAAACGACGTTTATACTCGCATATATATTTTTTTTACAGTCCACGTGCGAGCGGATCCGTCCTCGACGCAAAAATGTAAATTGATCCGAGCAAAAAATGAAAAGAGATGTGTTCTTCATTGCAGTGTTTTGGAGCGTAAATTTGGACATCAGTCATCTGCCATCTGAAAAACAGCATTCTCTTTTTCCCCTACATTTTTTTTGTATTCAAATTTAACCTCAAAAAATGATCGTGTCTTTAAAAGAAAATAACAAACGCTTATAAGCGAGTGGAACCTTTTTATTTTTACAGGTAAGAGGGCCGGCCTTGCGCCAACCACTTCAGATAAAGTGGAGGTTTTCCAGTTCCCGCTATGGCTGGTACTCGTTTCTTGTGAAGGCTGAGTGAACCTTGTCGGCGTTTTACTTTAAATTTGAAATAAATACCGAAACGGGAAATCATCATTAACACTCGGTGGGATTCGAGCCCGAGCTCTCGGCCTGTGTGAGTGTTTGTATAAGTCCCTCTAGAAGTAAATAAATGTTGGGTACTTATAAGAATAATATTTTTTTCGAGATTGGATGAATCGATGTTCTGTCAAAATCTAGCAAGTAGCGATTCTCCATGTTTCGATAATGCTCTTAATTCTTAGAATAAAATAAGGACCAAAGCTCCCTGTAGCGTCAGAAGTGTATAAGCCGTTGTAGCATTCTTTGCAAATGTAACCCAGAACCGAAAGTGAACAAAACAATTGTGCAAAATAAATCACCGCAGTTTTTATTAAATAGAACCCGCTTAAAAACATAACAATTATTTGCAAAAAAAGGACATTAACTGTGTGAATCACTAAGCCAATGCACTAAGCCCTAAAATACTTTAAAAAAATGTTTGCTTGGAACAATTATGCTGTAAAATATTATGATTCTAAATCTTCTGGAATGTCGGCTATAAAATGTGAAATAAAACATTTCACAAAAATTCTCCAAGTTTTAGCATAAATTTCGCCCAAGAGCTAATTCTGTGTATTAGTCATGCACGTGCCATGGAGAACCAAACACGAGTTCACATATTAAATATTGTATTCAAAATAAAATCATCACATTTTAAAATATTCTACAAAGATATTATATGAGCTGGTTTAAGGATTTTCAAAAGAGAAAAAAAATAGGTCTACCTATAAATGCATGTTGATAAAATTATGCTATCCTACTTGAAATTTTCCGCTCATTCTAATGCGCTAACTCCCATAGCTCTACGATGATTTTTGTGTTGTTTATGCCCAAGCAAACAGCTGCGTTTTTAAAGTAAGGTTTTGGTGTAACCGACAAGATTTTTCCCTTTTTGTTCTAAAGGCGCTTGACATAAAAAAAATCGTAAAACATCGTAAAACCACATTAATAGGAATGCCAATAAATGCCTTTATTTTTTTTAATTTTAGAGCTGTTTTGATTTAAACGATATGATAAAAAATAAAAAAGTTATGCCATTTTCCGGCAATCCTTAACTTTAAACTGCTCTCCTGAACAATTCAGTTTATTAAGCTACTGCCTTTTAACCGTCGATATAGAATTACTAACAGATATACGTAGAGGTGGGGTAATACAATAGCTTTTCAGTACTGTGACGACGTTATTATTAGTGCCGTGGTTTCCACATGTATAAACTCAATACTAATGATCTGAAACTGGATCCCTGACGTGATTCTCATCTCCCAATGATGTCATCAGATTGGTTTAATTGTTTCCCCATCTCCAGAAATAGAGCCACCCAACGCTGGGTACACAAAACGCTTAAACGTAATCAAGATTCGATTAATTAATCTTTCATTATGTTTTGCTCTGCACTTTCAGGGAAATTGTCCTTAATGCCTTCAAAATAAATACCATTAACGAATACGCTTGGAGAGTATTGGAAGACGCCTTCATTAAGGAGTGGATACAGTCTAAGAAAGAACAATGATTTTCGTTTACAGTAGAGATTTCAGGTCTACTAAAAAAACAATTTAATTTTTTACACAATTTTTTTGTCGCTGGTATGTTTAATGTTGTTAGGCGTCGGCAATCGAATTTGCGTTTTTTTTTTAATCGCAATTTCGAACCCCGCCTGCACCGTGTCATATTGACAATAACTTTGAATCTGGTTCAACAGATGTATTGGGCAATTGTGAATTAATAATTAATTAAATCATCAAATAATGAATTATCAATCGATAATGTTATACCTGTTTCTGACCAGAATGTTGGTGAATTGCATTCCTCATCACAAATATATAAAGTGCATCCCCATCCAGTCATCCCACTGCCCTGCGCCCTTTTGGGTTCGTAATCACAACCATCTTTCCCAGGCTTCGCTGGTTTTTACGATAAAATGAATCAGCCAATGTTATCTGCTGATTTTTAATCAAGAGCCTTGATACAAAAATAAATTACTAGATGATCAATTGATAATAATTAAACGTACACAAACATTGATACCTTTTTGCTACAGTCCTTAAATAGGTACACAAGATACAAGAAAAAGGTATCCGCAATGAGAAAACCGAAAATCTACGGTAAAGGGCAACAATAACAGCAAGCTACGAGGACAATTCGTAACCAAAACCGTTGCGATGGTGGTTCGCTTCAACAACTTTTGTGGGTGTTACGACTGAGGCCTGAAAATGGCCTACAGCGAAGTCTGAATAATTCGCCTACCTCGGCTTTTTCGGGACGAAATGAATGACCCATCAGCGATTTTTAATTTCACCCTCGTAGCCGAAAATCCCAAGAATACAACATTACGTTCAAACACAATCATAGCCTTAACCATAAAATGAAAGTAAACTAAAACGGCGCATCAGGTGAGCGTTTAAGTTGACATACATTTTAGGTAAAACGCCATGGGATAATGGTTCGTGTAGTTGCTAAGAGCGGTTGATGCTGCAACGTAGGATTTATTTTTAAATTTCAATCCGAGATTTTAATTAGATGTAGGTATGCAAAAATATGCAAGTATTCTGTCTGGCATATAATGTAATCAATTATCAGGCACACAAAAATGATCAATTCAATAATGATTTACACTTTTATGTGTCAGCATGTGAATATTGACGTAAAACCACAACTTAACTAAGCTGCACACATAGTGCAATATCTTGTGACGTTGTCACCGAAAGGTTCAAATGTGGAGGACCTACATACTTTTACAGATACGGAGGCCGTCGTGTCAGGCACACAAAGATGATCAATTCAATAATGATCTGTACTTTCAAAGCCATGTTTTGGCAAGTGATAAATTTCCTAGAATATGAAAGGATGTAGAAAATAACCCTTGCCTCGAAAGACTATACTTAATATTTTAGATAAAAATGAGATGAACCGAATTTTTTCCCGTTGCTGTTTTAGAGAGGAGCGGCAGCATTGTGCATGTGAGATTTTAGAAATGAAGAGATGTTAAAATATCTTTGCAACTTAGATTCTCGATTGATAAATGTGCCTATAGGTTGTAAGTCGTTGAACTTTTTGGCAGCAATGTGTATTTATAAAATGATATTATCCACTTTTGTAAAATATTTACACCCAGTTTGTACTGATCTTTTGATTCTTTTTAAATTATCACTCAACAGACATGCGCATAATTTTGCGGTAAGCATGGCATTTCCCCGTCTAACAATTTTACTACAAAACAGGCAGTTTAATAATAACGTTGTTAGGGCGGTTGCGGCTATATTAGAGATTAAAAATATGCAGAGCAAAATGCAAACGCGAAGCTCCAACAACACTGCATAGGTCTGCAGAATTTCTATTGAGTAATTTTTTGGTAGGATGCCTACGTAAAAGCACCCCTGATATTATAAAGATATCCCAACTTTTTATTTTTTAAGAATAGCTTCATTCACTAACATATTTTGTCCGGCCAGAAACCGGTATTATTTACTATTTTTAATGAAATATTAATAACCAATCACCCATTAACATCTGATAAACCAGGGTCAAAATTATTGTCAATAAGAAACGACACAAAAAACCTCTTACAGCGATGTTCCCGAAGGATGGAAACTATTTATTTTCACAGGTAAGGAAGCCGGACTTTTTAGAGTTTCACAGGTCTAGAAGGGGCTGTTTTTCATTATTTTATGAGTAAAACTTGCCGGTATTTTCATTTTGGTTTTGAATTCAACCACGAAACGGGGAATCATTCTTGACGGCTGACACCCTTGGTGAGGACTGAGGATCAAACATTAGCCCTCTGGCATTTAACGCGGGCGCTCTACCAATTGAGCTATCGACCGGACTTTGAAAGAAAATATACTTTGACAAGCTGTTGCTGTTACTGTACTGTTACTGTATCCTGCCGGCGTTCCACTAGGGGTGGCCGGTACCTCCGCAGATGCGCCTCCACTTTTTTCTGTCCTTACAAACCACTTTCATTTCCTCAATATTCATCACCTTTTTCATACATACTCTTCTCTTATTTTCACTCTGCAGGTTCCATTTTTTCGCAATCTCACCTATTTGGTCTAACCATTCTTTCCTCGGCCTTCCCCTTCCGCGCTTTCCTCTGACATTTCCTTTGTACACTTTCTTCGTTAGTCGTTCATCATCCATTCTTTCGAGATGTCCGAACCATCTCATCGTACTTTTTTGTACTTTCATTCTCATATTCTCTTTTATACCACACTCGTTCATCACCCAATCATTACGTACTCTATCATTCAGACAAGAATAATATAATACTTGTTTTTCAGTGATATTCCCACACAACAAATCCATGACTCAACCGCCACCTAACGTGAATTTTCCATACAATTTTATGGAAAAAAACGATGATCCACGGATCAACTAAGGATCAAATGTGTTGTGAATAATCACAGGTACGATACAGGTATATTTTAACTTTAAGGGCATCATAAAAACAACACTTTGTTCGAGGTACATAAAATTCGGCAATCCAAGTTTTTTTTACGTATATATTTTACGTTTTTATAAATGTAATAGAAATGAAGAAAGAATTGAAGAAAAGAGACTGCCGCTTTTGATTCTATACTACAAATAACATCATTTTAATAGTTGTACAACAATTAAGTCAAGATACGACTAATCAAGACATTTTTACGATTCATTTTATGAGAAAACTGTGTTAAAAGGAAGGATTAATACAATTAAATTAGTCATCGATCCTGATTGCTATTTGTTTAGAAATCACCAAGTAAATCGCTTGTTTAACAGCTACAGGCAAAGTTTTATTTGTTAACAGACGATCCAATTATCATAAATTAATTACGACCAAGGAATACTTTAATGATACAAGAATCGACAGAATGAAAATGGACTTGTTTATCAGTATAAAAATATTTTTTCAGAAAATAAATTCGGACATAAAAGAATATTAAGAAAAAATGTGACCTTCTTTTAGAAATTGTAACTGCTCAATTAATTTTGGAGTATTTGTTTATCTATCATTATGATGATGAAGATAATAATTGAAGGTGTTAACAGCCGACGAAACAGGGCAGCTTTTTAACTGTTCAGCTCGACGGCTCTGATACAAGTATGCGCTACAGACGGCTTTAAGCCTTTATACATATATAGTATGACATCAGGTTGGTTCTCGAAACATTCAGAACTGAAACATGTGAGATTTTGCCAGAATATTCAAGCGAACACTAGTACCCAAACACCTACATCTAGAGACACTCACACAAGTAAAAAACACACATCCACAAAATCACACATTCGTAGACATAAGAACGGTTCTTGAATCATTGCGAACTGGAAAATCCAAGATTTTTCCAGAATATTCGAGCAAACACTAGTAAAATTACCCAAACACCTACATCTAGAGACAAACTCACTGTAAAAACACACACAGACACACAATCACAAGTAAAAACACACAGACACACAATCACACATTCGTAGACATAAGGACGGTTCTTGAATCATTGCGAACTGGAACATGCAAGATTTTGCCAGAATAGTCGAGCAAGCACCAGTACATTTACCCAAACACCTACATCTAGAGAAACACTCACACAAGAAAAAATTCACGGACACACAATCATAAGTAATTTCACAAAAACACATTCGTAGACAAAGGACGGTTCTCGAATCATTGCGAACTGGAACATGCAAGATTTTGCCAGAATAGTCGAGCAAGCACCAGTACAATTACCCAAACACCTACATCTAGAGACACACTCACACAAGTAAAAAATACACACACACACACACACACAATCACACTTTTGTAACGTAATTTTTTTAAATAATTTAACGCAGTAAAAAAATACATAAATATTGCGTTTTATTCATTGGTTGTCTATGTGTGTGTCTCATATGTAGACATGCAAGTACTTAAGGGGGCCCACAACCAGCCCATTAAGTTAATTGTCAGCAATTGGTCGGCCAGCCGTTCTCATGCGAGTGTGCCAATGCTTCGTACGCCACTTCTGAATGATATTATGGGTCGTCCCTATAAAAAATATCATAAGCAGCACCCAAAGTAGAAAACATCACATTCGCACTCAACCATAAAAAAAAACATATGGAAGCTAAAACAGCGTACCTTCTTTTACTTCTTCATTGTGTGTCTCTTCAGTGATGATTGGCTATCTGTCTATAATCTTAGTTGCAAAGATATACTGACATTTAAGGCTCATAATAATTTCAATATGAGATGATTGATTTAGCGAACGCTGTTTCTGTGTAAATGTTTGCAGGAAATAAAAATTGATTAGTCGCAATAGAGCTAATTTAAATAAATTGAGGGAGCTATAATCTATAATCTAAGTTGCAAGGATATATTCATTTAAAGCTCTCAGATGTATGCCCACAAACCAACAAGTGTAGTTCGCGCTTACAAATGCTGATTGTGTACTTACAAATAAAATCCAAACCTCAAATGAACATAAGCCCCACAACTTTTGCCGACCTTCCCTGAAACAGGGGTGACATTGGCAAAGTGAACCATTTTTTACAGTATGGGTGGTCAGCCTCATACCAACCTATAAGTCAAGGAATATGTATAATAAATTACATTTAAATATAAAAAAGAACAAAACCTTACAAAGAAATCTATACAAAAAAAGTCAAAAATTTCCTATGCAAAAAATGTAGCAAATGAATACACCAACATTAGAAATCAACATTGCAGATTAGCCGCCACTTCTTCCTGTCCTTGCATACTTCTTTCATTTCATCCAGAGTCATAACCTTTTTCATACAAGTCCTCCTTTTATTATGACTCTGGATATCCCATTCATTCGCTATTTCAGAGATTTGATCCTTCCATACTTTTCTCGGTCTTTCTCTACCACGACATCGAGCCTGTTGCAATAAAACGTTAACATTTTATTTTTATATGATCGTATTCTTTGACTTACATGTTGGTGTGAGGCTGACCACACACACTGTAAAAAATTATTCACTTTGCCAATGCCAAAACCATATTCCTGTTTTAATTAACACAATTGTTGTACTCAATGGTTCACTTTGCCAATGTCACCCCCGTTTCAGGGAAGGACGGCAAGAGTTGCAGGGTGTATGCCCATTTGAGATTTGAGATAATTTATCTTTGCCACTCAGATTATAGAAAAGGAAAGCCTAAAGGCGAACAGGGAATATTTTTTCGGGATATAAACTAACGGGAACAGTTCACAAAGGAATTTGCATGCAATGCCGATAAGATGGCAAAAAAAAACTAATGCTTTGCCAATGTCACCCCTGTTTCAGGGAAGGTCGGCAGGAATGGCAGGGTGTATGTCGATTTGAGATTTGGTTTTTATGTTGTAGGTTCACATGCGGCATGTGCAAGCGCGAACTTGTGCGTATCTGCTTGTGAGAATGCATATAAGGTGAATCGCCAATGTTACATATCTTTGCAACTTAGATTAGTTTAGAATGAATTACAAAAAGGACAAAAAAAATCATGCACAAATCAACGAGAAACTGTTTTCTTTATACAGTTGAAAAATACTAAGAAATCAGGATGTAAGTGTGTGAAAAATGATTAACATCTTGGCAGTATTTCGTAATTAATAATCGTCTAGGGAAATTAAGAGCTCTTTCCAATAAAACAAATGGAATTTTTTCTTCACTTGCTGCAGTACAGAGTCTTTTATCATTCATTTTATTCCCATGACTCTACAAGCAGGATTCACAGAGTGCACTTTTTGTTATAAACAAAATAACGGACGGAGAGAAGTAAAAAATGTATTAATAAGAAGACTAAGGCAAAAAAAAAACTGGCGAGAAAATGAATGTGAAGCTACAAGTATAAATCTTTACGTTCAAACTCAACCATAAAAAAATATATAGAGACTAAAACAGTACATCTGGTTAGCGTTTTAGTTTCCATAGATTTTTGGTTACACGCTATCTCACACTTTTGTACTTGGGGCACTAAAGTCTCACACTAGAAGGATCCCACATAAAACTATACGAGACAGTTCATTTTTCTCTATTCGCTCCATAACGGATGCGGTAGCTAAAAAGAGACGACAATAACCATGATACATGAGAACTGAGAATATGGGCTTTAGGTGCAATGACACATCGAAGTGTAATTTATTTTCAATCTAAGTTGCATATTTTAAACCGCAGCTTTTTGCTGATTTATTCATGAAGGGACCGTTTTGGAATTTTGAGCCATTTAAACCAACCGTTTTGTTAGAAAGGGGATGGGGGCTAGGGTCCAATTTCCACCAAGGGTATCAGAAGTGACATTCCGTTTGACACCGTTGTTTATTTCAAAGCCAAAATAAAATTGCGGCAAGGTTTAAACAGCCTTCACATAATATGAAGCAACCCCCTTGAGAGCTGGAAACCAAAGGAACAAGTAAAGTAGTTGGCGTAAGGCTGCAAGTGTGTCCTATTCCCACAAATAACTCTTATTTTAGTATTATTAACTTAGATGGCTAGACGACGTTAAAGGAACTGCAGGCAGAGGATGCCTGAACACAGCAGCCGATAGACAAACATGGAGAAGTTCGGAGGAGGCCTACGTCCAGGAGTGAACTGAGAAAGGCTGAGGAAGAAGAATTAGCATATTCGTAGGTTTACATGCGGCATTTGCAAGCGCGAACTTGTACGTATCTGCTTGTGGAAATGCATATGAATCTCCAATGTAACATACGAGTATTTTTGCAACTTACATAGATTAGATTAGATGAGAGCTGAAAGCTGCAGTACAATTTTAAAATTGTTTCAGCTATCTGAAAATGAGTTATTTCAAAGCAGTGTTTTTTTTGTTGTAACGTAGGTCGTAGACGATACAGCCTCCACAAAATGATTAGTATAATTTCTGAATAAAATGCATTTCCTTTAATTTGATTGTTGCGCAAATATTCAGTGCAACGTAGAACCTAGAACCTAGAAGAAAGAATACCAAAAGAAGGACGATATTCCGCCAGACGAGCGACGAGGAGTTCATCGCTCTGGGACAAGACACTTTATTCCTGAAGCGCGAGGATTCGATGGGAAAACATTTTCTCTGCAGAGCTTTTTACGGATTCCATGGTAGAACGACACATGATATAACGACACATGACATAACATATGACAGAGCATCACAATGACAGTACATCACATGACAAAGCATCACTTTGACAAAACATTAACTCCCTTTGATTGCGGAAATCAAAAATGTGTGTAATATAGAACGGCACTTCTAGTAAGTGATTAAGTTTCCACAGATTTCACGACTCATTCCTTTGCCAGACTGCCTGCTTATGGAATGAGTTACCGGTATCTTTTTTTTTTTTTTTTTTTTTTTTTTTTTTAAGAAATCCTGTGCGGGAGACTCCCTAGATTCTAAAGACTCTAGGGGTATATGACACTTGTTGTAGTGCCGCAGAGGTGTACGAGCTTGGTCGTCGCTACAAAGCGCCAATACTCAAGCAAGACCCAGTTGCTGTAAGGCTGGATGGACCTTTTGGTGACCGGTCATTGGTAAAGGTTTATGAATTTTTCAACCCAGCGAAGAGCACATTCGAAATATTAATGGTATATTTTTGTGCTCCGCCGGGATCTGAATCCACAACCTTCCATTTATGAGTCCGAAGTGTTGCCCCTACGGACTACGGACCGGTCCAATCGTATCTGTGTTTATTATATTATACTGTGTGTATTCGTATCCGTATCTGTGTTTCCACCCCAATTTAACCTTGCCCTTTACAAATCCAATATCATTCGCCATTTCCTTTCAGTGTCTCAAAACAAAGGCACCGCCACGCAACACACACCACAGCAATGCGCAGCTAACGGCGCTGCCACTTGATCAGGACATCAACTGCCACATCACCAACACCTCTGCGGTACTACAAGTGTCATAGACACCTAGTCTCTTGAATCTAGAAGGTCTCCGTCACAGGGTTCCTTAAAAAAGGGTTTCTCTGTCACTTCGCTTATTTGCTGCAACGATGTTTTATCTCATAAAATGTAATTTAAGTTTCAATTGGTTGTAACTGCTCAGTTTTTAAACATTTTACAGTACAATATTCTGAGAATTTACTCTTCATCTAATTTAGTTATATTATATCCTACAACATCCTTACTTAATAAACTTTCTTTAAAAAATACTGTTTTAATAAGAGCAACATTATTAGCGGCCGTCCCTTATAATAGATAGCCTCCCAATAGGTTCAACTCGCCACATGCGACCCCTTCGGGGATAACGCGGCAAGAAGTTACACTATATGTGTAGCTTAGTTGCGTTGCGTTGCGTTGTCCATAAATTACGTCATCGATTTTGGCCGATTTTCGACCCCCCCCTCCCTTACAATCATCCTATAGTCATTATCTAATGACCCCTTCCTCCCCCTCTTGCTGTAATAATGGATGAGCTTAATAATTAATAATGTTATAGGTATTACTTACATATATTTTGTAGAAATTGGTATTTACAAGAACGACGTCACTTTTGGTACTCGTACATCATTTGCCATCATCCGCAGACCAGACTCTCCCCCCCTTAATGCGAATGACGTATATATGGACAGCTCCTTAGTCAAAATCGCCCCTTTATCGAGATAAAACGTTGTTGCATTAAATGAACGATGTGATGTTATGTCACTGTGCCGTTCTACTATCATCCTCTTTATGTGCACATCTTTTGCGGCCATTGTATGGGACCGGGGTTGCCGCAGTGCTTTTTTAAAACCCCCACTTTTTTGTTGTACCGCGGGTAATCTGGCTCTAAATAAATATAATACAGGCTAAGCATCATCTACATAAAAAATTACCCCCAGTTTTGGAGAACTCGGAAGTTTTTATACAAGGGATAAAATAAAGTATGAAATGGTTTAACTTTGATGAGATTTAAAAAGTTTGATTTATGAAGTTATAAGTTTTGTAAGATGGTCCTTGACTTATAGGTTGGTATGAGGCTGGCCACTAATACTGTAAAAAATGGTTCACTTTGCTAATGTCACCGCCGTTTCAGGGAAGTTCGGCATAAGTTGCAGGGCTTATGTTCATTTGATATTTGGATTTTAATTTGTAAGCACACGTGCAGTATTTTGTAAGCGCGAACTTACACGTGTTTGTTTGTGGGCATGCATTTAATATGAATCTTAAATGTTAATATATCTTTGCAGCTTTGATTATAGAAAAGGAAAGAGTAGAGGCGAACAGGGAATATATAAAAGTCCGGTCGATAGCTCAGTTGGTAGAGTGCTTGCATTCCATGCCGTGAGCTCGGGTTCGAATCCCACCTAAGGGTGTCAGAAATGATTTCCCGTTTCGATGTTTATTTCAAATTCCAAAATAAAATACCGGCAAGTTTTACTCAGCCTTCACAAGAAATGAGAACAAGCTCTCTCGGAAGCTGGGAAACCTCCACTTCAACTGAAGTGGATAGCGTAAGGCCGGCTCCCTTACCTGTAAAAATAAAAAACTTTCAACTCGACACATGCGACCCCTTCGGGAATAACGCGGCAAGAAGTTACACCATATGTGTATCTTAGTTGCGGGAACAACTCACAAAGGAAATTGCATGCCGAAGTGATGGCAAAAAAAAACAATGCTTCATGAAAGAATTGCAGAATATCGATTGCAAGTCGTGGAAGAGCGTGCATACTCATAATTCAATGTAATAAATAACCTTGAGAGCGGGTAACGCGTGGACGCAAAAAATCAAAACCATATCAGGCCGGCCGCATAGTTCAGTGGGCGTCAAAATTCAAAGCAAATTCAGAACCATCGCAAATGCCGGCGTCTACGTCACAGCGCATCACGTCTTCGGGAGAGTTCGGCCGATGTCGGGCCTCGTGCTCGGAGGAGACAAAGAAACCGCCAAACCTTCGGGAAATTCTCGGATACTTTTCGTTACCTCAGTGCTCGTTTGTCTCATGCCCATCAGGGTAATTTCATATGAACAATGTTTGTATGTGTACTGGATCAATGTGTCTTATGTATGCTGGAAATTTATTGTGAAAATACTAAAATAACTCGTCAGTGTTATGGTCGAGGAGTCAAGTCGCTGTTCTTGACTAGCGTATTTGGAACAGAATTACGTTGGTTCGCATCACGTCTGGCCGATTTGACTATAACTTCGACCCTGGTTCAACAGATACCATTGCATGCACACAAGCTTCTGCTTTCGTATGAAGACAACTGGCCAAATAGGTTAGTGAATTGCATTCCTCTTCACAAATAAATTTAAAAAAACATGTTTTTTTCTTACCTCAGTACCCTTAGTACTAAATCTAAATCTAAGCTGCAAAGATATTTATCATTTGAGATTCATATCAAATGCATTCCCACAAGCAGATATGCATAATTTCGCGCTTACACATGCCGCATGTGGACCTACAATATAAAAAAAACCCAAACTCTAATGAACATAAGCCCTGCAACTACGAGTTGCAAAACTTGAGTAAAGTAAAGCTTACGGAAAGTATTGAAGAGTGTTTTTCCCCAAAATCTGCGGTTTTTGTTTCAAGTTACACTTTATGGTGTTAGCAAAAGAGTTACAGTGATAAAGAAAATCTAGTTCAAACGAACCAAAACGGCAGATTTTAGGGAAAACCACTCTTTCATACTTTCCGTAAACTTTACTTTACTCAAGTTTTGCAACTCGTACTCAGGGTACAGATTGTGTAGAATGTGACTTAAGCCTATTTCATGGAAAGGTCATCTTTGAATCAAATGGTGGATAAGCCAAACAAGCACCGGGGGGACGTTTTGGCGAGCGTCTCGACGGTGTTTTTGCTATTTTAGTTGGATGCTACAAATAGGCGTTCCATGTTAAGAATGGAGACATCGAGCCGAGTTCGATCCGAGGAACAAATTGGCTCTGCACAAACGGATGGAACTAGAAAATATACATTTTATATCCGTTTTAACTTACTAACGAAAATAGTCATTACTAAGAAAGAGAACAAAGAACTTCACTGCGTCATGCAGTTGTATACCAAAAAAAAAACTTTGATGAAAGTGAGAAATATTTCCAGAATGTTGGCTGCATTGATATTCATTCCTGCGGGAACATTGTGCGCACGCGTTATAAATCTTTTGATAGGTAATTTTGTCAATTTTGAAACTTTTAAAACGGAAAAGGCATTATTTTAAGACATTATGGCATGTCGAAAACCATAATGGAAAAGCAAGAAAATACAGGATTTCACATGTACGAACATGATTTTTAAATTGTTGTTTTGACAGGACTGGGGACAACTGTGTTCCAAAGTATGTATCAATGCCGTACCTACGCTATTTTCTACTCCTCTATATTATAACTCAATGGATGAAAGACTTTCGACTACAAAAAAAGACAGAAAAAACAAAAATGGATATTTGTTTCTATAGGGGTCATTAATGCATCTATAATCTATGTTTCAAAGATTTATAAGCATTTTAAATTCATATTAAACGCATGCCCACAAACAGGGACGTGTTGCAAATTAAAATCCAAACCTCAAATGAACATAAACTCTGAAACGGGTGAACGTGTAAGTTGGCGCTTACAAATTCGCATGTGTACTTGCAAATTAAAATCCAAACCTCAAAACCCTGAAACGGGTGACGTTGGAAAAGTAAAACACTTTTTACAGGATGGGTGGTCAGCCTCATACCAACCTATAAGACAAGGAATAATAGATATGAATAAATAAGAACCAATCTGGTCGCTAGTGTGACTAAAGATACTATTGGTGAACAAGCGATACAAAGTTATTTATAAGGCGCGCATGATTTTTTTCTGAATGCGAATTTCAACAAAATGAGTCAAAACGCCATCCATTGCTCGTGTTTATTTGATTTTTTTCTTCTCATACAGCGGGCGTGTGATATTTTTAACTCCCACGACCTACCCCGCCTTGCATCTGCCGTGCATGTGGCATTTTGTGACTCCCCCATAAAGTGAATGCAACTTATTTTAAAACGAAACATTCGGCTTTGAAAAAACCTCGTGTAATGAAAGGATTTAAATAGGAAAATAAAGAATATAGGAAATCGAACTTGAGAAAAAAGGGGATTGCTTGTTTTTCTTCAGAGCCAAGAAGGGTAATATCATATGACATACTGATTGTTAAGGGCTAGTTACATAGAAGTGTGACGTTTGCCCGCGGAGGAAAATCCCATATGGAACATTCATGTCGACAGCGTTTCGATTAAATTCGAACTCATCTAGTCTTGAGAATCGGCTACCGCAAATTCACGGTCCAAATCGATAACTATGATGAAGCTTTAGTCTTGTAAACGATTCATTCGCTAAATATAAAAAAATGAAATAAAACTGAATCATGATGATGATAAGGATGCAGCATCCATTTTTCCGGGCTTGTAGACCATGGTCCTGTATTTCATCTGTAGGCTGTTTTTTCTTCTTAGAAGGCTGCTACGTTTCGTCAGTGAACTTTTTAGACTAAGAAGAAAAAAGTAGCTTACAGAAGAAATACTGGGCCATGGTCTACAAGCCCGGAAAAATGGATGCTGCATCCTTATCATCATCATCTGAAGCCACGGAAGCCTAAAACACTTATAAAACTGAATCGTTTAGAATCACTTGGATAGATGCTCTGATTCACCCAGCTTCCTCGAATAGAGCGCCATTTAATATCTTTTATGTTTCTCTGTGCAAATGGACCAAGCAGTCATCGATCTTAAATCAATCAACTTTTATCAGCCCCGGGCGTCAATTAATCTAATATTTTTTCATCCCCTCCCTGCTGGGCGGGTTGACTTCCAGGGGAGGAAGTCAAATTGATGAGCTCACCGAATGAAATTGGTTCCTTTTTAGCTTTGATCTTGTCCGAACGGCAAATCTCAACAAAGAATGTGATGAGATGGTTTGGGCATGTGGAAAGAATGAATGATGATAGACTGACAAAGTATGTATACAAAGAAAGTGCGAAAGGAAAAAGAGGGAAGGGACGACCGAGAAAAGTATGGAGTGACCAGATTGAGGAGATTGTGAAAGAATGGGATATAAAAAGTGAGCGTAAAAGAAGAAAATGCATGAAAAAGGTGATGGATATGAATGAACTGAAAGAGGTATGTAAGGATACGAAAAAATGGAGGCAACTCT
The DNA here is from genome assembly GCA_951799405.1 of Agapetus fuscipes. NCBI lineage: Eukaryota > Metazoa > Arthropoda > Insecta > Trichoptera > Glossosomatidae > Agapetus > Agapetus fuscipes. The sequence continues at coordinate 3,438,798 of OX637350.1, forward strand.
GCAGAGGCTCTGGCCACCCCTAGCGGAATGGCGACAGAGTTACAGATCTTGCAGTTCTATTAAGAGCCAGTTTACATTTTACGTTTTTTTTTAAACTTAATTGGAAATTTCTTAGGAAAAGCGAATACTGAAGCTGCGACCCTAATTCCTTGACTTATAGGTTGGTGTGAGGCTGACCGCCCATACTGTAAAAAATGTTTCACTTTACTAATGTCTTCGCTTTTTCAGGAAAGGTCGGCGAAAATTGCAGGGATTGTGCCCATTTGAAGTTTGGATTTTAATTTCTAAGTACACATACAGAAGGCATGCATTTAATCTATATCTATAAAGAAGGATGTATGTATGTATGTATGTATGTATGTATGTATGTATGTATGTATGTATGTATGTATGTATGTATGTATGTATGTATGTATGTCCCCTATAGACTCATAAACCGCTCATCCGATTTTGACGAAATTTTCAGGAAACATGTAACATATTCTTAGAACGAATCCTGTGAAGTTTGATGGTGATCAAATAAACAGTGGTTCTCAATTCTCGATATTTCAGCAACGAGGTCGGTAAATTTTGAAACCACCCAATAGAAGAAGACCATTATATTCAACTACAATACATAATCTTAGTTGCAAATATACATATACATTAAAGATTCATATAAAATGCATGCTCACAAGTAGACACATGTAAGTTCACGCTTACAAATGCTGCATGTGTACCCACTCATAATTTAAAATCCAAATCTAAAATGAACAACCCAGTAACTTTTACTTTACGCCTAAAAATGGGAAAAAAAAAAAAAGTTGGGAAATTTCCCCAAAAGTGGGGAATTTTTTTTTTCCCCAAAAGTCGGGAAAAACCTAACCTAACCTAACCTAACCTAAAAATGGGAAAAAAAAAAAAAAGTTGGGAAATTTCCCCCTGCGCATTGTTCCCACTTATCCCCCTGCGCATGGTTCCCACTTTCAAATCTGGGAAAAAAAAAAAAAGTTGGGAAAATTTTTTTTCCCCAAAAGTCGGGAAAAACCTAACCTAACCTAAAAATGGGGAAAAAAAAAAAAGTTGGGAAAATTTCCCTAAAAGTGGGGAAAATTTTTTTTCCCCAAAAGTCGGGAAAAACCTAACCTAACCTAAAAATGGGAAAAAAAAAAAAAGTTGGGAAATTTCCCCAAAAGTGGGGAAATTATTTTTTCCCCAAAAGTCGGGAAAAACCTAACCTAACCTAACCTAAAAATGGGAAAAAAAAAAAAAAGTTGGGAAATTTCCCCAAAAGTGGGGAATTTTTTTTTTCCCCAAAAGTCGGGAAAAACCTAACCTAACCTAACCTAACCTAAAAATGGGAAAAAAAAAAAAAAGTTGGGAAATTTCCCCAAAAGTGGGGAAATTATTTTTTCCCCAAAAGTCGGGAAAAACCTAGCCTAACCTAAAAATGGGGAAAAAAAAAAAAGTTGGGAAAATTTCCCCAAAAGTGGGGAAATTTTTTTTTCCCCAAAAGTCGGGAAAAACCTAACCTAACCTAAAAATAAGGAAAAAAAAAAGTTGGGAAAATTTTACTTAACTTTACCCACTTTACATAACTTGAAATGGAAGTTATTCAGCTCCTGAGTGGCTTGACACTCATTTCTTATGAAGGCTGAGTAAGCCTTGCCGGTATTTTATTTTGGGTTTAAAATAAACACTGAAACGGGAAATAATTTCTGACAACTTCGGTGGGATTCTAACTCGAGATCTCGGCATGGAATGCAATCTATAAAGAAGGATGTGTGTATGTATGTATGTATGTATGTATGTATGTATGTATGTATGTATGTATGTATGTATGTATGTATGTATGTATGTATGTATGTATGTATGTATGTATGTATGTATGTATGTATGTATGTATGTATGTATGTATGTATGTATGTATGTATGTATGTATGTATGTATGTATGTTCCCTATACTCATAAACCGCTCATCCGATTTTGACGAAATTTTCAGGAAACATGTAACATATTCTTAGAACGAATCCTGTGAAGTTTGATGGTGATCAAATAAACAGTGGTTCTCAATTCTCGATATTTCAGCAACGAGGTCGGTAAATTTTGAAACCACCCAATAGAAGAAGACCATTATATTCAACTACAATACATAATCTTAGTTGCAAATATACATTTACATTAAAGATTCATATAAAATGCATGCTCACAAGTAGACACATGTAAGTTCACGCTTACAAATGCTGCATGTGTACCTACTCATAATTTAAAATCCAAATCTAAAATGAACAACCCAGTAACTTTTACTTTACGCCAACTTGAAATGGATGTTATTCAGCTCCTGAGTGGCTTGACACTCATTTCTTATGAAGGCTGAGTAAGCCTTGCCGGTATTTTATTTTGGGTTTGAAATAAACACTGAAACGAGAAATAATTTCTGACAACTTCAGTGGGATTCTAACTCGAGATCTCGGCATGGAATGCAGTTACTCTACCAACTAAGCTATAGACCGGACTTTTTACAAATATGGTGGATCGATATCGGTTTGGTTAGGGGTAAGCAACCTGCGGCTCACCAGCCACATGCGGCTCTTTGGGTGTGAAGTTACGGCTCTTTAGCTTCATACGCAAATATAAAAAAAACACAGAATTATACTTCTGATCGAAAAAAACTAAATCGTTCTGAATCGATTAACGATCTCTCCGCTACTTGTACTCGCTTTTCACCCCCCACCCTCCCCCCAACTACAATATAAAAACCCAATCTTCAATGAACATAAGCCCTGCAACTCTTGCCGACCTTCCCTGAAACAGGGGTGACATTGGCAAAGTGAACCATTTTTTACAGTATGGGTGGTCAGCCTCATACCAACCTATAAGTCAAGGAAAAACTTTGAAATTTGTAAAATTTTTGGCTCTTCCGACTCAAAAGGTTGCCGACCCCTGGCCTAGACAAAAGTTCCAAATTAAAAAATGTTATTCAAGTATTCCAAGTTGAATTTTAGAAATGTAAGAAAGCTTTTATATCCCGCACTTATAAAAAATACGATAAACAAAAGTTCGTAGGTCACAACTAGAAGACCATATTGAAATATATTATTATTATGAAAACCTTTTATTGAAACATACTTTTAATTAAAATATACATAATATAGTTGTTTTTTCAAAAAACGCATTTCTGTAAAATTATATACTCACCACAAATTTAAAGATCGTTTTTTTCTCGGCGGTTAAACGTCTTTCTTCTATGTGACAATGGTCCAAAGCAACCAAGATAAACAAAATGTTTGCCTTTTACCTAACCCGGCCGTGCGACTTACAATTTTGTTGTCAATAGAAAATGTTCCGTGTGCACTACCTAAAACTTTCACTTATTGAAATAATGGATAGAGCACATTTTAAATGTGGGGAAAAAATGTGAATTCACTTGGCCGGGATAAAGACAGGACAGGGAGTCAAAAATTCAACATAAATTAAACACTTTCATGGAGATAGTTGAAAAAACACCATATTGTATGAAGCATTTTCCCCAACTGCATACGTTTCACAGTGCGGTTACATTGAAAAATATTCCTGATTGTTTGGAATACATTTATTTCTTCACTTTGCTCAAAGAGTATAGTGAATTTTATAGATTAGTTCTTTAATTGTATGATTATAAAATTTAATGTATTGTTTATATTCTTTTCTTTATATTCTTTTCTCGTTCCTTGACTTATAGGTTGTTATGCGGCTGACCACCCATAATATAAAAATTGGTTCACTTTGCCAATGTCACCCCTGTTTCAGGGAAGGACGGCAAGAGTTGCAAGGCTTATGTTCATTTGAGATTGGGTTTTTATATTGTAGGTCCACATGCGGCATGTGTTAGCGCGAAATTATACATATCTGCTTGTGGGAATGCATTTAGTATGAATCTTAAATGATATATATCTTTGCAGCTTAGATTAGATTAGATTAGATTAGTATAGGTCAATATGCATCTGACCAACTATAAATAGAAAATGGTTCACTCTGCCAATGTCACCCCTGTTTCAGGGAAGGTCAGCAAAGAGTTGCAGGGTGTATGTTCATTTGAGATTTGGGTTTTTATGTTGTAGGTTCACACGCAGAATGTGCAAGTGTGAACTTATACGTGTCTGCTTGTGGGCATGCACTTAATGTGAATTCCAAATGTAACAATTATATCCATGCAACTTAGAATAGATTAGATGAGTGACGTTACATAGCCGATTTTTTTATCTTAAATATAAATGGAGCACCGCAATCGATTTTCCCTATGCTTGGCTCTGCTGCTTAACAGTTGTACCTAGACCTTTTTTTTTAGAAAACGTGAAGATTAACCTAGAGATAAATTGTGTGAAGCTTGATTCCGATTACCACACTTTTTTTTTTGATCCTGTTGTTTCCTCTTTTATCTGTAGAAAAAAATTGATACCACATGCCCAAATGGCGTAGTGAAACACGCCGGGTACTGCTAGTATTACTCATAAATGTTAACAAAGATTTGCAACTTAGTACATTAAAGATTAAAAGCGAAAACTGAACCTGCAAATATAGTGCTACCACGTTGTTTCCGAATGTTTACCATGCGGGCGTACGGAACACATTTATTTTCACAGGTAAGAGATAGGATGTTAAGTAACGCAACCTCTGAATATGCTAAGATACATTTCATATATATATTTTTTCAGTTTCCGTTTTCGACTGACTGAAATACTCTGCTAGAAGTTTACAGTACTTTCAAAAACGTTTGAAGCATAGCTGATATATGGATCATCCTTTCTTTGTATGGAAATTAATTTTAGGCGGGGTTATGCTAGATTTTCTGTGTGTAAATAAAACCATTAGAAGATAATATTTTTTTCGGTTAACTCATATTTTGTTAACAAAAATCCAACTTTTAGTCTGTAACTTTACAGCTAGCGAATAACTAATGATAAAAATGTTTATATTTTAAATCTTCTCATTTTCCACGAGCATACTCTTCGATATCCCGCAGTTAGCAATTGAAAATATAAATAATACCTTTCGATATTGGTATTGAAAACGTCAGTTGCTATCATTAGTTGTTTTTCATGTCATTATTAATTTATTTCCCATGATTTTTGCCTTGAAGTTTGTAATGTGTATACTTTACAACCTAGACACGCCATCTTTTGTTTATCTAAGTCGTTACCTACATGTTTACTTCTATTTTACCTGACATTGAAAATACTGCGCATAAGATGCACAGAAATGGCGTCCACTGCTAATAGACTTTTCACATATTTTGTACGGTTTGTGAATGTGGAAAACTCATATTTCGACTGCTCCAAGGAAGACAGCACTAAGTCCAAAAAGATAGTTTTGCAGGAAAGCCAATTGAATGTTATTCTTTCCATGGAGTACAATGCATAAACTATTTTTTACATTAATTTATTAACGAATTTAAAAGAGATACAGACACGGCTGTCACCTTGGAATGAAGATAATGATTTGTTACCTTTAGAAATGGAAATAAGTCAAAAACCTAAATTTCGGTGTTACTTCCTTCTTCCTTGGAGCAGTCGATTTGATCTTCACTAAATTTTATAGAACGAACAACAATTCTCGATCTCTTGATCTTCATCAGTTACAATAAAAAAATAAAAATGATAAAAAGTATTTAAAGCATGCTCACTAGCAGACACATGTAGTTTCACACAACACATACTGCATGTGTACATTCAAAATAAACTAAACCTCACATGAGCATTAACTATGCGACTCCTGACGCCTTCTTATTTGAGGTTTGGATATTAATTTGTAACATTGTCGGTGTTGTGGCCGAGGGGTAGAGGCGCATGTTCGACTAGCGTATTTGGAACCGAATAACGTTGGTTAGAATCTTGCGTCTAGACCACTTGACCATAACTTTATCATTTAAGATTTATATTAAATGCATTCCCACAAGCAGAAATGTATAATTTCGCGCTAACACATGCCGCATGTGGGCCTACAATATAAAAACCCAATCTCAAATGAACATAAGCCCTGCAACTCTAGCCGTCCTTCCCTGAAACAGGGGTGACATTGGCAAAGTGAACCATTTTTTTTTTACAGTATGGGTGGTCAGCCGCATACCAACCTATAAGTCAAGGAACGAGAGATTCTACAAAGAAAATTTTAAACCAAATAATTATTTTACACTATGCAAAAACTATGGTATCATCAATTGTATTTAAAATATTCACATCTTCAAACTCAATTTGGCGCACATTGTATGAAGGAAGTAAAACATACGAGGCCTTTATCGCGCGGTAAGATACGACCGTATAATGTCATGTACAAAGGCATTACATTTTCATAGCATTCAAATTTCCTGCGGGACGTCGTAAAGTCGTCTCTCTTCTAAATTTCATACATGCGCCAACCTACACGGGACGTATGTATTTATAAAGTATAATAATATGAAAGTAATATTGTATCAGAATTAGCGCGGGAGAGGTTCGAGGCGATATTGATGGCGGCAACGACGTCCTAATGAGTTTGTTTATCAAAATCTCGTGCGAAAGCTTGAACACATTAATTAAACGAAAATCCCGGTCGATAGATCAACACCTAGAGCTTCTGTTTTGTAATTAATAAACCGTGTGTTTCGTATTCGAAGGTATCAAATATGATTTCCTATTGTGATGAAAACAATTTATCCCAAACCAATTTCTAGTTGTAACCACATGTCATCAGCCTTCACGCCTCCTGCCGAGAGCTCGGGTTCGAATACCACCGAGGGTGGACAGAAATGATTTTCCATTTAGGTGTATATTTCAAACCCAAAATAATACAGGCAAGGCTAACTAAGCATGAGTACCAAAGAAATGAGTACCAGCCCCCTTGGGATCTGGAAAAACCACATTTCAACTGAAGTGGTAGGGCAGGTCCCCTTACATGTAAAAATAAATATGTAGGTTCGGTAAATAAATAGAACTCAACAGTGTTTTTTTGCCATATCTATTTTTTTAAATGGAGTTCTAGAAAGTTTCCGCTGAAACCTAATATTGGATCGTGATACCGATCCGAAACGTCGCCTCGGCTAGAAAATAGTAAGTCAACGGATTACCCGAAAACCTACCAACATATACAAATAGGTGTATCCTGGAGGTAGCATTAAATTGGTTTAAAAGAAATCTACACAATGTCAAGACAAAAACCCTTAAACTTTTACACTTAAGTGAGATAATACAGAAGGCACTGACTACCTAACATTAATATATCCAAAAATCAAAAGCCAAAAAAAAATGCGAAGAGTGTTCTCGGCTTTGAAGTGAATGCCGAGTCGGTCGCCTCGGTCGAGCAACGTCTGAGGCGCGTTAGAAAAACTTATAATTCGAAACCGGGAATGTCCGAATATTTTGCCTGGATTCTGGCAAAAGTTCAAAATAAAGTTGATGGCGTTCGGATAAATAAATGGCGTGTTTCGCGCGCCGTGCAAACTTAACGCTGTTTCAGTTGCAGAATCTGAATGGACACTCATCAATTCAAATTAATTTCGCATAATATTCGCAGCGGGATGAAAGCTTTGCATGCTATTTGCTGGCAAATTTATGCAAGTCTCGTTTGGCGAATGTAGATACACGGATACAAATAACCAATACATGAAATGTAGAAAAATATTGCAGAATGTTCTAGATCTCTGATGAACTGTTGAAGTATGTAAGGAACTACGTAGATTCAACAGAAATCAGTCAATGATGGATAAGGTGTTATTTTAAAACACTGTTTACTTCACCCGGACCAATAAATTAAATAAATGATATTTACTTGTATTTATAAGCTACAAAACATGTATAATTTATCTGATCATTAAGCGAGTTGAAAGAACTGAAAAACGTTATTCTCTGAGATTTTCCCCGACGATTTTCCACCGTTTGTTCTCGCCTCTCAGCGGATGCTTTGAAATTAAGCTAGTGCGAGGAAGACAGATAGCAATGCGAGAAGCGTACACGATAGGTTCATTGATTGCGTGAGTACGCATTTTGTAGAAATGAAGGACAATGGAGCGACAGATTCTGGATAGCGTGGGTAGAAAAATATGCCAATTATTTGTGGAACTGCAAACGTGGAATGTGACCTAAGAACTAGAGAATTCGTATTTTTCAGAGGGTGGCGAGAAACAAAATCAATGCATACAATTAACGGATGATACATAGTTAAAAGCCTGAAAATATATACGTACTAGAAAAACTTAAGTACTAAATTATTTTGTATAATAAATCAATTGAACGCGGAATGAATTCGTGTAGATTTAAATGTTTACATTCACAGATGACACGTTATTAATCTACAACTTGTTTTTTTCTTACTTCTTTTGCAAATGCATCCGTTAAAATGTAATCAGTCAATGTCTATCATGATATGACGGAAAAAATAGACCCAGATGGTGGAAAAAAAATCAATAAATCTCTTTTGATCCTGCCTGTCAGGCATGTCAGGCAATAGATATGTAAATCATCATAATTCCGTCTGCATTAAAAGTTTCGTCTGCGTCATGAAAATGTAATGAATCCAATAAAAGAAGCTTCAGTGCCCCTAGTATAAAGGGGCCGTCAATAAATTACGTCATCGATTTTGGCCGATTTTAGACCCCCCCCCCTTACAATCATTCTATAGTCATTATCTAATGACCCCCCCCTCCCCCTCTTGCTGTTATAATGGATGAGCTTAATAATTAATAATGTTATGTTACTTACATAATATTTTGTATATTTTGTAGAAATTAGTATTTACAAGAACGACGTCACTTTTGGTATCGTACATCATTTGCCATCATTCGCAAACCAGACTCCCCCCCCCTTAATGCGAATGACGTATTATATAGACAGCCCCAAAGCATTGCGCAAGCTCACCTCGATTGCGTAAATTGAAAAAAACTATACCACTCTCAAGGAGTGCCATCGTAAAATCCATACATTTTTTTATTTACACAATCGAAGTGAGATTTACGCAATGATATGCTCCTTGACTGGTAGCTTGGTATGAGGCTGAGCCCCCGTGCTGTTAAAATTGGTTCACTTTTGCAAATGCCATCCTGGTTTCAGGGAAAGGCTGCAAGAGTTGCAAAACAAAATACTAATAGCAGAGTTTAAACCAGTGTTGAAACGTAAACATACTATTTAGGGACACAGCACCAAATTTAAGAATTCGCCATGGCATACTAAATAATTTTATTTTAAATTCAATATTTTAGTACATAATTGTGTGCGTCTTATTGATTTTTGTACAAAAATGTCATAAATATTTGTATCTTCTCACCATCTCAAATAAGTTTTCCTTTCACTATGGTGAATGATAGGTTGGTATGAGGCTCCCGTGCTGTAAAGATCGGTTCACTTTTGCCAATGCCACCCCGGTTCAGGGAACGGCAGCAGGAGTTGCAAGGTTTATGTCCATGTAAGGTTTTCTTTATTTGTATGCACACATGCAGAATGTGTAGGCGCGAACCTACATGTGCTTGTCTGTAGGCATGCATTTCATATGAGCCTTAAATGTAAACATATCCTTACGGCTTAGATTATAGATAGATGGTACGAGCTCGTACTTAAAGCATTTTTAAACAACCTTTAAATTGATAATATTGTTAAGTTTAATTTTTCTGTTTAGAAGTAAAATCAATGTAAATATTATGCTTTCTTAAATTCTGGCATTCATCACAAAAGTAACAGAGTTGTAAAAATATTCTTAAACCTTGATTAAAGGGCTTGTACGTACATAGGCGAAGTTACCGGAGAAGTAGAAATTAATAATGAAAATGCATTCATCTAATTGAAATTCCCGCACCTAGGTGTTATTTCATTTGCCTAGTTGTCGGGTTCCCACTTTCCAGTCAGTCACGCTACGACAGTGCGGGTCGCCAACTTGCAGGGCTCAAAGACGGTTGAAAATTATATGACACCTCAACATTCAACATTGATTCGTTTTTCAAAACCGAACGAATACGATTTGATGATTTGATTTGAATACGATTAGAAGAGTTTAAGGCTTACACGACCGACTGTTGACCTTGGAGAGTTGCTTTCCGGGATCTGTTACATCAGAGCTGGAGTTTGACTGCAATGGGCTTCTTCGGCGTGAAGATATGTTAAAGGTGATTTTGATATAATATGTTTATGTAAACATAAACTAGATGAAGTTGGTAACATACTTGTTTATTATACATCATATATTTGGTGTACTATTTTGTGCTCCACACCGTAATAAGAAAGAAGCATAGATGTTTGGTTCAGAAGCATTACAGTTTTTCTGTAAGTATATAAATAAATAAAAAATCTACATTAACTACTAAGTATTCACATGCTTGTACACGAGATTTGTACTAGTACGTGTGGTGTTTTGTGAAGAACGCAATGTTCGTCAGCAGTAATAAAGGTCATTTTTTCCCTGTTAATTTTATTCGCTACTAAAGCGGATACATGCTACTTAATAATAATAATGAAAGATTTTTATAGCGCCTTTCATGCTCTTGGTCATCCCAAAGGCGCTTGCTCACATGAGCGCGCGAACAGGTGGGTCTTCAACCCCTTTCTAACTTGTAATAGTACGTACTCTCAAATAAAAACTTCTTCCTGTGATGCAGAGTTGAGACCTTGCAAAATCCATCGAACCATAATCAAGGTGCATTTATTAATTAACATAGTAATTAAGTAAAATGCATCACAATACCCACACATAAAAAGTATTAAGATGGTCTATTTAGATTTTAGACGATAACTAATAATCGAGTTTGATTATACGTCACGAAAGAAAAACAACGAAAGTTGAGGTAGACTTGTCTTGTATCCTGCCGCCATTCCTCTAGGGGTGGCCGGTACCTCCACACAAGTGCCTCCACTTGACTCTGTCCTTGCATACTTCTTTCATCTCATCTAATTTCATCACTCTTTTCATGCATGCTCTTCTCTTGTTTCCACTCTGTAAATTCCATTCATTCGCAATCTCACTTATCTGATCAATCCATTGTTTCCTAGGTCTTCCCCTTCCACGCTTATCTATTACATTCCCTTTATACACTCTTTTTGTCAGTCGGTCTTCATTCATCCTTTCAATATGTCCAAACCATCGCATCACACTTCTTTGAACTTTCACTTTCACGCTTTCTTTTACTCCGCATTCATTCAGAACCCATTCGTTTCTCACTCTATCTTTCAGTGTTTTTCCTGTCATACTTCTCAAATGAGCCATTACGACGAATACTGGATTCCCACAGTATTAGTTTGTGGGAAAGGTTCGACGGTATAATGGATTCAGGGTTGTCTGGAATCAAATCAAATGCCCTGTTTACCGTGTACAAGTTACTCACACCTTAACTGTGAGATCCGGATTTAGTCCCCGAACCGCAATATCATGGATGACAGGTTAGAACGACACAGTGACAAAATAACACATGACAGATCGACAGACGACAGAACAACACGTGATATAACAACACACGACAGAACAATACATGATATAACGACATATGAAAGAACAACATATGACAGAACATCAAATGACAAAACCTCCCATGACATTACATCACTATGACAGTACGTCACTATGACAAAACAACACAAGGACAAAACCTCCCATGACAAAAAATCACATACCTAAAACAGAACATACGATGAATGGCACATGAAAAAACATCACTAACACAAACATTTTTTTGCCTATTATGAGTCCTTATGGTGTTTTCTGTTTTGTGGTGTTTTTTCATGTGCCGTTGATGATATATTTTATTTTAAGGTATGTGATGTTTTGTCATTGTGATGTTTTGTCATTTTGATGTATTTTCCTACGATGTTTTGTCATTTTAATATTTTGTCATGTGATGTATTGTCATTGTGATGTAATTTCATGCGAAGTTTTGTCATATGTTGTTTTGCCATGTGCCGTTACGTCATGTTGTTTTGTCACTGTGTCATTCTACAGTGGAATCAAAATCATGATATTTTATTCCATGCATTCAGACTCTACTACATGAAGAACTAGCTTCAGTGTATCCACTTTTACGAAAAAAAAATATACGAAATTTAACAAATAATATTGCGAGCAATGTACAAATTACGTAGATTAAGATACGTATTATTTTTTATTCTAGGTATGTAGTAACCTTTATGTCGAGAGAATTTCATGTCTGCATGTATTGAAATAATTTGTACGAGCATAAATAACACCTGTCAAGCTGTCAAACTCAAAAAAAAAATGCGTGTTGCCAAAATGTCACTTACCTATTGAAAAAACATTATTAATTTTTAAAAAACGGTAACTCGTTTTAAAATGTGAGTATTTTTACCTTAAAATTATTCAGTTCAGGTTAACTGTATTTTTTTTTATCTTAATTTATTTTACAGTTTATTCTTCTCGAGTAAAATATTTGGAAACCAGTACACAGCGAAAATGTATAGAATAAACAACGGCACACCTAGGGAGTGACTTTGTTTTCATACTTTTATTTATTTATTTACGCAATTGAAGTGAATTTGCGCAATGTTTTATACTAGAGTTGAAGGTTGTAAGCAAATAATATCAAAGAGCTAACGGCATAGTTGATGCCCTCACGTTTTCACTACATTGTGAACATGAATAGAATATTTAAAAAAAACATTGTAGGAGCGCCCAAAACCTGCTATTTTATATCAGTACACAAAACTGTACGTTAATCTGGTAGAAAATGTAGAAAACGCTAAAAAAAACGCAGCTAAGCTACACGTATAGTGTTACTTCCTGCCGCATTCTCCCCGAAGGACTCGAATATGGCAAGTGGAACCTATTTTTTTTTTCAGTCAAGGGGGCCGGCCTTATGCCAACGACTTCAGTTGAAGTGGGGGTTTGCCAGCACCAGAGGGGGCTGGTACTAATTTTTGTAAAGACTCAATAAACGTTGCTGTTATTTCAATTTAGGTTTGAAATTATCACCGAAATGGGAAAACATTTCTGACACCCTGGTGGTATTCGATCCGCGCTCTCAGCACGGAATGCAAGCACTCTACCAACTGCGCTATCGATCGGACGAAATTTACTAAATATGTACATATTTGAATCGAATATCTCTTTCTCTCTTACTATTAAAACAAGAGAATGAAAAGAGATGAAATTTACGTTTAGTTTTATGTTTCAAAATAAAATCAGCACCTAAAAACAGCTCTTTTGATGTTAGTTCTTAGAATCACAATTTCGCACACTTTTTTTTAACATATCGTTTTTATTTCTTTTTTGCCTTTAAATAAAACTAGAGTTCGGCATTCCAATACCTGATGTATACTTTTGAATGTAAAATAGTAATACAAAAAACGTGGAGCGTTTGACCGAATTTTTGTACATTATTGAGTTCGCCATCTTAAATCTTAAAAACAAAAATAAAAATGGATAAAATTTAGCTTGTACCAAAATGAGCTCAATTGAGTAAAGATTGCTTTCATTTAAAGAATATTCTAGAAAATGTAGAGCGCAACGGAATAAATTTTATTTCAACGTTAATTTTATTATTTTTATAATAATTGCAAATGAGTTTTTTTTTTCTCGTTTCTCATTAAATGTCGTAGAATAAAAAAAAAATGGGAATACTTAATTGGACCGCACAAAAGAATATTTATGAGGTAATAAGAGAAAAACAATTAAAATAAAAAAAAAACGTGTGTTAATATGATTTCTTAAAACATTATTTAAAAGACATTTAATTAAAATTTTACAAATGATTTTCCCCTTCGGGGATAACGCGGCAAGAAGTAACACTGTATGTGTAGCTTAGTTGCGTTTATTTTCAATACATAATATTATAGAGAAAATCAAATTTCATAATTTGATAGAATATTTTTTAGTATTATATAAATAAACTTTAAGCTATTCCTTACGGTGTTATTTACATACAACAAATCCACGGCTCATCCGCAGCCTACAGTGATATATTCCATACAAAAATCGATACTCCGTAGATCAGCTATGTATCAAACGTTTTGTGAATAGCACTTTAAGAGTTAAAAAATGGTAGGAAGATAAAACTAGATATTTGATATCAAGATGGCGTCCATATGGGATTATTGTAAACGTGACATAAGCATTCTAGATTGAAAACACAGCTGGTAAAACAGATTCCTAAATTATTAATATTATAGATTAATAATATTATAAGGATAGAATTATAATACACTATTTCCTAGATAAAAAAACTATTAATACATTGCATATTAATTCATTAGAATAAATTACAGTGTTATTCAGAGTCAGACGTTAACTTAGCACTCATGTATACTCATAATTTTATCAATAAAAAACACGTACTTAGGGGCTGTCCATATATTACGTCATTTGCATTAAGGGGGGGGGGGGGAGTCTGGTCTGCGGATGATGGTAAATGATGTACGAGTACCAAAAGTGACGTCGTTCTTGTAAATACCAATTTCTACAAAATATTCAAAATAGTATGTAAGTAATATAACATTACTAATTATTAAGCTCATCCATTATTACAGCAAGAGGGGGAGGGGGGTCATTAGATAATGACTATAGGATGATTGTAAGGGGGGGGGGGGGGGTCGAAAATCGGCCAAAATCGATGACGTAATTTATGGACGGCCCCTTAGCATGTTGGTGCACCAATTAATCTGTCGTTTATGATTTAACAGATTTTATCTAAATTCAAAGGCAAGACCTTTCCTGCAATAAGTAAATACTTAAGCAATAAATCGACTCTAAATAGCAATGATTTTAAGAGTTAATAGTGTTAGTGTTGTTCTCGTATGATTACGTTAGTATTGAAGTCATCGCGATCACATTTCATGGTTAATCCCAGCCAAGCGACCGTGAGACGAATACCGTTACGTAAAAAAAATCCAATACAATCTAAAAAAAGATGCAGGTATTTTTTTCTGCACATCTGAATGTTGTATATCGACTTATTACATCAGGAAAGGTCAGTCAGCCGACATATTTTTTGTAATTTTAATACGAATATAAAAATATTGAAACATTTACAATATATATTTTTTCAATAAAGTTTTTTTTACTTATTGACTTGTCCAATCTGAATACTCTTACTTAATCACTAAATCCTATTGGTCTACTTCAATTGCAAAAAACAATACCTAGTTATTAAAAACAAAAACAAAAACGTCGTAATAAATTTATGATATTTATGATAAAAGTATTCTCTGAAAGATTTCCATATAATTAATCTATTAAATACGGAGAATAAAACATAAAAATAAATTCTTACAAACAACGGATCAATTCAGCTTGTATTTAAATCAAGCCGAAATTTCTTTATTGACGTGAAAATGTGAGCCGTAATCAAAGGTGGCAATGTATTCTATTTTCAGAAAATAAGATAAATTTATATAAACAAAATCTTTTTTTAAATACAAATAATCTCCCAGCATGTGACGCGTTTATCATTTCACGTGTCATCCCGATGCTGGGGTCTTTTTTTATTTTGTTTATTTTTTGCGAGTTCCTGGACCCACTTCAATTTCTTCAATTTCCCCAGCGATCCACCTAATATCCGGTTAGTGACGTCATCGCGTTTTGTGACCTGTAGCACGAGTATTAATTTGTACGAGCTTTTACTCTGCAAGGGAGTCATCGAGTGATCTCGTATAACGAACAATAATATTTTAGAATCTTATAATATCAGCATCAATTGCAAGACAACCCGGGATGTGTGTTGGCTTCCTTGATCAACAGCAGCCAACGCTGCCTGCCTAAAGTCTTCCTTCTTTAGTCTCATCTCAAAAAGGATCAAGATTGATTGATATGGGTACCATTTCACTACGTCTCTTAAGGACCGTTACGACAACTCTATGTGAAACCACTTATACTAGGAGTATATGCAATAGATAAATTCCTGTTTTGATATATTGAATGATAAAATTGCAAGGCTTAAAACAATTGATTACATTTTTAAATGGACTTCAACCATTCTGAATTTAGTTTACTTTTTTTTTGCATACCTATAATCTTCATTTTTTCTTCTTTTAATAAATAATTGTAAATTTACTTGTCTTTTCAAATACCAATCAAACTGCGTAATTTTTCCAGAAACTGTTTTGTTTATAAAAAAAAAGCTGCCTGGAAACATTTGTTTTTTCAGACCCTTGAAAATTTGTGATTCAAAGATGGAACCTAACCAATTCACTTATGACTATTTAAGACAATCTGTTTTACTTGATATACGAATCATTCGTAATGGGAGGTGCTCATTATGAGAGGTTACAGTGTATACCAAATTTTTATTGAAAATTCACAGGGGTGCTTATACTACTAATAATAGGATACTCGATGACTTTCTTACACAGTAACTGTACCGACTATACTTCCGGGGGTAGGTTCACAAAATCATCCCTAATTACTTAACCTCTCTCCTTGAGATGACAGTTTTTGCTGCGGTCGGATCTGTCGTATCCAGACATTAGCGATATATCCCATACAAGAGACGGTAATGAGTTGTTGTTAGATGTTATATTAGGTAAATAGCTTCCCGAGAAAACCCTGATTAATCGGGTAAACAAAGGTGATAGAAAAAACATGAACTCAACATGCGTAGAAAAGTACTACGAAAAAAAGTATATCGACGGTTAAAAGGAAGTTTTGGTCAAAAATGAGTTATGAATGATATCCTGGATAACTGGAAGGTCGTGGGTTCGAATCCCGGCAGAGCACAAAAAATATACCATTTATATTTTCAAATTTGCTCTTCGCTGGGTTGAAAAATTCATAAACCTTTACCAAAGACCGGTTATCAAAAGGTACATCCAGCCTTACAACAACTGGGTCTTGCTTGAGAATTGGCGCTTTCTACAGCGACGACCAAGCTCGCAGAGGGCTCTTGAGGAGTGATACACACAAAAACAGCGCTCACCAAAAAAATCAGCCTAATTTAATTTAATTTTAATCCTACTGAAAAAAAATCCGCTCTTTCTAGTGCGCTGAGTCCCATAGCTGCGATAATTGGTTCATTTTGTATGGAATACCACTTGGGCCTTTAATGTGATGGTTTCCCGTTTCTTTCCACATTTAATCTTTTGTTCAACAAAATAAATTAATAACGAAATTTTTCAAGAAGTAAATCCAATGTTTTAACATTTGACTTAGCAGAAAGCATTAAAATACGGTATTGATACGCCACACTCAAGTAATGAAGGCCCTGGATTTCGCCGCCCGCCGAACTCCATGACAAAACTTAACCCTGAACGCTGATTGGCCGGCGTTCGGCAAAACACCGGCCAATACAAATTTAGTCATAAATTTCAAGTGCTTAAATTAAATAAAAAGCAAACATTTGATCTCATTATTTGTCGCCCGGTGGGCAGAAAACTTGTGACCTGTAACTTGTACTGAAAAGAGAGAATAAAAAACGAATGTCAAAAATCCAAAAACCAAGTCTTCCTCATTTTGAAGAGACGGTATCAGTATGCTAGGTGTTGGAGGGAGGATAATGAAAAGCCATGTAAGTAAGTTGATTTGGAAGTTTTTGTGTTACGCACGCCATTAATGTGAAAAGTAAAGTCGGAGAGGAAATTACTATTATCGAGTTGGTCTGATTACTCACTCAGCCAACTTTTCAAAGCCCGCCAATGTATATAATCAACTCAAACTTTTCACTTCGCATTGTGTTCCGTACACACCGAGTATAAAACAATAACATGAACTCTTATTCGATTACGTAAACATAAAATGTATGGCGTATACGAAGGCACTCTTAGTGAGTAATTTAGTTTCCGTACATTTTTCGAATAGTATGAAATTGCTTGTACTCCTTGACTGATAGGTTGGTATGCGGCTGACCACCCATACTGTAAAAATTGGTTCACTTTGCGAATGTCACCCCTGCTTCAGGGAAGGTCGGCAAGAGTTGCAGGGCTTATGTTCATTTGAGATTGGGGTTTTTTATATTGTAGGTCCACATGCAGCATGTGTAAGCGCGAAATTATGCATGTCTGCTTGTGCGAATGCATTTAATATGAATCTCAAATGATACATATCTTTGCAGCTTAGATTTAGATTTAGATGAAACATTTGTATAAATTTCCCTCGATACGTAAAATGAAAATGTATGGAATATACGACGGCACTCCTATTAATTGATATAACTTTCATATATTTTTTTGTTCATTCACCTAATCGAGGAGAGTCTACGCAATGCATTATACACAGGATTTTTTACAGTGTGATACAAACCGATTATATATGTAGTCAAGAAACTGTCTTGAGAAAAGGGCTTCATCAGATATTTTTATCCCTTATACCTGATATTTATTATTTGTATTCCTTGACTTAAAGATTGGTAAGAGGCTGACCCATGCTGTAAAAAAAAAATTGTTCACTTTGCCAATGCTACCAGCGAAGCTTCAGGGAAGGTCGGCAAAAGTAGCCGGGTTTATTTTCATTTCAGGTTCGGATTTTAATTTGTAAGTAGGTACACATGCAGTATTTGTAAGCGCGAACTTACACGTGTCTGTTTGTGGGCATGCATTTTATGTAAACCTTAAATGTTAATATTTATTTGCAAATAAGATTATAGATACGAATATAACCTTACAGGCTTTTCAAGACGATGGAACGGCAACTGTCTACAGATTGTCTGAGACATTATTTAGTCTTATCCACACGACTTAGTCGAGTGGTAAGCGATGAAATTCTTAGCCCAGCATTTATAAGACGTGAATGGGATTCGAGCCAAGAGCTTGTGCGGCTTTGTTGTGACGGATCCGCATGCTTTCATCTCATTGTACGTCAAATATAATCTATCAACTATGCAAGTAGTCAAGCAGACACACGTAAGTAATTAAGTACTAGTATAAGCGGTAAAAAATCATGTAGCAAGTAGTCAAGCGGACACTAGAAAGTATTAAGGTAGTAGTATTAGCGGGAAATAAAAATGTTGTAAGTAATCAAGTAGTAAGTAAAGAAGTAGTTAGTGAACAAATAGTAAGTTATTAAGTAGTCAGTAATTAAGTAGTAAGTAATCAATTGGTAAGTAATTAAGTATTAACGGGGCTATTCTTGGACATTTTAATCGTCGGTTGAGCCCACGCTTTTACAAACTAATGATACCTACCTGGGCTGAAAGTTTCATCACCACGGTCATTCTTACCAACCGAAATTTGGTAATATTTGTATGAAGACTAATCAGCTGCTCACTTGCGGTCATCTTGAATTGACAGGTCTGCTTACAAATGCATCATTAGTTTGTCAAAGCGTGGGCTAAACGGGCGACTAAAATGTCTAAGAATAGCTCCGTAAGTAATCTAGTAGTAAGTAATTAATTACTAAGTCATCAAGTGGTAAGTATCAGCAGAATGTCTGTATGAACTTATCACATTTCAATTTCATCAATCACTATTTAGCCACCTTAAAGGTAAAAAAAAAGGTTAGTCGGTGTTATGGCCGAGAGGGCCAAGTGGGCTGATCTTTCTAGCGTATTTGAAATAAAATAACATTGGTTCGAGTGCTATGACAAACCTCTAAACTACACGATTTTCAAAGTTTTCGAGTATTTTCTCTCGTAGAAAATAGGTGCATTTATCTGGGAAACCCATGTAAGCTTAATATTTCAGTATCACCTTTCAGATATCGATTTAATTTGAATTGGCGCTGGACTAGAGACGAACAAGAGTAGAGAGAGCTCTTGAGGTGTGATTTACACAAAAACAGAGTTCACTACACAAATCAGCATGAAATTTATTTATTCATTTGTAAACGTAGATAATTATTTCTTTTAAAGATAATGTTTGTTCTATGATTTTTCTCAATATATTAAACGACATCGGTATTTTCACACTCCAATTCCAGGGAAATCAATAAAATTTAATTCAATAGGTCCTTTAATAAGTATTAAAATAAATCACGAAAATTTATGACTTTATGACGAGATGTCAATGATAATAAATGAGAATATAAATTAAATTATGTCAACGGAAAAGTTTTAGCCATAAATTTAAAATTCATCTTTGGAACTTCAACTCATTAAAGTTGTCGAAGATCATTAGAGTTTTACAAAACAAAAATAACATCGATATTAAAAATTTTGATCGGTATACATTCACAAAAATATCTAAATACGAGTAGGTACATAAATTAATGGAAAGTTGGCATTCATGTTTCATATGCCTTGCTGAAAGATTTTTTCAGTAAACGTGTAGATTATCCTCGAGATGGATCTTGTGAAGTTTGATCACGGTCGGATTTTTTTTGGTATTTTTTTTTATACAGCTACTCTTGACGCTTACATGGAAATTCGTATCTCTGTTCGTAGTGAAACATCTACCGAGTTCTTACATAAAATACATTTTTCTTACATAAAAATACAATCTTACATATTTATTTATTTATTTCTGAAATAAATAAATAAAAACAAGCGTATTGTTAGAATTTCAGCCAAAAGATTATCATGGAAAATTTCAATACGTGAACGTTAATAGCTTTGGAGACCTTCTGTGTTTTTGCAAAGGGACTTATAGGTTGGTATGAGGCTGACCACCCATAGTGTAAGAAATGGTTCACTTTGCCAATGGTGGTCCACTTTGCAATTTGCCTGTTTCAGGGAAGATCGGCAAGAGTTGCCAGGCTTATGTTCATTTGAGATTGGGTTTTTTTATATTGTAGGTCCACATGCGGCATGTGTGAGCGCGAAATTATGCGTGTCTGCTTGTGGGAATGCATTTAATATGAATCTCAAATGATACATATCTTTGCAACTTAGATTTAGATTTAGAATAATAATAATCTATTAATAAATAATATGCATGCCCACAAACGGGTACGTGTTAGCCGCAAATGCTGCATGTGTACTTACAAATAAAAATCCAAACCTCAAATCAACATAAGCCTTGCAACTTTTCGACCGAACTTCCCTGAAACAGGGGTAATATTTGAACCATTTTTTACAGTATGGGTCAAGGAATGCAGATTAGAATCTATATTTGACTGCGAAGTTAATTAATGAATCTTATTTAGCATGAAGCATTGTCTCCGTAAAGGTGACTTCGCCCTCGATAGTACTCGGAAAGCTTTCATTGCAGTGGGTATTAATAGGCACACTGGCAGCCGGTTGCGACACTCATTGTTTAACGAATGCGAGATGCAACTTATAATTATTTAATCAATTAATAGTGTACTATATGAAATTCTAGTATCCTGACCGTTCCGTAGTCCAGCGGCACCATTTCGGACTCGTAAATGGAGGAATGTTTATTTCAAACCCAAAATAAAATGCCGGTAAAGCTTACTCAGCCCTTACAAGAAATGAGAACCAGCCCCCTCAGGAGCTAGGAAACCTCCACTTCAACTGAAAGAGGTTGGTGTGAGGCCGGCCCCCTTACCCGTAAAAATAAATAGGTCCCGAATCGCCACATGCGACCCCTTCGGGGATAACGCAGGCAAGAAGTTACACTATATGTGTAGCTTAGTTGCAGTTGCAGGGGGTTCGAATCCCGGCGGAGCTCAAAATATATATATACCATTTATATTGCTGAATAGTTGTTGTAAGGCTGAATGGACCTTTTGACGACCGGTCTTTGGTAAAGGTTTATGACTTTTTCAACCCAGCGAAGAGCATATTTGAAAACATAAATGGTATAATATTTTTTGTGCTCCTCGGGGAGTGAAACCCACAACCTTCCATTAACGAGTCCGAAGTGTTACCACCGGACTACGGACCGGTCACAACATCTAGGCAAATCTTTGTTAGGGTTATTGTCGTGAAATTTCGCATAGAAACTGATCTGGGTCAATATTTACATATCATTAGCAAAAATATTTTGCCAACTTCAGTTCAAACATTGGAAAATGATTTGTTTTAATTATCGCTTATCGCAAATATTATAACACAGACGTGTATCGATACAGCCTTGCTGCAATTTATTGTCATCATAAATCAAACAATTCTCTTCTCTATAGCAAACGAAAACTATCATTAAATGCATCTTGCAACAAAACTCCTTTTCCCGTGGCTGAAAAACGAAGTTAAGACTGTTTGATTCGTTGGAAATTATCATCTTACCGAACAACAGTTTAATAAATGTAATTGTGTATTGTGAATCAATGAAAGAATTTGAAGAATGAGTTTCTTATTGGCACTACTTGTTCTTGATAAATTGCCAATTTTCAGCAATCTTTATTCTGACGCAAATGACGTCATCGAAAAAGACATATTGTTTCCGTGGTGATAAAAAAAACCTAACCGCATCTATACTCTTAGCAGTAAAGATATATTAACATTAACGATTCACAAGGTCGAAACTCTTGTCAATAAATTCGTTTAAATTCAAATTAATCATCGTTTTTCATTCAATTAAAACCCACTCGACCAATCCAGTTATAACATAGACCTTCCCTGAAACAGGCAAAGAGAACCATTTTTTGCAGTATGGGTGGTCAGCTTCATACCAACCTCAAGGAATCTATAATCTAAGTTGCAAGGATATATTCATTCAAAGCTCTCAGATGTATGCCCACAAACAAACACGTGTAGTTCGCGCTTACAAATGCTGATTGTGTTCTTACAAATAAAATCCAAAACTCAAATGAACATAAGCCCTGCAACTCTTGCCGACATTCCCTGAAACAGGGGTGACATTGGCAAAGTGAACCATTTTTTACAGTATGGGTGGTCAGCTTCATCCCAACCTATAAGTCAAGGAATGATGGAAGAAATTTAAACAATGAAATAAACAGTGGGTAACCTGTCGACTAAAAAAACCTGTAGGTACTGTGGTTATTAGACGGATAGCTATTCTATATGTACATATATATTATCTACGTATTGAAAAAAGACCCGAATATTTTTATATAGTTTGTACTTTACCAGTATCGGTGTGTAATGTCTGAATAAGCTGCGAATAGAACTGTCAACTTACCTGAAACATAGAAAGACAAGATTCTCAAAGAAACTATACATATTATTTTTCAACCGTGCAAAAATAAAAGAGCTACAGAATATTCACTATAGCACGCATTATATGTTATAAGTGAAGAGTTAGTTAAAAATAGTATCTATCTATTTAAAAAAAAAAAAGTGGTTGGCGTATGGCCGGCTGGAATAAATACTAAAAACTATTCCAGTCAGACCTCACGTTTGTGATTTGTATGTATTTCTACTTGAACTGCAATTACAGGAAATGACCACGCCAGTGTATGCGGCTAATCAGAGTCTCATATTATGTACTAAGCTTGCGGCAATTGCAGAATTACAAATCTGTAAGTGAGCATAGCCGTGCGGTTTGCTAACGGACACTGGACACTGTGTATGGACTATGAATGCAAAGAGATGTTAGGAACCTCAAGGATCGTAGTGTAGCGTTCAACGAGTCAAATGCATAAAAGAGTTGTAGAAAGAAAGAACGGATTTTAGCACATAGGTATGTAAAATGGACGGTTTCGTCCGCATTCCGCAAGTCACAACCGTCAGAATTAATTCTGGAATCACCCAAAGCGAGGTCAATCGTAGAATACGAATTCCTTGAAAAGTTCATCCGGTCGACAATCATTAAGTCGCCATCTTCAAGGTAAAAGTGAATAAGTGTTAATTCAGTGATTTGAGAAATCGCAGATAAAACCTTTTATTGGGTGCAACTTTAGTAATTGAACTAATGACGAGAAGGTGCTCATGACAGTGTTGTAAACTACAGGATTTTCACAATTGTTGTATGTTTTTCATCGTAGCAAATAGGAAAAAAAGGTGCATTTATCTGAGAAATCCATATTTGCTTAATACGCCGACAAACAGTAATGTATGTACCTGTAATGTATGGAAATAAATAATTTATGAAATTGAAAAAACAGAAAATTCGTAAGACAGCTTAGTCTAGTGATCGTAAAAGAGAGCTTTATGATACAGCGTTTAAGAGAAAGGGTTACTTTTAATTTTCTATTGTTAGTGCATTCACAGAGTGCAAATTCATTTTAATTGAAATTAAAAAAATATATTTTAAAACATAGTTTTATTTTCACTTATTTTGAGTTGACAAGGCCTAAGCGCTATCGGACTTTATCCGTCCATCTTCAGAGGCTAACTCAGTTATTTTTTTCACCTTAGAAAAGATTGGCAGCGTCATGGGAAACACGATGCAAGCGTTTTAACCAAGGCGCGGCTGGACAGTTGCAATTACAATACGATCAACACTAACCAATACAATAAACCATCACTGAAAACCAGTAACCAAGATAAAGATATTCTATATCAGATGGATACGATATCTGAAACATACGACAACTGAGACATAGTCGAAGCATACGATAAGCGAGGTTAAACTGCAACTATGTAGTTATCTACTCTAAGTTGCAGACGATCTGATTACGTCATGGCACTCCTAGGATGCCCTCGAGGCGTGAAAGCAGATGTGCCTACAGATACATGCGCTGTCCGGCCAACTTCCGCACAAGAAATGCCGCAAACGTCAGACATAACCCAATTACTAATTACTGGGACTTCGTGTAACTCTACACTGAACTAAGCACAATTTTACTCATTTGAAATCTAGATCTGGTTGCTGAATCAGCCCCTTTGACCCTAGGGGGTACGTTATCATTTCTTGTGAAGCCTATTGTAGTTGTGAAATCCAACCACCACCGAAACGGGAAATCATTTTTGTGGGATAAGAGTTTTAAGCTTACACGGCCGGCTGATGATGGCCGGCTGTAGACAAGTTTCCCGGTCATTGTAGTTTTTATCAAGATATTCATCATTGCACTTTCATGTTGAAGAAGCCGATCGTAGATAAGGGCGACACTTCCGGAAACTCCAGCTCCCATAGACCACGGCAACAGATCTCGGGAAACTTCTCTCCAGCATCATTTTTGTGGGAAATCTCGGTGGGATTCGGACCAGAGCTCTCGGCATGGTATGCAAGCACTCTACCAGCAAATAACATTTTTAATATCAACAAATTATAACATGTATGGACATCAAAAACTACAAAGAAAACAAATTCTAATTTAAAAACCCCTAGCCGCCAGCATCACAGATCAACCGCTATTTCTTTCTGTCCTTACACACTTCTTTCATTTCCTCCAGAGTCATAACCTTCTTCATACAGGCTCTATAATATACCTACTGCATGAAATTAAACATAAATATTAACTAAGCAACTTGTAAAACATTGCGTACATCAAACATGCATTACACAAATTACATATTTAATTATCTTTTTGATTAAACATCAGTTAATATTTCATTGAATTAAAAAAACATGAAACTGGATGAACGACTTTTTAAATTAGAATAACGGTCGTTAGATATATTGTATAGATTTCACAAAACGGATTTTACGAACTGTGTTGTAGAGAAGAACAGATTGTGCGTAAATTTTATTTTCTTTTTTTCCATATGAAAGGATAGTAATAATTAATGAATAAAAAGGTGAAAATAAGTCGAAAGTAGGTACTTAAGAAAGGAAAAAAACGCTAAGATCATTTTTTTTTCATTATAATTACTCTTGAATTGGGTTTTTTAATAATTTTATGGTGAAAAAATATTTATGAAACACATGGTTTAATAATAAGTTTTATTTGAGTTAAGTTAATTAGTTGTTATTGTATTTAGTTAAGTAATTTGTTATGGCATTCCAGTGCTATAGAAAAACCTAGTTAAATGTGATCTAGTTAAAGTTAAGTGTGAAAAATATAGTAAGAGTCGAGACTTATTTTTAAGTTACTACTACAAGCATAGGGTCAAGCTAGTAACCCAAGTACGAGTATTTACTGAACTAACTAGGTAATTACTAAGTAAAATAAAAGTAAATATTAGAAATTTTGTATGAAAATAAAATAGCACAAACAACATACCAAACATAATTTTAGATTACTCACTATCTAACTTAGAAAAAAGCAGTAGGTACTTGGGAGTAAGAAAAACAAAAGCAATTAGGAGTATTTTAAATTAGAATTACGGTCGTTACATAGTTTTTACGCAAACGCAACTAACCTACACATATAGTGTAACTTCTTGCCTGCGTTATCCCCGAAGGGGTCCGCATGTGGCGATTCGGGACCTATTTATTTTACGGGTAAGGGGGACGGCCTCACACCAACCACTTTCAGTTGAAATGGGGTTTCCCAGCTCCCGGCGGGGCTGGTTCTCATTTCTTGTGAAGGCCGAGTAAGCCTTTGAGATCGAACCCTTACTCTCGGCATGGAATGCAAGCATTCTATCAATTGAGCTATCGACCTTTTTTATGAGCTTGGTCGTTTTCACTATAAAGCGCCAATTCTCAAGCAAGACCCAGTTGCTGTAAGGCTGGATGGACCTTTAGTGACCGGTCATTGGTAAAGGTTTATGAATTTTTCAACCCAGCGAAGAGCAAATTTGAAAATATAAATGGTATATTTTTTGTGCTCCGCCGGGATTCGAACCCACAACCTTCCATTCAGAGTCCGAAGTGTTTCCACTGACCTACGGACCGGTACGCAATCAAAAGTTTTTTTACAACCCGAGTTTAAGAGATGAATGGGTTTTTCAAAGTTTTGTCAAAGTCCTATTTCACGTCATCACGAGATGTGTTGAAGAAGAAACACATCTGATGATGACACCGACGAAACGTTGAGAAACACTTTCTAATCTACACTGATTGTAAAATCCATTTTTTAGTATATGTAACAAGAAAGCAAGACGCTACGTCTCAAGTCTTTTACTAATCAAATTTAATAGTATATTTAGGTTTCTAGGACTAGCTACAACAGGAGAGAATAGGGTGATGGAGTTAGGAGGGAACTAAACATAATCATGCTATTTGTTTAACGTAAGTTTCTAGACAAGACAGGACAGGACAGGACAGAACAAGACAGACAGTGCAACGACATCCACAGAAGTTTGTTTGTTTGGTCTGGCACTCACCATAAATTCCTGCTGCTTCAGTATATCATCTACCCGCAACCCCCGCCCCTAAACAAAACAGGGAATAACATACAAATTAATCATTTTGCCAATTGGACATAACAAAAAATAACAATAAAATGTAAACGCTTATCCAGATATTCAGGAATTTAAGCTAAGAAACAATGAATAAAGCACACTTATTTATAACATGCTGGTATCCAATACATCATCCCTTCTGTTATATATCATCCCTTCTGAGATCATGTCTTCAGAATGAAGTCATGAAAGACTTGCTAACAACGTAGCTAATGCGATGCAAAAAAGTGGTTTATGGAGAAAAGGGAAACATATATAATGTTATTTCTTGCTTAGTATCGTTTTCACATATTCTTGTGACGATTGACCGCTGAGAGGAAACAAAGTTCGAATTTTGTACCGAGACCAATGTTTCGAAAAGTAGATTTAAGATGATATAATTTCAATACAATGAAAAAAAATACAAGATATACTTTTTTTTACAATAGATTTGTGGAAAGGAATGCAACCCACCAACCTATTTTGCCTGGCCAGTTGTCGAAATGCGAAAGCAGAAGCTTGTGTGCATGCAACGGCATCTGTTGAACCAGGGTCGAAGTTATGGTCAAGTGGGCTAGACGCAAGATTCGAACCAACGTTGTCCGGTTCCAAATACCGCGCCTCTACCCCTCGGCCATAACACCGACGAAACATATGAATTGCTTTTCAGAAATGAGTTGTTTTTTACATATTATATTAAACCTTCGTAGAGTCGTAAATAACCAAAATGCAGAACAAGGTACAAAAATGAAATGTCGTGCAAAAATCGCCAAAAGCGGGGAATTGGTTTCATTCGCAAGAATTGCAGAATAATCAAAAACAATGAGTCTGATATCAATAGCAGCAAATGAGAGAGAGGGAGACAGAAAAAAGGAGTGAAGTACAAAACAACGGATACGCGGGAGTCACGTAAAGGTAAGTATGTAGAACGAATCAAATTTGGCAAACCTCCAAAACGAGCGTCGCACCACTAAAACGGGGAAAAACAAATGGGGACGAATTCATAAAAAAAAACATGCAGTTTTTATTTCAATATTTCTCACAATTTTCATGGGTAATAAATTTGATGTCTCCAATGATAGTTTCAATAATGGTGCATCCATAAAAAATATACGTAGGAAGGTTCACAAAAAGTTGGAGAATAAAACGAGAAAAATATATTTATGAAGCAAAGAATATTGATTAGGTCCCACAAGAATTGAAAACATTTTTCGATAGAAAGCAATCAATATAATTCAATGAGACTGAATAAAACAGAAATCGGCTGATTTTTCTCGTTTTCGATGGGATTTACAGGTTAAATTTGTTAGCTGATGGAATCGAAATGCATTCTTATTATTATTCTTCATGTTCATTTGAGGTTTGATTTTTAATTTATAAGCCCACATGCAGCATTTGTAAGCGTGTAAACAGACACGTGTTTGTAGACATGACATTTTTGACAAACACTTTGGATATCAATCTAAGTCGGAACTTGCTAGCGCTTACGACATAGCTCCATAGATAAAAAAAAATCACAGTACACCTTATTTTTGGAAACGAATCGCTATCTCGTCGCCTTAAGGTCGTAAGTAATTTAGCAGAATATTAGAGGCCTACAAAAGTTATTATTTTTTCCTTAGTTTCAAGAACTGTCCCCCGGGAAGGAAGCATGCGTAGTAGGTTCGGTAGGCCGCCTCATTCCAAATCAGCGACCGTGGTCAATGTTCTTTTGTACCAAGTACCTGCTACAAAGCCATAACGCTTTACCAAAACACGTATGAAAACTAAATAAGCGCCTTTATTGAGCGTTTTATTTTAGATAGATTTTTGGTGACTACAATGGTTTAGTTTAAACGTGGAGGTCTGGAACGGATGTCCCTCCCGAAGCATAATGGAACGATTATTGTACTCGGCCCAACATGACCATTTACAAGTCAGTTTTAAATTAATTCGAGCGTGTTAATTCAACAAAAATGCACGGTTATGAATACTTCAATCATTTTTTTAAGGAGAATTGGCCTATAACGCAATGAGTCATTTTAAAATGCATGAAAATGTTCCTAGCATATCTAAAGATCGAAAGTCCATATATCCACCTTAAAGTTAAACTGTATAAATTTTGCTTCAGTGATTTAAGAAGTTATGAATAAAAACATTTTATTGGATGTAACTTCTCATAGTAAGTGAACTAATTACAAGGAAGTGTTCATGACCAACTTCGACATTACAGGATTTCCCCACTTTTTCAGTGTTTTCTCTCGGAATTATTTTGGTGCATTTAACTGAGAAACCTATATTAGCTTAATATGTCACTTATTCAGTTTTACCTTTAAAATATCTAAATGTACCAAACATACTTTTATCTAAAGATTTCCAGTATCGAAAGTTTAGCAGTGAAAGAGTGAAAAACTTTACAAAGCCGTATTCTATTCTATTTTCTTATTGAGTAATTATTTGTCTGTTCATTTCATTATCATTCTATGAATCATATACCTTCATATTAGCGAATGATATTCATGAGAACTGTGGAATGTAAAATTCAGAAACAGGGAGCCAAAAACACTGTAATTCATCAATTGCGTAAATAATTTCTCGTAATCGCTATCAAGGAAAACCATCGATGAAAAGAATTGTAACACAATGAAGATATTATGTCATTTTTGTGGTTTGTGGTTATCACAAAAGAAAATAAATTAAAGTCATGTTGCAATGAGGTCCCCACCTAAATTGGCATAGTAAAAATTGTGTCGTTACCCGGCCAGCATACAGATGGATACAAATATTTTGTTATCGATTGCTAAGAACGACAGTCCCATACAAGACTAACGTTTGCTCGCCGTTATCAAAAACTTCCAAACTAAAAAAAAAAATCCGACGGCCTTTGTCTCCTGCGATAAAGTAGTCAGAATGTAGGGTAGACCGAGGCGAATCGGATCACTTTTTTTTTGAGGTTGAGCAAATCATACTTAAGTGTTATATAATGCTGTTTTTATTGATAAAAACGTAAGAAGTAACATTCAGCTATGAAATAAACATGTAAAAACTTAAATCATACATATATTCTCTTAATTAGCTGTTAAAAACTAAAAAAAGAAAAATATCCGATTCACCCCAATTTTCGGGGTGAATCGGATCGTACACAACATGTAACAAAATTTTATGTTTCTTAACACTATAGTTTTGGAATTAGTAAAAAAATAATAAAGAGATCACTATGGATTGTCCGGTCGATAGCTCAGTTGGGAAATTGCTTGCATTTCATGCCGTGAGCTCGGGTTCGAATCCCGCCGAGGGTGTCAGAAATGATTTCCCGTTTCGGTGTTTATTTCAAACCCCAAAATAAAATACCAGCAAAGCTTACTCAGCATTCACAAGAAATGACTACCAGCCCTCTCGGGAGCTGGAAAACCCCCACTTCAACTCAAGTGGTTGACATAAGGCCGGCCCCCTTACCTGTAAAAATAAATAGGTTCAACTCGCCACATTCGATCCCTTCGGCGATAACGCGGCAAGAAGTTACACTATATGTGCAGCTTAGTTGCGTTTTAGATCAATTTTATTTATCAGCACATAGTACACATATATATACGAGTATATATCTATGGTCCTTTCCCCCCCCCCCCATATATACCCCCCCCATACGAGTATATATCTATGGTCCTTTTCCCCCCCCCCATTGTTCCTTGACTTATAGGTTGGTATGCGGCTGACCACCCATACTGTAAAAAATGGTTCACTTTGCCAATGTCACCCCTGTTTTAGGGAAGGACGGCAAGAGTTGCAGAGCTTATGTTCATTTGAGATTGGGTTTTTATATTGTAGGTCCACATGCGGCATGTGTTAGCGCGAAATTATACATGTCTGCTTGTAGGAATGCATTTAATATAAATCTTAAATGATATATATCTTTGCAGCTTAGATTAGATTAGATTAGATTAGATATCAGCACATTTTTCGTGGCACCATTCTTCGCAGGCATTGCACTGTCTCAGCAGCCTTACGTAAGGTCAACTTTTTGTTCTGGATTTATTTTACAGCCTCTTTAATTTTTTCTTGAGACCATTCTCCGTCATCAGTCTTCCTTTTGTATGTGCAAACCAACTATAATGAAATAAATATGAATCAATACCTTCAAACATGTAATAAATCAGTTAAAAAGTGTGATCCGATTCGCCCCTGTCGATATGATCCGATTAGCCCCATAATCAAGACATTTGAAATAAATGTTTTAGACGTTACCCTATAAGATTATACTTAAAAGCGAATCGGTTCTCTAATATAGACACCTTGCTTTACAATATAAACCAATGTAGTTGAGTTTTACCACAAATCCGTAATATTACACAAAGAGATCGTAAGTGCGTAGGTACCTTAGATGAGCGCCAAAATTGCGACACACGCAAACGACCGGGTCGCTGACGAGACGCGTCGACGCTAATTTACTAGCGCGATCGAAAAACTGCCTATGTCGGGAGGTAAAGGGTGAAAGGAGAGACGCAAAACGCCCGTTGAGTGGGTTACATGTGAATGCGATATTTGAATTATGAACATATTTCTTATCTTGATCCGATTCGCCCTGTGATCCGATTCGCCTCGGTCTACCCTACTAACACTTAAGTATATTTAACTCAAATAAATACAGTACCTACCCCAAGTAATGAATATAAAACATAGCCGAAACTCCCCTCGATCTTGTAAATAGTAAAATGTATGGAAGATTCAACAGCACTCCTAGTGGATCATATAGTTTTCATTATTTTTTTATGTTAACAAGATCGAAGGGAATTCACGCAACGTTTTATATGTACTTCAAGTACAGATAGTACTCGTAGGAAAAACGGTAATGTACGATTACTTACAATTCACACATGCTTGAGGTGTGTAGACAAAAACAATGTTAAACTAAATCCACCATTTTGTAGCGTTACAAATTAACTTTTGTTTTACGGTCCACGGCGTCTTTTTATTTTTCACTGTATCGCAGAAATTACGGTAACGACCGCCGACAAAGCAAAACTGCGCCGGTTGTGGAGATTATTTGACTTCAAAGAAAAGAGCTTGTGAGTTGACTGCTTGAGCCATTCAGTTGACAATATACTGGACTCGAAACTACGTCTGCTTCAACCTACCTCAACACAAATCTTTGTAAGTAAGAAAGAGAACAAAGATACCCAGTCTAAGTACAAGCTCTGAAGATGTCAGTCATATGTTACTGACGAAACGTAGCAGCCTTCAAATAGAATAAAGCAGCCTACAAAAAAATTATTTGACCATGGTCTACAAGCCCGAAAAGATGGATTCTACATCCTTATCATCATCAAAGATACCCAGAGTTTAACCACACTGTTAACAGGCAAAAGGTACAGATGTTAGATTTTTTCTGTATTGATGTAATTGTTGGTACATTGTATTGAGTTACAATACAGTGAAATCGAAACTGTTTTGACGCAAGTAGACACTATATCTGTTTCAACCTACCTCAACACGAATCTTCGTAAGTATAAAAGAGAACAATGATACCCCGAGTTTCACCACACTGTTAACAGGCAAAAGGTACAGATGTTAAATCATTTATCTGTATTGTTGGCATTACTAAAACATGTGTTTACTGCGCGGCACATGTGCACACACGTTGCAATTATTATGATGCAGCCAGAAATATTTTGACGCAAGTAGACACGATATCTGTTTCAATCCTCCTCCATACAAATCTTCGTTAGTTAGAAAGAGAACAATGATACTCCGAGATTCGACACTTTGTTAACAGGCAAAAGGTATCTACAATTGTTCAATGTTTTTCTGCATTGTTGGCATTAGTGACAACTTTTCTGCGCGGAAATCCTGCGCACCCGTTGCAATTATTATGGTCGAGGAATTTGTGATTTTTTAAAGAAAAATGACAGTATTATAAAACATAACGACATATGTAGGATATTATTGAGTGTCGAAACAAAAGATGGAGAAAACAAAAAAATAAAGGATTTCATATGATTATTTAAGTATTGTAAGGTAACTGACAGCTCTGTGGATGACAGGTGAGACGCATAGTATGTATCAATGACGTAAGCTAGTTTCTTCTCCACCAATGTTATAACTCAAAGTCTAGAACTAAAGAGCGAACAAGAAGTGCCACTCGTTAATGAGATTACACGCGAAATAATTAATGAAAACTATAACGTTCACAAGAGCGTCTCTTCCAGTTTATATACATTTTTAACTGAACGCTAAGGTTGTGTTTACACGTTAAGCTTTATACTTGGAGTGAAAGTGTAATGTGTATAAAAGTACTAGAAAAACAAAGGAACTAACCAGAAGAAAAGGTAGACGTCGAAGAAAGGAGAAAGCAAAAAAGAAATACTACAGGAGGGAAGGTATAAGAAATGCTTGAAGTAGCAATTAAAATCTAACAAGACTAATAGCTTGGTAAGAGGCTAAGAGGTATATGCTGAATGTGTACTCACAAATTAAAATGAAAACCTCAAATGAACATAAACCTTGCCGACCTTCCTTGAAAGATAAGGTGGCATTGACAAAGTGAACCAGTTTTTACAGTATGAGTGTTCACTTGTTCAGCCTTACACCAACCTTTAAATCAAGGGATCAATTTTTAATATTGGAATAATTTTCAAGATAGCTCTATATTTTGCTACGAGTTTAAACAGAAGAACTGTCTACCATTTAAATACTTATTTAGTTTATTTTTAAGTGAGGCAAATACGGTAGAATACACAAAAGAAACTAAGACGTATGTGATCCAAAATTAACAAATAGGTATTCTTCTTTCATCTTATGTCATCAATTAATGAATACAGATCACAACCATCACATTCTTCGGGCTATGTAGCCGTGGTCTGGTAGATTCTTTCCGGACAGTTTCGCTCATTGCTCCGATGGGCATTATCAGCGGTTGGCTAGTCGCTGTGATCTTCTTGAATACAGATCAGTTTGAATATTGCAATAATTTTAAGTGTACTTTTAACATTAACTTTTATAAAACAGTGCTAGCCATTTAAATACTTAGTTTAATTTTAAGTTAGGCAAGTGTGATAAAACAAACAAAATAAACTAAGACGTATGCGATACAAAATAAACTATTAGTTAACCGGTTTCGGTTGTTTGAAGTTTGAGTGTGAGTGGAGTGCATAGGGCGTCTATATGTTTATCTTATCCTAAAGCAAATATCATAAAATATGAGCCTCAACATAACATGAAAGAATAATACGGAGGCAAGTCACACTTAAGTGCCACCTACTCGTCACTTAATCTTGAGATAATCCCAACAAATATTGACTGAGCATTATACTCATCAAAGCTTAGTGTTGTCTATGAATATAGAGATCAAATAATTATAATGCAACATTAAGGTGTAATGACATATTTGAGATTAAGGTAAAATATGGAGATATAATTTTTGGAGATACATGTAAATATGAACTTATTATGAGTCTTAAAGAACTAACTTTTGAGTATTTCGAATCATAAGGAATATTGTTTTGTGAATTAAAAAACAGATTTTACGCACCGTGGTTTAGAGAAGGTCGGATTTTTCATTGTTTCGTCAAAGTTGCATACAATATTTATCAACAGTTTGACACCCAAAAAAAGTGGAGGTTCTTTGCAAAAATTACGTACGTAATGTTATGTAAATAACAAATACTATAAATGTAAGGTAGGTGTATTAATAGCCGATATAAGTTGGAGAAATTATTATAGGTACCTTGGAAAGAGACATTCAACTATAAACCTACTGGAAGGTTTATGTTCTAGAAGAATCCAGCAAAACTGGCTTCTAACAACTACTGTATTTAGGAGTATATAAGGCGCAAGTCGCCTGCAGGTGAGTTAGTCCATATACGTCGCTCTGCGTTTGAACAAGAAAGACATTGTAAGTGAAGACCAACCGTAAAGTAAATGTAAAGTGCTAAACCATAAATGTGAATTGTTAATAATGAATATAAATTGTTAAATCAATCTAAGTGTAAAATTAGCATCCATGAAAGAAGACCAGTTTTGTTAATTAAAAGACTTTTGAACCATAAAAACACAACAGTAACTATGCTACACATATAGTGTAAGTTCTTTCCGCGTTTTCCCTTAAGGGAACCTACTTATTTTTACAGACAAGGGGACAACTACTTCAGTTGATGTAGGAAATTTCCCATCTTTCGACGGGCTGGCACTCATTTATTGTGAAGGCTGAGTTAGAGTAAACCTAACAGGTATTTTATTTTGGGCTTGAAATAAACACCGAAACGAGAAATCCTTTCTAACACCCTCGTTAAGATTCGAACGCTACCAACCGAGCTATCGACCGGTCATATTCATACAAGCAAAACAACAAAAAGGCTAGTGATTAGAGTTAACAATTGACGAATAGGTTTTTCAACAATGCGATACATTATTACGTTTAAGCTATCATTAATCTGTAATAAGTGGTTAAATACACCATTAATACATCAAATGAAAAATTTAATTTGATACAGGTTATACCGAGGCTTATTGTGACAAACCACAGAGCGTAAAAACCATTGGCATGAATGAACTTGACAATGAAATATGTAGTTACCAACGTTTTTACGTAAATTATACTCGAAGCAGGTTTATTATTTAACTAAGGCCCGGTATTTTCAACGCAAGCATAGCGACTTTACATTGAGTGATAAGGACTGACTTATTTCAATCGAGTGGGTAGTTTGTTTTGTCAGTTTTAAGTTACACAATATGCTTACGTGAAAATACCGGGCTTAAGCATCACCATATTGTATATAATTTTTATCTTCTTCTTCTTCCTCAGCCTTTCTCAGTCCTCTCTTGGACGTAGGCCTCCTCCTATCTTCTACATGTTTATCTGTCAGCTGCTGTGCTCACTGTTCAGCCATCCTCTGCCCGCAGTTCTCTGAATGTCGTCAAGGTAAAAACTTGGTTCACATTTCGTCACCCCGACTCCAGGGAAAGGCAACAAGAGTAGCAAAGTTTATGATCATGTGAGGTCTGGTTTAATTTGTATGTACGCGTGCAGCAAGTATATTGTATTGTACGCAAACATGCCTGCTAGTGGGCATTCTAAATCTAAATCTATATCTAAGCTGCAAAGATATGTATCATTTGAGATTCATATTAAATGCATTCCCACAAGCATTGCATAAAATATTAGACATAAATGTCAATGTATCTTTGCAACTTAGATAATAGAAGTAAAAAAGTATACTTTACTTTGGTTTAGGTTTTAAAAACATTGAATAAAAACGAACAAAAATACGAGTATACAAAATAATTGTGCGTGGGATTTTGGAGTCAAATGTAAATAGGATTCAAGTAAAAATTAATTAGTGGACCGCTGTTCGGTCGAGTGTTGTTTTAATCATATTTTTTTGGGAATATTTGGTCAATTACTGATTAAAACTGCGTGCAATGAAGTCGTATTTACACATCGCCCCCTCGTCCAGCTCGTTTAGGGAAACCACAAAAATAACGCTTCAAAAATATTCCATCATTTTCATTAAAGCCTACGCGGGTTGGAAAATTAATAATGTAAAAAAATACGTTAAAAAAAGGTTTGATTTTTTAAGGTTGTATTTTATAAAACTCTGTTTTTCGTGGAATGCTTTTTTTTATCTTGGAAAACTCATTTTAAAAAAAACCTTCGTTATTTTATTAGCATATAATATGTTAATCATAAATTAAAGAGTTTTATATTGTAGGTCCACAT
Source organism: Agapetus fuscipes (assembly GCA_951799405.1). Taxonomy (NCBI): domain Eukaryota; kingdom Metazoa; phylum Arthropoda; class Insecta; order Trichoptera; family Glossosomatidae; genus Agapetus; species Agapetus fuscipes. The sequence goes on from OX637350.1 coordinate 3,475,349, forward strand.
GCGGCATGTGTAAGCGTGAAATTATGCATGTCTGCTTGTGGGAATGCATTTAATATGAATCTCAAATGATACATATCTTTGCAGCTTAGATTTAGATTTAGATTTTTAGAAAGAGTTTATTCCTTTAAATAAAATGACCATAGTAAAAAGCTGTAATACGTGTCGCATAGAGTGGGTGTCACCAACGAAACGTCGAAAATAGTGTAAGTTCTCCCATAACAGTTCGTCTAATATCCGAAAAGCTAAATAGGAAAATTTCACGAAAAATCTTGGCGATTAAAATTCCTTTCCATTTGTTTATCACAAAACTTCTTGAATATTAATTGTTTTTTTTGTTCAGAAAAATAAGTTTGAATTTACGCGCCAAAACGCTCTTTGGATTGAATTTTCGTATGTGACGTCATTTTCTTTATTCATCTTATAGCTGTCGCCATACTAGCAGCGTTGTGGATACAAGAAAATGACGTCGCGGAGGCTACAAATTCCGCATATTATCCGTTTCGAAACTGGTCAAAATTAAGAAAATTCTTTTTCAAATGTAAAAACATAGAATTTTATTTTCAACTTGAAATCAGGAGGTTGTTAATTAATATCTATAATCTAAGTTGCAAGGATATATTCATTCAAAGCTTTCAGATGTATGCCCACAAACAAACACGTGTAGTTCGCGCTTACAAATGCTGATTGTGTACAATACAAATAAAATCCAAACCTCAAATGAACATAAGCCCTGCAACTCTTGCCGACATTCCCTGAAACAGGGGTGACATTGGCAAAGTGAACCATTTTTTACAGTATGGGTAGTCAGCCGCATACCAACCTATAAGTCAAGGAATGCTTATCGTAATCTATCAAAATTATACGTATTCACTTTTTACCAAATTCCTCACTATTGCAAAATAATACCCCATTACCTAATAGTGTAGTTATTGTAATTTTAAATATACAAAATGTTTACAAATTTCCAAGATATCTCAAGTAGGTACAAATCAGCGTTGGCGGTATGAGTCGGTTCGGTTGATTGCTCGACTGATTTGCTGTGTAGTGGCGTTGACCGAGAAAAATATTAATAACCGAAGAAAGGCCGAGACAAAGACAGCGTAGTGCAGTGAGTCAACTTGCACTTGCAAACACAAAACAAAAGGAAGGAACAGTACTCTCAGTAAACAACGTCACATTTTAACTCAACCACAGCGTGTCATCACAATTCAAAGAAACTAATACGCTAACTAGAGGCGCTGTTTACATTTCAGTACTTTTATTTTGCATGTTTAAACTTTGTGTACGGATCCACCGAGCGGAACTGCAAAATCATATGCCAGTGCGTTGAAACATGTGTTTTAGTATGTTGAGTATGGTTTGCTACTCGTTTTGATGTCCACATTTTTGCGCATGAGTAATGGTATTGACAATATTATAGAGTTTGAAGGAATAAAAATAGCAGTGAAAAATTATTAAATCTACGTTAAATTAGACAGTGATTACGCAAATTAGTGCAAACGCAAACCCGACTAAAAAAATAAGAGTAACAACTAATTTCCAGTTGTCTTCATACGAAAGTGGAAGCTTGTGTGCATGCAATAGCATATTTTGAACAATGGTCGAAGTAACGGTCAAAGGGCCAGGCGCAATTCGAACCAACGTTATTCAGATCCAAATACGCTAGTCAAGAACAGCGACTGGATCCCTCGGTCATAACACCGATTGTAGGAATAATTTCTACACATTAATGATTCTGTTTTCAAACAACATTTCTATGGAATAATATGAAACTATATAGGTTAAACTTATTAGGTAAAACACGCGGCTTTTGTCGGCACACAATATCCGTTTACAATTTGATAAAAATCGCAGGCATGTGTCTAATCTAATCTAATCTAAGCTGCAAAGATATATATCATTAAAGATTTATACTAAATGCATTCCCACAAGCAGATATGTATAATTTCGCGCTAACACATGCCGCATGTGGACCTACAATATAAAAACCCAATCTCAAATGAACATAAGCCTTGCAACTCTTGCCGTCCTTCCCTGAAACAGGGGTGACATTGGCAAAGTGAACCAATTTTTATATTATGGGTGGTCAGCCGCATAACAACCTATAAGTCAAGGAACATACATGACAAACTACATTTTTTAAATCAAAGTATAAAAATAACAATATATACATGGACATAAAAAACTAAATCATAAAACCAATTTCACTTTAACAAACCCTAGCCGCCAACATCACAGATCAACCGCCATTTCTTTCTATAATAATAATAATAACAGGCTGATTTATTTTAAATTACACATGATAAGAGAGCGCCGTTTTTGTGTGTGTCACACCTCAAGGGCCCTCTCCGATCATGGATAAGACTTTCTAAACAAGTGTGCCTTGAGTGCTCCTCGAAATACACCCACAGATTTGGAGTTCTTCACTCCGGGTGGCAGTCTGTTCCACTCCACCGGCCCCGCAACACGGAAAGCGCGGTCTCCGAAGTTTGTACGAATCTGACGGCGCGGCTGAACCAAATTGACTACTCCATCACCCGCAGATCTGAGTGTCTGCCTCCTAACACCCATTTCAACAGGTGAAATCATATCAGCCAGATAAGGTGGGGCCAAGCCATTGATGGCTTTATATACCATTAAACAAACACGGAAGACCACCCTCTCCGGGAAACGAAGCCAATGAAGTTTTTTTAACAGCGGGGTGATGTGAGCGAATTTGGGAATCCCGAATATGAGTCTTGCTGCCGAATTCAACACAGATTGAAAGCGATTAAACTGTTTCTTCGGCTGACCACTATAAAGCGTCGAGCAATAGTCAATCCGAGACATCACAAACGCACTCACCAGGGTCTTAACCGCATCTGACGGCAGACATTTTCTTATTGCCTTTATTTGGCGAAGCGAAAAAAAAGAAGAAGCTATTGTGGCATCTATTTGCCTATCCAGTGTCAGGTTACGATCCAGTAAGACTCCTAGAAGTCTTACCGAATCAGAAGGCTGGATTAGCTTACCTCCTATGGAAAGTGGTACTCTATTCACCAGAAGGTGGTCACGCCTCGATGTGGCTGCCCAGAGTATCTCCGTCTTATCCATGTTTAAGATTAGGCCATTGTTCCTCATCCACCCACCGACCTCCGCGATACACCCAGAGACCCTGCAACTGAGGTCCTCAGCCATGTCTGGCCGAGAATGAGAGTATATTTGCCAGTCATCTGCATATGAGTGTGCGATGAGGCCCCATTTTTCAACAACACTCTCAATCTCAGCAGTATACAATATGAAAAGGATCGGACCCAGCACAGAGCCCTGTGGGACCCCGGAAGACAGCGAGTAGGTAGGTGAAACACTATCACAAATACGCACCGCCTGTCTGCGCTCCGCCAGATAGGAAGAAAATCACGCCAAAGCCCCTCCGGTCAAACCAAATGACACCTCCAATCTCTCAATAAGAATTGGGTGACTTACTGTGTCAAAGGCCGCACTCATATCAAGAAGCGCCAGTAAGGCTAGATTACCACACTCCACAGCTGATATCATATCCGATACAAGCATGAGCATACCGGTTTCTGTTGAGTGATATTTCCGGTATGCAGACTGCCTCTTAGGCATTAAGCCGCTTGCATCCAGATAGGATACCAACCGCCGCGAGACAATCCGCTCCAGCACCTTCGACAAGAATGGCAGATTTGACACAGGTCTATCCTTGCATACTTCTTTCCTTTCCTCCAGAGTCATAACCTTCTTCATACAAGCTCTTCTTTTATTATGACTCTGGATATTCCACTCATTCGCAATTTCGGATATTTGGTCCATCTATACCTTTCTCGGTCTTCCTCTACCACGACATCCATCTATTCTACCAACATATACTTTCTTCGTCAGTCTTTCCTCATTCATTCTCTCCATATCCCTAAACCATCTTAACAAACTTCTTTTAATCTTCACTTTCACACTTTCTTTTGCACCACATTATTTTCTTACAAAATCATTCCTCACCCTGTCACTCCGTTTTTTCCCAATCACGTGGATCTATATAATTATCACAATACCGAATCGATTTTATTTGTGACAATACAAAAGGGCAGCGTGAAAGGCGATGTGGCACAATTAAAGCACAACAATAACAATTTTTGGTTACGAAAGGAAGGAAATCAATAGGAAACCCAAAACGTGACGCAAATTGTCTATCAGTAATATTATGTACAGCTATCGAACTGAAATTTATAGGTAAACAAAATCAAGGGCTGTTTTTCCTTCAAATAAAAGCAAGGTTACGTAATAAACTTACACTTTAATCACTGTGGATTTTTTAAGCTACATATATTAATCAATTGAGGAGTAAATAAATATCGCATAAAGGACAAAAATTTCACTTTTTCATAATTTTTGACCAATCTATCGTCAGTTTCTCAGTCACAGGGCTTCAGGTAGCCTGGCGGATCCATTGACGTCACAGCGTGGCTACCCGACCGCGCTGTGTTTTGACGGGACTCAAATTCTAAGCATTTTATTTTAGAAAATCATCAATGAAATCTATATTTTTACTACTTAAAAAATATACGGTTGTGATCCTTGAAATGTACTCTACACAACCATAGTATTTTCAACCGTATTCCCCCCACTGCAATTACTACATTACCATAACGCTTTATAACTGTCCCAATTTCACACAAAACGTATACGCCATTACCTCGCCGAGCTATTGTCACGGAAGACGCTATTAATTAGGCATCATCATTGACATAATGAGGCTGATGATCACGGCTTGTTAGGCTGGATGGGCTCGGAATTATACCAGCACTGTGAAAGCGTACGCACTGCTTAAATATACAGTTTAAATTACGGAGAAACTCGTCGTTTCGCAGCGTAATTTGGGCCGAAAAAATAATATGAAACAAAATGATATTCATATTTTGGAAGAGTTTTGAAGAGGTATTTATTCAGCAATACAACGCAACGCAAACCCAAGTAAGCTGCAGATGTAGAGCAACTTTTTCCCGCGTTGTTCCTCAAGTACTCTTCACTGTGCGCTCCTATCGAATACTCAAAACAAACCCTGATGCGCTGTTCTGCTAAATTCCTAGCTACGAAAAAGCGGTTCGTTTCCAAAAATAAGGTGTAGTACTGTGATATTTTTTTATCTATGGATGTCTTTTGCAAGTGCTTGCAAGATCCGACATGGATTGATATCCATAGTGTGAGGAGTTTAGCAGAATAGCAAAAAAAAAAAACGCAACTAAGCTACACATACAGTGTAACTTCTTGCCGCGTTATCCCCGAAGGGGTCGCATGTGGCGAGTTGAACCTATTTATTTTTACAGGTAAGGGGGCCGGCCTTACGCCAACCACTTCATTTGAAGTGGAGGTTTCCCAGCTCCCGAGAGTGCTGGTACTCATTTCTTGTGAAGGCTGAGTAAGCCTTGCCGGTATTTTATTTTGGGGTTTGAAATAAACACCGAAACGGGAAATCATTTCTGACACCCTCGGTGGGATTCGAACCCGAGCTTTCGGCATGGAATGCAAGCACTCTTCTTCTGCGCTTCTGGCTTTTTTCATAGGATCATAATAGTATTCTTAACAGGAGAAAGAGCGACTAGAGGTGAGAAAGCAAAAGGTGTAGGAATATAATATGGAAACTTTCGAGTTATTCTACTGCAAAGGTAAAAAATATTTAAATAAAATCGATAAAGCTGAATATTTTTCATTTTTCATGTTTATAAGGTAATGATTCTTAGCCACCCAAGTACGGAGGAATTAAAAAAGTTTCCGCCAAAAATGGCTTTGAGTGCGTATCTATGCGATAATTTTTTTTCTTAATTTCCGGTCGCAAAGGACGTGAAATGTGCTAAATGGGCGAGAAAACGGCATTTTGAAAACACTTAACAGAATCACCTCATATTTTCAAATGGAGTACATTAAAATATATATTTTTAAAAAGGATTTAACCGAGAAAGAAATGTAGGGTTTAAAGTTATGCAATCGGTGTTTACCAGAAAACGCTTTTGACTTATAGGTTGGTATGCGGCTGACCACCAATGCTGTAAAAATGGTTCACTTTTCCAATGTCACCCCTGTCTCAGGGAAGGACGGCAAGAGTTGCAGGGTGTATGTCCATTTGAGATTTGGTTTTTATGTTGTAGGTTCACATGAGGTTCACATGATTTTAAGGTTCACTTTGCCAATGTCACCCCTATTTCAGGGAAGGTCGGCAACAGTTGAAGGGCGTATGTTCATTTAAAATTGGATTTTTATATTGTAGGTCCACATGCGGCATGTGTTAGAGCGAAATTATACATGTCTGCTTGTGGGAATGCGTTTTTATATGAATCTTAAATGATATATATCTTTGCAGCTTTGATTTAGATTTAGAAATAAATAAATCGCAGTTTGATTAAAAGAACCCCAAGTATAATCATAACAATACCTTTTAATGAACGCATAGCATTATGAGTTCTCATAGTAGTGTTTATGAATGCGGTTGTCAGAAACAGTACCTACATTACTTGTAGAATATAATACGTGTATGATTTGAATTCAATCAACCTGTGAGCTGTTATTCACAGTGATAGTAAAGAATTGTGTTGCTTCCTGTTTCCCACGTGCCAAGAATGCTAACATAGTACTGTTCCGACGCTACGCTATTGTTCTTGAATATGAAATTACATGAGACACGCCTCTGACTAGACATGTTTTTATATTGAATTCTTCGGTTGGAAATAAATTTTATTTTCAAATTAATCTTGTCCGGTCGATAGCTCAGTTGGTAGAGAGTGCTTGCATTCTATGCCAAGAACTGGGACGAACTCCACCGAGGGTGACAGAAATAATCTCCCGTTTCGGTATTTCTTTCAAACCCAAAATAAATACCGGCAAGGTTTACTCTTAAATGAGAACCAGCTTTCTCGGGAGCTGGGAACCCCCCGCTTCGACTGAATCGGTTGGCGTGCCCCCTTATAGCCCGTTCCCACTTGTCGGGTGTCGGATCCGTATATTAATAGGTTCCAGTGGCAGAGCATTATGTATAGAGCTATTCACACTTGTCGGAAACCGATTTTGTCCGAAATGTTCGGCAACTGGAACCTCCGATGAATATACGGATCCGACACCCGACAAGTGGGAACTGGCTCTTACCCGTTGAAATAAACAGGGTCTCGAATCGCCACTTCGGGGATAACGCAGGCAAGATGTTACATTATATGCGTAGCTTAGTTGCAAGTTGCGAACACAAAGATGTGTACACATTTTGGACTATTTTTGATAGCGAGGTTAAAACACGATTAGCATTTTGTACGGGTAACAAAACAAATAATAAGTGCTCCATTCGCATGAGGAATGTGACATTTGTAATTCATTGGGTGTGTGGTTAAAAATGAGACCTTGATTATGGTCCGGTGTTTTTACGGACAACTAACCTATCGGGCACAAGGCAATGAGATTGTGCTAGGAATACAAACACCATTATTGCGTGGATAAATTAAAATACCATTTATAAAAGTTAAAATACCATTATGAAAAGTAAGGTTGGATCAGATTGGGGAAATTGTGGAAGAATGGAATAAACAAAGAGGTTCTAGCCATTCCTAGCGGAAAGGCGACAGAGTTACAGTTACAGTTAAGGGTTTTTGTATTGACATTGAGAAGATTAATTTTAAATTAAAATATTTAAAAAAAAAAACTTCACGATTTGATTTATTTCTTTGAGCACTTTCGATGCCTTCGCACTATTTTCAGTTGTTATCCTCTTGATAATGGTGTGATAACATTGAAAGTGCCCGAGGAAATAAATCAACTCGTGAAGAAAAACTTTGTGTTCATTTTTACATAATTCATATCATTTAATTATATTGAAATACCTGAGGTAAAGGTTTGACACAAACACAAGACCGCTTTTTAATTCCGCACAAATAAAAGTACCTACAAATAGCCGTGATGATCGCCAATCTTTAATTAAAGGTATAATTTAGTCTCACATAAAAAGAACTAGTTCGATCACATCTCGTAGGGAGTGAAAAATACATTAAAGTTTTCGTTTCCATTTACGCTCACTGGTGGCGCTGTTGAATCTCAAAATATAATGCCAATTTTGATAAGAACTCCTTCCAAAATGATAGTTAATTAGGAATAATTTATTTATCAATGAAAAAAAATAATGCAGAAGAAGATTAAAAGTTCGCATACAAAATAGACCGTTTGCAACGAAATTCGGAAAATGTTCCAATCGGAACATTATATGATTTTATTGGAAAGAAAAATCGGATTTTCTCCAAATAATCGTTTTAAAAGGGACAAAATCCTTGTCTATCACAAAATCATTTTCTTTGTAGCGACCGTCTCTCAAACGTATTAAAATATGAACTTAGAAAAAAAACGGTTGTATTCAGGGTTAATCGGCTTACGGGGGTCACAACCCCTTACAGAACCCCTTTTCTAGGGGTCGGCCAGGTCGGGGGTGTTTACTGGAACAGCGAAAACCCCCGAGTAATATTTTTCCCGATTATTTTCTTCCCTTAACACATTTTTCTTCATAAAAATTCATTACGTCGCAGAGATAAAAAATAAGCTTTTCATTAGAAGCCACAAAGAATACTGAAACACATTAAAGAAAAGTGTCTTACAGAATTTACATCCCATAAAATGAACCGAAAAAGTTGTCACTTCTGACGTTTATTTTTTTCTGAAAATTTCCGAGTCAATCTTTTTTATCGTTAATATTTTCTTTATATGTCAAACAATGTTTAGAAGATTTTTAATGATATGTAAATTTACCAGCCTGAATGTTGTTTTTTTTTTTCAGTATTACAAAACAGTTCATTAGTGATTTAAACAAGCTTTTATAAAACCAATATTTTTGCTAAAAAATCAACATTAAAATGCCTGTAAAAATGTACTTATTAATGAAAAACACTGAAAAAATTATCTTGTTTTTTGAGGAAAATAGTCTCAAGAAAATAAGAGATAAAGGCAAAATTGTATTGCAAAATAAGTTAGCGTTCGTAAGTCCTCCACGAATAGTAAATAATGGATTGGATTATTATAAAGATATCATTTAATAGGTCGATAAATTATTTTCAAACAAACTATTCACACAAAGAAAATTAGATTAGCCCCAATATTGCAGATAAACCGCCATTTTTTTCGTTCCATTCATAAGTCTTTCATTTCAACCAAAGCTATACCTTTCTTATGAAAGCTCTCATTTTAGTATCACTCTAGATATACAATTCAATTAATTTAATTTCAGGAACTCTGTCCATCCATATCTTTCTCGGTCTTCCTCTACTACGGCAACCAAACATTCTTGCAACGTGTCTTCGTCAATCTTTCATCATTCATTGTCTCGCTAACGCTACTAACGCTATCAAGCTACAAATACAGTGCAAATCCTAGCCGTTTTTTCCCCGAAGGGGTCGCACTTGGCGAGTGAACTTATTTATTTTCACAGATAAGGAGGCCGGACATACGCCAACCACTTAAGTTGAAGTGGGAGTTTCCGAGATCCCAAAGGGGCTGGTACTCAATGAGTACTACTCATTTCTTTAAATGGCTGAATAAACCTTGTCGGTATTTTGGGGTTGAAATAAACACCGCAACGGAAAATCATTCCTGACACGCTCGGTGAGATTCGAACCCTAGCTCTCGGCATTGAATACAAGCACTTAACCAACTGAACTATCGACCTTACTAATACGTCCTAACAATCTAAATAAACTTCCTTTTATCTTCACTTTCTCACTTTTTCATGCACCACATTCATCAATTAAGAAATCATTCCTAACCGAATCAAAAAATAAATTAATATACCTTAAAAGACAAAATAATTTGGACAATTATAAGACTAGTAATGAACAGGTTAGAATGATAGTAAACGAATCATTTTTATGGATAAATTAAAAAATTGGAGGGCAGTTATGAGTGTTTTAATACATCAAAAATATTTGGTTCGCGTTTATTTTTTTGTAGATAAGCATCACGAAGGGCTGTCAAGTATCACCCCCGGCGATCACTTTGTGTCCTAGTTACAAAACTTAACGTATAAACTCAACCGTAGCTGTTAACTAAAATATATATGACACCTCTGATGATCGTTTCACTTGCTATACATTTTTTGTAAAACTCAATGGTTGAGTTGAAACGCGGAGTTTAGATTATAAAAGGCAGTACGTGTAATACTAACCTAACCAAATCGGCCGATCGCGTGCGTAATATTAAAAATGCAGTGCACCGAAAATAGCCTCAACATTCAGAGTGGGGTTTAGAAAATATTTAAGATATTTTTGATACGCAATTATCAAGTGGATATGATCGTATCATGTATGGTTTCAGAATCATACGTAATCAATTAAATAGAAGTGGCTTTTTGAAAGCAGTTAAAAAAAAAATGGCACCTAAAAAGATTTACGTGTTTCGTGTCCGGTCGATAGCTCAGTTTGTAGAGTGCTTGCATTCCATTCTGAGAAGTCGGAATTGAATCCCACCGAGGGTGTCGTTTCGATGTTTTTTTTAGAAGAAGAAATCCTGTGCGGGAGACTCCCTAGATTCTAGAGACTCTAGGGGTCTATGACACTTGTTGTAGTGCCGCAGAGGTGTACAAGCTTGGTCGCCGCTACAAAGCGCCAATACTCAAGCAAGACCCAGTTGCTGTAAGGCTGGATGGGCCTTTGGTGACCGGTCATTGGTGAAGGTTTATGATTTTTTTCAACCCAGCGAAGAGCAAATTTGAAAATATAAATGGTATATTTTTGTGCTCCGCCGGGATTCGAACCCACAACCTTCCTATTCAGAGTCCGCAGTGTTACCACTGAGCTACGGACCGGTCTAAAATATTTTTTCAAAAACTTTTTTTTTGTTTATTTCAAAACCAAAATATAATACCGGAAACGTTTACGCAGCTTTCACAAAAAATTAGTACTCTCGGTCCAGCACTCTCGGTAGCTGTAAAACCCCCACTTTAACTGAAGTGGTAGGCGCAAGGCCGGCCCCCTTTCATGTAAAAATAAAAGGTTTCAAGTCGTCACATGCAACCCCTTCGGAGAGAACGCGGCAAGAAGTTACACTATATGTGTAGATTAGTCACGTTTAGGTTAGTTTTTAAAGACGTCTGTGAATACGAATAAGTGATTAATGAAACAATATGGCTTACACGACATTATAGCCACAATTGAGAAATTGTTTTATGATTCGCGAATTAAGCCTCACTTGTTAACAAATTTATTTTCTTGTTGTGGTTTTACAATGCTTCCCTTCAACCCCCGTCATTTCATTACTAAAGCCCGGTATTTTCAACGTTAGTATACGTGACTTGAGAAAAAATTACTAACCACACGATTGAATACCCAGTGCGCCCTTTTCTTTCAGTATAAAGTCGCTATGTTAACGTTGAAAGTATCGGGTCTTAGCATACATGAAACCAGTTTTCTTTTAGATTAGACATTCTTCTAATCAGTTGATTCTTATGTAAACAAAACTCAACAATCTTCAACGTTTTCGAAAAGGTTAGCCAATACTTTCCAACTTCTCGGATTCTTGTAGTGTAACGAGATTCTTGAAAATATTTTTCAGGACATTTTCTAAATTCTGAGAGTCAATTTTTATTTAGTAGGTTAAACTTATTCTTTGCACCCTTTTATTGCATCCACAGTTCCATTTTTAACTAAATAGGTTATCACAACATGTAACATTTACAGATTTCACAGTAAGTATACAAATATTTACAAAAAAATATGAATCAGCGAGTTCAAATAGTATATTTTTAAATACTGTTTCAATTTGTAATAAAACAGTTTAATCCGCATGTAATCGGGTTCAACTGGACGGAAGCGAATGTAATTTTAATGTAAATATTACAAATTCTATTAACAAATAAGCGCTATTGAGTAAATTAAACATTAATCGACCATAGAACTAAATAATCATCAATACAATAAAAAATAGTATTCCTTTTTAATATTCGATGTTTATCACCGAAGCTTACGAAGAGGATTTGTTTTTTTTTTAATGAAAATGCATTTCCAAACAAATAAGCAGCTGTACATATAGTGCACCATCTTGCCGCGTTCTTCTCATGTGGCGAGAAGGTACCCTATTTATTTTTACAGGTAAGGGGCCGTCCATAAATTACGTCATCGATTTTGGCCGATTTTCGACCCCCCCCCCTCTTGCTGTAATAATGGATGAGCTTAATAATTAATAATGCTATATTACTTACATAATATTTTGTTTATTTTGTAGAAATTGGTATTTACTAGAACGACGTCACTTTTGGTACTCGTACATCATTTGCCATCATCCGCAGACCAGACACCCCCCCCCCCCTTAATGCGAATGACGTAATATATGGACAGCCCCTAAGGGGGCCGGCCCTATGCCAACCACTTCAGTTGAAGTGGGAGTTTCCCAGTTCCTGAAGGGTTTGGCACTCATTTCTTGTGAAAGCTGAGTAAACTTTACCGGTATTTTATTTTGGGTTTGAAATCACACCCTCGGTGGGATTCGAACCTGAGCTCTCGGCATTGAACGCAAGCACTCCACCAACTGAGCTATCGACCGGGGCGTTTACAACAAATTGTCAGAAGGTTGGGTTGACTTCTGTACCCAAGGTTTTTGTTTTTTCACATCTAACAGTTCTCTCATGTCATAAAATTTTGCACAGAGCGTATCGTACATGTGCATCTAATTTCACACTTCATATTTAAAGCTTATTTTTGATTTAAATATCATTTCAGTAAATTTTACATCAGTAAAGAAAAAACTTTTTTTTGCCATTTGAATGTACTTCATAATCCTCTATAATGAACACGGATTAAAAAAGCATTTGAAGCGAAATGAGTTCAGCTTTTTAATAGTTTGCATCTGTTAGATCGTGACCTATTTAGCAATGGAAACATTCCTCGAATAATATGTTATGAATTAATTTTTCATGATTAATCTGTTGAAAAAGTATACATTGACATGAAACGCTTATTTAATGCATGCCCACAAGCAGGCACATGTAATTTCGCGCTTACACATGCGGCGTGTGTGCATACAAAATAAACCAAACCTCACATGAACATAAACCTTTCAACACCAGCCGCCCTTCTCTGAAAGCGGGGTGGTAATGGCAAAAGTGAATCAAGTTTTTACAGCATGCATACCAACCTATTAGTCAAGGTATATACATCAAATTTATCAGCCAAGGTACATCGTTTTACTACTCTACTATAGAAAAATAAACCTAGTGGCTCCACATATATGTTTTTGTTAAAGAATCTTGAAGAAAAAGTAGGTAGTTAAGCCTCAAATTGGGAATGCAATGAAATGACATGTTTATTTTATTATTCCGCTGCAAACGACGCCATCACAGCAATACGATCGCAAAGAGTTTTTTGTTTTGTTTTTTTAAGTTTTCGTCCGTTACTTCTACCGCTCTGAATCCGAATTATAGACAGTATTTCATGCTTACAACTGTAAAGCAATGAGAGAATCACTGGATCATAAAACACGATGCTGAAAAATGTAAAAATACTTTCATGAAGCTACGAGGGCCGGGATCTACAGTTTTTTTCAGTGAAGCCACTTCAGGCTTGTTCCGCTTCCCGAGACCCTCACGATTCAAAGCGGCTACAAAATTATATTCATAGCACCGAGTGGGCAGAAAATAAAATGTATAACATGCACAATGCACGCTTTATCCTTTCATTTGGCGAATTTTGCAAATCAGTGTTGCATGTGTAGAATGTTGCCCACCACAAGGGGATGTGAAATGCAAAAAAAACACCCCGACACTGTAGCAAAATCCCCATCGCGCTGACGCTAAAAATTCCACGAAAGCAGGGAAATATTCCTCATTTCCGTGCTTTATTGTTTCCAACTGATGTGCCCTGGGATTCGCATCCGGATGTAATTATTGAAATAATAGTAATTAACTTTAAGAAGAGCTACTACAGAAGAAATAGTAAAATTAATAGAAAATAAAATATTTTTAACAGAAGGAGTACCGCAAACGATAATAACAGATAATGGAAAGAATTTAAAGTCTAATGCATTTAAAGATTTTATGTACTCATATGGAGTACAGAAAATATTTTATACAACTTTATATACTCCCATGTGCAATAATGTAGAGACATATAATAGAACAATAGGATACACATTAGCTATTTTTGTTGAAAATGAACAAAGAAAATGGGATACTTTTTTAGATTCAGTACAAAGCATAATAAATAATACAGTCAATTTAGCAACAGGATACACACCTAATGTATTAGCAAGAGGTAGGGAGATTGTACTAAATGGTGAAATTCATGGTGAAATAGTAAATGATGAAATAGAATCAAAGGAAGAATTAGATAAATATAGAGATATGCATAAAGATAAAATGAAGGAATTAAACACATTATACAAAATTGTAACAGAAAATTTATGGGATGCATATAATAAAAATGCAAATTATTATAATAAAGGTAGATCAAATCGTGTCTATGATCAAGGGGATATTGTATGGCGTAAAAATTTCATACAATCAAATGCAGGGAAATACTTCTGTACAAAGTTGGCTCCAAAATTTGTCAAAGCCAGAATAGAAAAGAAAGTTAGCAAGATAGTCTATGTATTAAAAGATATAGACACAAATGTTATAAATAAATATCACATCAAGGACATAATCAAATTAGATTAAAAAAAAAAAAAAAAAAAAAAACATATTTTCATGTGTATGAAAAATTTGAGGTGATGCATGATACGGTGAAAGTTGATATAAAAGTGATCAGTGAAAGAATGAATTATGAAACATTGCATGAATGAAGGTATGAAACATAAATTAAACAAAGTATTACATATGAAGGTAAAGTTTTTAAAAAAAATTGATGGACTGATAAATTTATTAATGAAAAATAAATTTGAAATAAATTTAAATATTGGGAAAGATGTGATACATGTTTAAAAAAAAAAAGTTATTTTAATGAATTGATTAATTAACTGGTGAATGTTTATTATGTATTGTTATTTGATTATTTTGAATTGTTGAATTAAGTATTTAAAAAAAAAAAAGTTATTTTAATGAATTGATTAATAAACTGGTGAATGTTTATTATGTATTGTTATTTGATTATTTTGAATTGTTGAATTAAGTATAAAAAAAAAAAAACAAATATTTGTTTATAATATTGAATATGAAATTTGTGTTAAAAAAAAATATATTAATTTTAGTATGAAAATAATTGGTATTGTTAAAAAAGGTATTAATGACTGAATAATGTATCAGAAACTGGTTTTTGTTTATTTTCATATTTTTGAAATTTATCCTTAAAATAAAACAAAATATGTGGCGCCGGCTGAGCATTATGATACATTATTTACTCATTGTAAAAGAAAAAAAAAAAAATTTGGGAATGTTTTTTTTTTATGAGAGGAAGGAGGTGTATTGTAACGAGATGAGTTTGTTTGTTTGGTAGAATGGAACATTGTATTTAAATTTGAATGGAAAAAGGAAAACAAAAGAATGTAAGAAGGAGGAAGAAGCTTGCCTGGCGTGAGAGCCACAAGCATGTGTAATTAAGAATAATTAATATTATTGTGCTGTGGTTTATTGTGTATACATTGTGAAAGGAATAAAAGTAAACATATTAAAGTGGCTGTTACATTATTAATTGTGTCAATCAGCAGGACAGAGGAAAAACCCTCACAGTACATTGCGTTGAGTTATAATAGAGTGGAGTCGAAACTGTTTTGAAGCAAATAGACACTATACTTGTTTCAATCTACTTCAACATAAATCTTCGTCAGCCAGAAAGAGAACAATGATACCACGAGTTTCACCGTAGATACTGTTAAAAGGGAAAAGTTACAAATGTTAGATTTTTGCAGTATTGTTGGCATTACTAAAATGTTGATATCTACTGCGCGAAACATGTGCGCACGCGTTGCAATTATTCTTGTCAGTGAATTTGGCAATGAAGTCGAAATATTTTTTAATTTGGAACTTTTTTTCGGCGAGCAAATGTCAGCCTTGTACGGGGACTACTGTCCTTAGCTACACAATGGACAAAATATTCGTTTGCCTTTTCCCTAGCAACCCGACACAATACTGACTATGCCAATTCACGTGCGGAACTCATTTTGAAAGACAAAATGGCATTATTTTAATGTGTAAAGGTTGACTATCGAAACGTGGCCGAATTTCGCCGTTCTGTACCTAAGTTAGGCGTTGGTCTTTGGAGGAATCATCCCAATAATGTCTGCAACACTGTTGTACCATTGTTCATAATATTTATTCAACACATTAAATCACAATTAGCACACGATTGTAGTTAATTAAATTGGATGAACGCAAGCGGACATGTTGCTAGCGCAAAGGTTCGGGAGAGAGAGAGTCGGAATAAGATGCTGTCAGCTGTCAAAAACACTGATATGAAGTTGGCAGCAAAAACCACCAGACAAGAATGTAAATGCAACTTGGTAGGTATGTTAACATTATTTAAAGGGCAGACTTAGGGCAGAAAAACAACACCTTGTGCACGTCCTTCAAGCCAATGGTTATAAGAAACAGGATATTATCAGAGCAGCCAGACCGAGAAGATTGAATACCTACCACACTGATTCACAGACGGTCCTTCTTGGTACAGCATATCTTCCTTATATACACGCAGTTACGGACAAAATAGGGAAAATATTGAAAAAGCACGCCATAAATACTGTTTTTAAACCTACAAGGCAGTTGTCGGCATGCTTCCGATCTGCTAAGGACCCTAAGGATAACCTCTCCAATCCGGGTGTCTACAGAATTCCTTGCTCTTGCGGAGAGGTATATATTGGTACTACCCTAAGGAGCGTGAATACACGCCTGAAGGAACATAACAGGAACTGCCGGCTGGGACAAGTAGAGAAATCGGCAGTCGCAGAACATGCTCTACAAGATGGGCATGATATTTGTTTTTCTGAAACCAGCCTTCTACATTCAACCCGACATTATCACACCAGAATGGCCCAAGAAGCAATAGAGATCTTCAAACACAAGAACAATTTCAATAGGAAGGAGGAAACGACAAGAATCGACAAAGTGTGGAATCCAGCTCTACGTCGCTGCACAATCAAGCCCTTGAAGCCTTGTCTTAACAAAAATTATGTAACAAACATTAATGACTGTGGGCTGGAAAACCACTCTCCTCACTCCAATGCTCAGTTGTCCCAAAGGAAATCTGAACGCTTGGCCGAAAAACGGAAGAAGACGAATAATACAGGGGGTGATGATATGTAGAAAAAGTCCTTATATGTGTAATTTCTCTTACATATATTCATAGTTTCGCAATGCAATTCATAGATGGTGCTTTCAAAACAACAAACACACACTGTAGAAGCAAGATGGTAGAAATATAAGCCCTCATTGCATACACACTGACATCACAGTTCTCATCAAGATCTTCATCATCATCATACTTCACGCTGAAGAAGCCCATCGTAGAAATGGGCGAAACGTCCGGAAGCTCCAGCTCCCACAGACCACGGCAACAGATCCCGGAAAACTTCACTCCAGCATCATCAGCCGGCCGTGTAAGCCTAAATCTCTTATTCAACATTATTTAATGTTAAATTCTTAACAAAAAGAAATTTATTTACAGCAATAAAACATGGTAATGCATATTATTATTAAGTATTCAGTGGTGTTTGATAGATGACAGGTCCGGTTGACAAGTGAGCCGCATAGTATGCATCAACGCCGTCAGCTAGTTTCTTCTCCACCAATATTGTAACTCATTGCGTACATTCGCTGTTTGCTGCATTTACATATTGACTTGTATGCGCATCGGGACTTGCACACAGATATTGGATGCGTCTTGCCGAGTGCTGTCTACACGAAGGGATATGTGTTTCGGAAATGAGCCCGAACTAAAAATAGTTTCGTGTAATTTCGTGCAGTTTCGCAATCGCTCGGAAAGTTTTCAATATTCTGATCGCCTGGATATCGGTATGAAGGCGACGCGCTCTGAATTGATGATGCTTTAATTAAACAGAATATTGCGCCCATACAGGCAACGAGCGAGGTAAAACAGAATGGTTATAATATTAATACGCGTTATTTGTTTTGTCAACGAAAATGATAAAATATTAGATACTTAAGTTGGGGTAATTTGTAAAGGTAATGGTGGACAATTTCATTTATTATTTGAAAGCCTATTCACTCATAAATAATATAAGGATAAGGATAAGAAAAGACTCCCTGACTGATAGGTTGAAAGCGGCATGGAATGCTCTCCCAGAGAGCCTGAGAGTCCAGGAAGATGAGACAGCCTTCAGTAAGATGCTCAAAGCATTCCTGTTTTCCCGCTTGAACCCACATGCGCCTTTGTAGGGATGTAAATCACAAAAAGGCGCATATAAATCTAGTTTATTATTATTATTATTGATATGAGGCTGTAAAAAATGGTTCACTTTGCCAATGTCAATTCCCTGTTTCAGGGAAGGACGGCAAGGGTTGCAGCGTGTATGCCTATTTGAGAATTGGTTTTGATGTTGTAGGTCCACATTCGGCATGTGCAAGCGCGAGCTTGTACGTGTGTGTATGCTTGTGAGAATGAATATAATGTGAATCCCCAATGTAAAATATCTTTGCAACTTAGATTAGATTAGTTTAGACACATGCATAATGTGTTGAACCGTCATGTGCCTGTCTGTGGGCATGCATTTAATATGAGCCTTAAATATTTACATATCTTTGCAGCTTAGATTATAGAATATAATAGCTTGAGCACGTAAATTCATTGTCATATTGTAAGGAGTAAGTGCCTACACTTGTGAAACATAAGATCTTATGGGAATATCGAATTACCTGATGAAACAACACTAAATATAGCATCCACGTAAGAAAGGAAAACATACGATACTGCGAAAACAACAAAAACAAGAAGTCGTAGCTGTTAAGATGAAACGCAAGGTGAAATTATATCTCGTTTCGCAGAATTCGACTTTTCAGGAAAAGAAAACATGGACGAATGTACATTTAATATATCAACCCAAGTGTTTGCTTTATTCGATTCGGTGCGGGGATATGAGTCAAACACAAAAATGGAAACTTCTAAAAAGATTCGGCGGGAAGGAATGTGAGTCGTTAAAAAATAACATCGTAGGTAAGGAATATTAAAAACGCGAAATTTTTGCGGATACCTCAAAACGCCTACAATCTGGAAATTGCGCGGGAGGAGTGGATTTATTACATTATAATTATGCCAATAAAAGAAGTTTTCCTTTTTTTTTTACAGGAAAACTACTACTACACGTGTTTGTTTGTGGGCATGCATTTGATATAAGGTTTAAATGTTAATATATCTTTGCAACTTAGATTATAGATTATTATTATAGAAAACCCAAACAAATGTTTTGAATTTATTTTGTATTTTTAGTAACAATTAACAACATTATTTGTTAATTTTTGATTGAGCTTTATATATTTTTATTACAAATTTACATAATTTGAAAACAATATTTCGAAAGGGCAAATAATAATTAATTAATTAAACATTTCAGGAAAATTGAGATTGATCTGATCAAGAAACATTGAAGTAGCCTGAGAGTATAACTATGCAATAAAAAATGGACAAAATCTCTACTGTTTTAACGGACTTAATAAATCGAGGTTACAGTCACAAAATTACAGAACCCTAACAAAAAAACATATCCGTCAAATAAATAATTTAGTAGCTGACCTCTAGAAAATGCGCCGACCAAAGCCGAATAAGATAAAAAAAATAAAAACTGTGATTTTCCCTACGGCCCCATACATAAACTAGAGTTACGACAGCAAAGTATGAAATTACTGCGTGAAAATTGTATTAAGGGTGTATGATTTCATTTTAATATGAATTTATTTGCCCGTCACGACCACCTATTATCCAGTAGCCGCGAAAATGCATCAAATCCCGCGTTTAGCTTTGAGAGTTCGTCGGTAGGAGATCGTATTGTATCTGAACCATTTTGTGTTTTTTTTAGCAATAAAATAACATGAAAGCGAAAGCGAAGCGAAGTTATACATTAATTACAAACAAGCATTTATTTTATTTTATTTACATACAAATACAAAAAAAGGCATTCATTTTATTTGTAAACAAATTTACAACAATTCACTTTCGTTCGTGTTAACAGATATATCCAAGTATATAAGTAAATAATTATTCACCCTGTACCGATTACTCAAAAATGCAAAGAAACTGGCATAAGGTCTCTAGAGAGCGTTTTACATTTCACAGAATTGGAATAAAACGCTACAGTTCAGTTTACACTATAGTCACACAGAAGCACACACGTGTGTGCCCTGTATTTTTTACATTGCATATTTTATCAAAGTGTAGACTCCAGTGGTTGCAGACCTATACAAGTGTATTAAAATAAAATATGAAAAAAATATATATATATTTCATTTTCATTGTTTATCTTGACTTATAGGTTGGTATGAGGCTCACCACCCAAACTTTAAAAAATGGTTTACTTTACCAATGTCACCCCTGTTTCAGGGAAGATCAGTAAAAGTTGCAGGGCTTTTGTTTATTTGTGGATTTGATTTTAATATGTAAATGCGCATGCACGATTTGTAAATGCGAACTTACAAGTGTATTTTTGTGAGCATGCACTTAATATGAACCTTAAATGTTAACATAGTTTTGCCACTTAGATGATAGATTATTCATTGTGATTATGTCCCAATGACTCAGTTGATAGAGTGCTTGCATTCCATGCCGAGAGCTGAGGTTCGTATCCCACGGAGGATGTCAGAAATGATTTCCCGTGTCGGTGTTTATTTCAACTCAATAATAAAATACCGGCAAGGTTTCTCAACCTTAACAATAAATGAGAACCAGCCCCCTCGGGAGCTGGGACACCCCCGCTTCAACTGAAATGGTTGGCGTAAGGCCGGCTTCCTTACCTATAAAAATACAACTTTCATTTTTCTTTTCATCTTCGTCTCCTAAATGTTATTAATTTTTAAAGTTAAAAAAAGGTTTCATATTACTGCGTAGCCAGGGAATGTTTGTTGAGGCCGTGACTGCGTATGTGTTCAGTAAATATGCCAGTGTGTGTGTGCTCATGGACTTCACCCTGTGCGAAGGAAGACAACGCATCCAAGTGCTATATATGCCTGTATAGTATACTTTTTTATACCATTGGATGTGTACATTGAAATAGCAACATGAAGTTTTTTTTCTAATAATTCAACTAAGTGATGGAATATATTCTAAGCATAAAAGCAGCACAAAAGATATACCATTTATATTTTCAAATTTGCTCTTCGCTGGGTTGAAAAATTCATAAAACCTTTACCAATGACCGGTCACGAAATGTCCATCCGGCCTTACAGCAACTGGGTCTTGCTTGAGAATTGGCGCTTTATAGCGACGACGATCAAGCTCGTAAAAAGGTCGATAGCTCAATTTGTAGAATGCTTGCATTCCATGCCGAGAGCAAGGGTTCGATCTCAAAGTTTGACTCAGCCTTCACAAGAAATGAGAACCAGCCCTTCACGGGAGCTGGGAAACCCCCACTTCAACTAAAAGTGGTTGGTGTGAGGACGGCCCACTTACCTGAAAAAAAAAATAGGTCCCGAAGCGCCACATGCGACTCCTTCGGGGATAACGCAGGCAAGAAGTTACACTACATGTGTAGCTTAGTTGCGTTTTTATATAATTACCCACTGATATAATATAAGGGTGTCAGAAATGATTTCCGGTTCGGTGTTTATTTCTAACCCAAAATAAAATACCAGGAAGGTGTACTCAGCCTT
This sequence comes from Agapetus fuscipes, assembly GCA_951799405.1. Lineage (NCBI taxonomy): Eukaryota > Metazoa > Arthropoda > Insecta > Trichoptera > Glossosomatidae > Agapetus > Agapetus fuscipes. The sequence continues at coordinate 3,497,094 of OX637350.1, forward strand.
CACAAGAAATAAGTACCAGTCCCCATGGGAGCTGGTATGCCTTCGCATCAACAAAGTGGTTGGCGTAAGGCCGGCCCTCTTACCTATAAAATAAATAGGTTCCCTCGCCACATGCGAAGCCCTTCGGGGATACTTAGCCACACATACTCATGACATTTTTGTTAGATTTCGACGGAACTTAGTTGTCTTGCACCAATCGAAATCTTGACTTTTGGATTACGAGTCCGTGAAAATCCGTGAAAACCTAAAATTAAACATATATCTACAACTTTATAAAAAGCAACGGCCTCCCCATACAAAATAAATGTGCGTTAATGGATAAAGAACTGAAGAACTCCTGTACAGATGTTCATCATATTCACACTAAATATTATTCAGAACTTCGGACGTGCCTGTCTTTTATCAAAAGTCTTAAAAATGATGTTGTTTTAGTAAATAAATACGATCGATTTCAACACCTTTTTATGTAAAACCTATGCGTGAAACGAAACTCATTTTGACATTCGAATTTCAAATAAATTCTCAGCATTTGGCTTCGAAGTCTCCATCCAAGTCGAAAAATTTTCCTTTGAATTCTGTTGAGTACCTACCTATATTCTTTATTTATTTCAAAATATACTTCAACCAGTTATACCATGTATTTTTTAGAAATAATTACGATCGATTGGGTCAACTTTTTATATGAAACCATACTTTTTGCGGCATTTTATCTTTTTAATATCTATCTATCTATCTATCTATCTTCTACTACTTTATTTAAATCAACGGCCTCCCCATACAAAATAAATGTGCGTTAATGGATGACAAACTGAAGAACTCCTGAACAGATGCACGTCATATTCACAACAAATATTGTTTAGGACTTGGGATGTTCATCCTCATCATTAAAAGATTTTAAATTGTTGTTTTTTAAATAAATAAACATGATCGATCACAACACCTTTTTATGTAAAACCTATGCGAGAAACAAAACTCATTTTGACATTCGAATTTCAAATAAATTGCCAACACTTCAACATAGGCTTCAAAGTTGCCATCCAAGTCGATTCTTTTTTGGTTGAATTCCGTTGAGTACCTACCTATATTCTTTATTTATTTCAAAACTATACTTCAACCAGTTATTACATGTATTTTTTAGAAATAATTACGATCGATTAGGTCAACTTTTTATATGGAACCATACTTTTTGCGGCATTTAATCTTTTTAATATTTATTACAATATATAATCTAAGTTGCATAGATGCATTAACATTTATAATTCATATTCAATGCACGCCCCCATGGAGGCACGAGTGAGTTCGCGCTTATCAATGCTGCATGTGTAATAACAAATAAAAAAATTTAGCCTCCCATAACCATAAGCCCTGCAACTTTTGCCGATCTTTGCAGAAACAGGGGGAACATTTGTTAAGTGAACCCATTTATGCGATATGGGTGGTAAGCCTCATCCTAACCTATAAGTCAAGGAATTTGAGTTTGAAACATCCTTAAACAACGGTTATCTTAATTTATAATCTAAAGTTGCAAAAAAGAGTTTTGATGATTAAAATACAATGCACACCCACAAGCTGAGAAATAATTACGATCAATTAGGTCAACTTTTTATATGGAACCATACTTTTTGCGGCATTTAATCTTTTTAATATTACAATATATAATCTTAGTTGCATAGATGCATTAACATTTATAATTCATATTCAATGCACGCCCCCATGGAGACACGAGTGAGTTCGCGCTTATCAATGCTGCATGTGTAATAACAAATAAAATTTTCAGCCTCTCATAACCATAAGCCCTGCAACTTTTGCCGACCTTTACAGAAACAGAGGGAACATTTGTTAAGTGAACCCATTTATGCGATATGGGTGGTAAGCCTCATCCTAACCTATAAGTCAAGGAATTTGAGTTTGAAACATCCTTAAACAACGGTTATCTTAATTTATAATCTAAAGTTGCAAAAAAGAGTTTTGATGATTAAAATACAATGCACACCCACAAGCTGAGAAATAATTACGATCAATTAGGTCAACTTTTTATATGGAACCATACTTTTTGCGGCATTTAATCTTTTTAATATTACAATATATAATCTTAGTTGCATAGATGCATTAACATTTATAATTCATATTCAATGCACGCCCCCATGGAGACACGAGTGAGTTCGCGCTTATCAATGCTGCATGTGTAATAACAAATAAAATTTTCAGCCTCTCATAACCATAAGCCCTGCAACTTTTGCCGACCTTTACAGAAACAGAGGGAACATTTGTTAAGTGAACCCATTTATGCGATATGGGTGGTAAGCCTCATACTAACCTATAAGTCAAGGAATTTGAGTTTAAAACATCCTTAAACAACGGTTATCTTAATTTATAATCTAAAGTTGCAAAAAAGAGTTTTGATGATTAAAATACAAAGCACACCCACAAGCTGGGAAATGTCGTTTCACGCTAACATATAATTGTGGCATTTGATGTTTTTTATATTAGAATATAAATCTAAGTTGCATAGATCCATTAACATTTATAATTCATATTCAATGCATGCCCCCATGGAGACACGAGTGAGTTCACACTTACAAATGCTGCATATGTAATTACAAATGAATATTTTAGCCTCTCATGACCATAAGTCCTGCAACTTTTGCCAACCTTTTCAGAAACAGAGAAACATTCGTTCAGTGAACATTTTTTTACGGTATGGGAGGTCAGCCTCATACCTCATGCACATGCACACAAGATACTCACGGTCGGTCTGCTAGTACCTATATATATATATATACATATGAGGATAATTTATTTATTTAATTTTTTACATGACCAAAGAGCGCCGTTTTTGTGTGTTTCACACCTCAAGGGCCCTCCTAATCATGAATTAGATATTTTAAAAAGGTGCCGTTTCAGTGCTCCCTTAAAAATGCCAACAGATTCCGAAACCCTCACTCCGGGTGGCAGTCTGTTCTACTCCATCGGCCCCGAAAACCGGAAAGCGCGATCCTCAAAATTAGTGCGTATTTGACGGCGAGGCTGCATCAATCTGACAGCTTGACACCCCGCTGACCTAAGTGTCCGCCCCCTCACACTCACTTCAACGGGGGAAAATATGTCTGCCAGATATGATGGAGCCAAACCATTTAGGGCTTTAAATACCATCAAACACACACGGAACCCTCTCAGGGAAACGAAGCCAATGTAGTTCTTTCAACAGCGAAGTGATGTGAGAGAATTTGGACATCCCGAAGATCAGTCTTGCGGCCGCATTCAAAACAGACTGAAATCTGTTCAGTTCAGCGTTAACCACTAGACTAAATTACAGGCCTGAAAATTTCAAATTGCTCTACGCTAGGTTCAAAAAATGATTTCAATTCAACAAAAAAGGCCAGCCAGCAGAATTCTTTCCAGCTAAATCATTGAGCTAAATGAATTTCACTTTGAAATTCAAACAAACTTTCATAATATTCATGTAATGGAAAAAAACTTATCAGAATACTATAAAGTCGTGTGCAGCTCTCCGTACAATTCATTTCATCTGATTGAATGATCTTTCGCTGCTTTCGCCATTTCGTTAAACTTTGCAAACTGTTTTTATGTACGTACGTATTATACTACTATAGCGTTTATGTATATACTCTTACACACAATATAAGAGAGGGCTGACTCGAGCATCTTCGGCAATATACGATGATACACGAGTGTACCCGAAGTATGAAATGTAGCAAATACAGCGCAACCAAAAAATGTATGGAATCTTAAACAGCAACTCTAGGTGGCGTTTTGATTTCCATGCATTTTTGAGAAACCAGTTGGTCCAGTTGTAACGTAAACGATTGTACTCTTTTGCATTATATAAATCTTGCTTCCATAAAACTAAGGAGATATAATATTTTTCTCCGCAGTTCATCTACCGGCCGCAGGTGACGCTAGCGACCGGGTCATTTTTTGTATGGAAATCTTTATTTTTCCAGAATAAATAAAAATCGGGGGAGATAAAATAAAACAAGTATGGCATTACAAACATAAAAAATATCACTTCAAATCCTAAAAGGAAAATAAACCATTAAAAGACGAATGTAGCTACAATATCGTATGCAAAATTTGGGTACTTTTTAAATAATCATAAAAAATCAATGAAAAGTAAAAAAAAACAACTAACAAGTAGAAAAAATAAAACTAATCAAAATTAATGTTTTGAAATAAAAAAAAGTTAGGATTTATTCATAAGAACAGTGGAAATCTCCATTTAAGGTATCTCCGTAAATAAAATTATTTTGAATTGGTTTTTTATGGAAAAAAATACCTAATTTTATGTGTTAATTTAATCTGGAAAAAAAATGCTACCTTACAATTAAAAATATGGGCTATTTTGGTCATCAAAGTTGGGCGCGCTGACCTCTCAATCACCCTTAACTAAAAACACCATAGACGAGTACGGAACAAACTACATACGCATTTGTAAAAGGCTTGACACAAAATTATATTTTTATCGACTCCCAACACATCGCCTTGACCTTCAATTGACCAAAAAAAAAAAAACTACACAGTCACGAATGTTTTTTTTTTGTTTTTGTGTGTGTGTACCAGTTCCGAAAAAGTGTGTATATTTATAGACATTTGTTTGGCCTAATAAACGATAATCCGGTAAACTGCTTTTAGATGGTCGAGAAGATTGTGGAAAGCAGTCCACACATGTACTAGTATAAGCTTGTAAGGTAGATTTGGGGATTTGGACACGGTACGTTTACTTTGGGCCTGACTTTTACTACTGGGAAATCATTGGACCGGCGCGGCGCCGAGTTTGGTTTTGACAATTTACCGCAGGGATATTTCATATATTTTATGTACCTTCAAGCAGCGCGTATTCACAAACAAAGCTATGAGAACTTAAAAGATAAAAAAAAAATATTGCAGATTCGTCAAATTGTTTGAAAGAACGCTGGTTATATAAATTACAACAAAAAATGGTACACTCGTGATCATGTAACACCTATTTCAGATTTTTTTTGCAAATTTTGTAGTTCCTTAACTTATAATAATAATAATATTAGGATGATTTATTTGGTGAGCGCTGTTTTTGTGTGTATCACACCTCAAGAGCCCTCTGCGAGCTTGGTCGTCGCTGTAGAAAGCGCCAATTCTCAAGCAAGACCCAGTTGTTGTAAGGTTGGGTGGACCTTTCAGTGACCGGTCTTTGGTAAAGGTTTATGAATTTTTCAACTCAGCGAAGAGCACATTCGAAATATAAATGGTATATTTTTTTTGCTCTGCCGGGATCCGAATCCACAACCTTCCATTTACGAGTCCGAAGTGTTGCCACTGGACTACAGACCGGTCCAAGATGCCAACGACACGCGGTTATAGGTTGGTATAAAATCACCCATACTGTAACAATTGTTCTACATTGCCAATGGCATCACTGTTTTAGGAAGTTTATGTTCACTTGAAGTTTCAGTCATTATTTTGTAAGTAAACAACAGTACGTATGTGTAAGCGTCAACTTCAAGATACCAGCTTATGTGTTTCAATTAAATATGAATCTTAAATGTCAACATAGTGAACATGCCCTTGTAGGACATACAACACATTCTTGTGTATTATCTGGAGAATGGATCTAAAATGTCAAAACATTTATTTCAACAATCCGGAGAATTGACTAAATAATCCACACACATTCATATTACACAATTCATATTACAATTTAAAAAATATCTCTATAATAAGTATCTACTAAATTCTAGCGTAGCTTGGATGGAATCTAAAGCTAAGGAATGTTAGCTATCCTGACCTCACAGCATTGTTTGTGAATTCGGTTGTAAGTGTAATGTTGCATACGGGTGGGATTTCGCTCAGTGGGTCAACTCAAAACTTAGTCGAGATTTACAGCTCTCGCGAGAAAACCGAAAGGCAACCGTGACCCAATTTGTCAATAATCTGGCGGGAATCTAATAACGCAAAATGAGCCGGAAAATGCGCGTTAAAAACCGCCCGGCAACGCAGGGTTAATAAGAGGATTTAATACCTGTACCTACAATTACAGCTTAATACTATTTCGATACAAGGGCATTTAGAAGTAACAAAACGATAAAATCAAAACCAAAGAATAATGGCAAATATTAGTAGGTATCCTTTTTAGTATGCATCTTTTGTGTTTACTCCATAAAAAAAAAGTGATCTGCAAGATTCTTTCATTTCATTCCATGGTTCATTATTTGACTGTATGAGGCTGTAAAAAATGGTTCACTTGGCCAATTTCACCCGTTTCGGGGAAAAACGGCAAAAGTTGCAGGGTTTATATTCATATGAGGTTTGTATTTTAATTTGAAAGTACACATGCAACATTTTTAAGCGCAAAATTGCAGGTGTCTGTTTGTGGGTTTGCATTTAATGCGAATTTTAAAATGTTACTCGTACCATGTCTTTGCAATCAAGTTGATAGATAGATTAAAAGTTGATATGAGTCGTCTAGCAATATAATAGAGGTAGAGTTTAAACTGCACAATTCATAGGCAATCGTCATGCAGAAAGGGTATCTCATGAAGATGTTAGCTACAACACCAAAAAAAAAACGTCGAGAGAATGCTAGGGCTAATAACTGAAATGCGTTATTGTTCTTTTAAGTAAATAGGTACTCAAATATTTTTTCTGAAAAGAAAAAATGGCATTGTCTGCTTTTCCATAAATGCTTTTCATTTTCTCAAAAAATAAGACAGAAAGAAATTTCACTGCAAACGAGTTATCATTTGTAATCTTCCCGATTATTTTTTTGGTGAGTCGTTTTTTTTTGTAAATTCATACATAAAAGATGATTCACATTATGCGGTGGTTATGTTAATATAGAGCAGAGCATTAGACAAGAGACATAAAAAAAAACATCATAAAAGCTTTCCTCCCAGTCGGAGCGGAAACACGACGAGTGTTTGGAGAGAATGCCAGGTGAGAGATGTTTTGACAGAGAAACATTATTCACAACAGAGATAAACTTGAGTTTTGTGAAATTTCAGTCCACACCTGATCAACACAAAGCTTCAGCAGATGGTGCTTTGTTCTTTTTACGGCAAAGATAATGTTTTCGCAGCGATGCTTTAATAAATAGTTTATTTTAATTTATGGCTGTTTATTTCAAATATGAAAAATTCCTCAAAAACTCATGTATTTGTTTTCATGATGTGTTGGTGAAGAAATTTTCCTGAACATTATAATACAAAGTTTGAAAGAATCTCAAGTTTTTTCTACTTGTAGTTTTAAGAAAATTCATTATTTAATTCTAGAATTTCATTTATCAATTTCTTTGTATACTTGGTATGCGGCTGACCACCTATGCTGTAAAACTGGTTCACTTTGCCAATGTCACCCCTATCTCAGGGAAGGACGGCATAAGTTGCAGGGTGTATGTCCATTTGAGATTTGGTTTTTATGTTGTAGGTTCACATGCGGCATGTGCAAGCGCGAACTTGTACGTGTCTGGTTGTGAAAATGCATGTAATGTGAATCTCCAATGTAACATATCTTTGCAACTTAGATTAGATTGGATTTGGTTATCCCTTAGTTTAAATGTTCAAGTAGGTACGTACAAAAAATTGTCTACTGTGAATTTAAGGAAACGGATACCTCGAAAATTAATTAAAATAAAATTTAAAAACATATTTTCTTTACAAAGAAAACACACATGAAATGAGTACCAGCCCACTCGGCAGCTGGAAAACTGGTTGACGTAAGGCCTTTACCTATATAAATAAATAGGTTTCACCCGCCACATTTAACACCTTCGGGGGAATCGCAGCTAGAGATTTCACTATATTTAAAGCCTGGAAATACCTTTATATATTGATAAAATTACCTAAAGAGCAATTCCCTGTCATAAATTGAAGCTAATCCTAAATTTAAAAAAAGCTAAAATGTCTACAGATCATGCCTTGCTACAATATTTCTCCCTGGTATTGGTTACATTGTCTGGTTTTAAACTGGGTTTCTCCCTCGCCAGCTCATGAATATGCACGAGATTTAAACTGCCGAGTTTTATCATCAAAGTATAACTTTTTGCCTCATCTCACCCAGCCCGGGGGGGGTGGGTTCTATTCCCTGTAGGGGTTTGCAGGGGAGGGTCTCACACAAAACCCTTTAAAATGTTACTGCCCGGACCTCAAATGAAAATTATCATGACCTTAACAAGTTATAATTGGACTTATTGTGTTCGTCCGACATCCCGTTCAAAAGTTACGATACCTTTGTTTTCAAATTTAATTCATTACATTTTGTACAAAATGTTTTAAATCTGTTTGTTAACAAAGTGTTAAGAACAAACCTGTGAAATGATTTGTCTGAAACTTGGGATTAAAAACGCAGGGTAAAAATGTGATAGAAAATATGTACGATTTTTTCGTATCTATTTTAAACTTTTCTAGCTACATTCTCTATTCTAGCTCCTTGACTTATAGGTTGGTATGAAGCTGACCACCAATACTGTAAAAAAATGGTTCACTTTGCCAATGTCACCCCTGTGTCAGGGAAGGTCAGCAAAAGTTGTAGGGCTTATGTTCATTTTAGGTTTGGATTTTATTTGTAAGTACGCATTCAGCACTTGTAAGCGCGAACTACACGTGTTTGTTTGTGGGCATGCATTTGATATGAGCTTTAAATGTTTATATATCTTTGCAGCTAAGATTATTGATAGATAGAGATTCAGAGTTGAATACATTGCAACGAAATTGATAACCTATTGATGAAATTTGCATTTTAAATCTTTGTTTAAATAACAGTTTTTACTGTGAATATTTTTAGTACACATGTTTTTTTTTTCATATTTCAAGTGACAACAAACAAAAAACTGCACGGTTAGCAATCTGCTAAATTGTTAATTTGTTAAGCAAACGCATAAAGAAACTTATAAACTTGATTCATGGCGGTTTCCATTTATTCGCATCCAGGGGGTAAATGAATTCAAACGAGAAGTGTGTGAAAATTAAACGCGTGGTGCACTATTTGAATAGTTAATTGCAAAAAACGCCCGCAAATGCGAATTTCGGATTTGAATATCATACATTTTAAAAGTGTAAATATTAGAGAGAGAGAGAGTGAGAGAGAGAGCGCTGCGTTGCGTTCTGCTAGTTGCGATTATGTAAAATGAAAAATCAGCATAAAAAAATAGCGGTAGGCAGAAAATTCATTACATTTCGGCGGTGGCCGGGAACGATTTACATTTTTAACTAAGAACAGCCAAATAACGTCCATTTTTGCAAATAAGGAGAATTAATTAAAAACTTTAAAATGAACGACCGTTTCATTTTTTACAATATATTTAGACTTCAAAATGTCTACTTAGTTGAGGAGGACGCCGAATGGGCTATGTAAAATAAATTAGATTTCTTTTAAAGAATGAAAAAAACGGATTTTACTGACCGTGCAAAAGAGAAGAACGAAGAACGGTTCCTCTTTGTAGAGGACACACGTCTCCTGAGGACGTCGGATATGACTCCGACGAAACGTAGAGAAAATCATTCTTCTCTTTTGCACGGTCAGTAAAATCCGTTTTTTTCATTCTTTAAAATTAAATTACTAATAAACATTTGGATGCTTTATTTGGTGAGCGCTTTTTAGGCTGAATCTCACCTCAAGAGTTTTTATCGAACTATTAATAGCGCTAATCTAATCTAAGTTGCAAAGATATGTTACATTGGAGATTCACATAACATGCATTTTCACAACCAGACACGTACAAGTTCGCGCTTGCACATGCCGCATGTGAATCTAATCTAATCTAATCTAATCTAAGCTGCAAAGATATATATCATTTAAGATTTATACTAAATGCATTCCCACAAGCAGATATGTATAATTTCGCGCTAACACATGCCGCATGTGGACCTACAATATAAAAACCCAATCTCAAATGAACATAAGCCTTGCAACTCTTGCCGTCCTTCCCTGAAACAGGGGTGACATTGGCAAAGTGAACCAATTTTTATATTATGGGTGGTCAGCCGCATAACAACCTATAAGTCAAGGAACATACATGACAAATTACATTTTTTAAAATCAAAGAATAAAAATAACAATATATACATGGACATAAAAAACTAAATCATAAAACCAAATTCACTTTAACAAACCCTAGCCGCCAACATCACAGATCAACCGCCATTTCTTTCTATCCTTGCATACTTCTTTCATTTCCTCCAGAGTCATAACCTTCTTCATACAAGCTCTTCTTTTATTATGACTCTGGATATTCCATTCATTCGCAATTTCGGATATTTGGTCCATCCATACCTTTCTCGGTCTTCCTCTACCACGACATCCATCTATTCTACCAACATATACTTTCTTCGTCAGTCTTTCCTCATTCATTCTCTCCATATGCCCAAACCATCTTAACAAACTTCTTTTAATCTTCACTTTCACACTTTCTTTTGCACCACATTCTTTTCTTACAAAATCATTCCTCACCCTGTCACTCCGTTTTTTCCCAATCATACTTCTTAGAAAGTCCATTTCAACAGTATGGACTTTACTAATTTCACTTTCATTCACCGTCCAGGCCTCGCTTCCATACATCAAGGTGGGTAAAAGTATGCCACTGCGTACCGCCAATCGAGCATTTTTAGAAATGTTTTGATTTTTGGCGATACAAGCTGTGGCACCCAGTACACACCTGCCCTTCATTACTCTTCTTTCAAGTTCACCTGTCATTCTTCCATCTTTCTCAAACTTACTTCCCAAGTATACAAACTCATTTACCACATCAACATTCATTCCGTTTATTCTAAATTCGTAGTTCGTATTTTCTTCATTTCTTTCAAAAATCAAAACTTTCGTCTTACTTGCATTCAATTTCAAATAATTACCTAGCAGAGCTTCGTTCAATCTAGAGAGCATCGTTTGCAATTCTACTGCTGAGTCCGATACAAGAACAGCATCATCCGCATACAGTAGAACACTCACTTTGCTCTCTCCTATCATTAATCCACAATCATCAAGTCCAGCATCTCGAACACACTTGTCCATGACTATGTTAAATAGCCATGGGCTCATCACACATCCTTGCCTTACACCCTTAAAAACTTCAAACCATTCACTATACTCATCATCAATACGAACACATGCTGTACTATTTTCATAGTTTGCATGCACCGCACCTAGGAGAGCCCCATTCACTCCGTATGCTTTCAAAACATCCCATAACATACCTCTGTCTACTGAGTCAAAAGCCTTTTCCAGATCTACAAAGGCCGTGAACAGCTTCCGCCTCACCGACAATTGTTTTTCAACAAGTTGTCGTAGAGTAAAAATCTGATCAACACAGCCTCTACCGGCCATAAAGCCGGACTGTATATCGGAAATCCTTTCACTAGTAGTCAGAATCACATTTTTTATAATCACCTTACAGAAGACTTTTCCTGGTATACTGAGTAGACTGATTGGTCTGAAGTTCTGACAGTCTTTTTTGTCCCCTTTACCTTTGTAAATGGGAACAATGACTGCCTTCCTCCAATCCATCGGTACTACTCCTGCATTCACACAAAGCTTACATAATTCGTACATCCAATCTATCACGCATTCACCTCCTGCTTTCAACATTTCACCATTTATTCCATCAAACCCAGCAGACTTTCCATTCTTCAAACATTCAATAGATACTTTTATTTCTTCTTTCAAAATCCTAAATTCATTCTCTTCTGTCATTTTTCTAAACAAAATTCTTTCGCCCCGACCAAAAATCCCTTCAAAATATTCTTTCCATCTCTTACATACTTCATCCTTCTCCCATACCATCTCACCAACAGCACTTTTGATTCCTGGGGTGGTCAATGCAGAATCTTTATTCCTATTGGCACCGACCCATCTCCAGAATTCCTTCCTACTGTCGGTGAAACTCCTGTTCATTTTTTCATCAATCTTTCTCTGTTCATTCGCTTTGCTTTCATAAACTACATTCTTCGCCATTTGCTTGGCTATCTTATATTCATCTTCTAGCTTTCTATCATTCCTGTCGTTCAGCCACTTTTTGTAACATTCCTTCTTCACTTTCACAGCCTCTTTTACTTTAGCATTCCACCAGGCATCCCCTTTCAATCTTCCACCTTTCGTTTCTCCACATACTTTTCGAGCACATTCAATCATTCCTTCTTTCATAAACTTCCACATGCTTTCAATATCTTTTTCATTAACATTCTTTTCAAGTTCATTCACACTTAACTTTTTTTGTATTTCTGATTTATACTTCACTTTCACATTTTCATCACTCAGACTTTCTACTTTTATTCTTGGCTTTCTTACTTTCTTCTTACGTTTCTTCTTTCTTACTTCTCCAATCATTATTTTAGCGCATAAGAGATAGTGGTCACTGCCTATTTCAGGCCCACGATAGACACGGCTATCTCTTACGGCTCCTCTCAGTCTTTCATCCACACAGATGTAGTCAATGATTGTGCGACTTCCCACAATCTGCCTTGTGTACAGATGCACATCCTTATGTCGAAACCATGTGTTTGATGCAAAAAGGCTGTGCTCTGCACACAAAGCTATCAGGTGTCGCCCATTATCATTGACTACACCTCGTCCACTAGGACCAACAATTTTCACACACTCATCTCTTTGCGTACCTACCCATCCATTCATATCTCCCAAAATTATAATGTATTCATTCTTCTTGCTTTCGCGCACAACTGCATTCAACTCATTCCAGAATCTCATTTTCACGTCCATACACTCTGAATCTACAACATAAAAACCAAATCTCAAATAGACATACACCCTGCAACTCTTGCCGTCCTTCCCTGAGACAGGGGTGACATTGGGAAAGTGAACCATTTTTACAGCATGGTTGGTCAGCCGCATACCAACCTATAAGTCAAGGAAATAATTCTCAAATAAGACCAATTTTATGAAAGCCTGGGTGGACCTTTGATCTATCTGATAATAACACCAACACCTCTGCGGCACTATAACAAGTGTTATAGACTCCTAGTCTCTTGAATCTAGGGATTCTCCCAAACAGGCTTCATTAAATAAAAATGTATTCTGCAGGCAAAGTCAGATTTTTTTTTCAATCTAGCAAAGAGCGCAGTTTGAAATACCATTAAAGGTATTTTAATCATTGAAAAGATTCCTTCAATCAATCGGAAGATCCAGGTAAAAAGATGATTTTTCTTTTTTTTGATGATGTAAAATTGCATCGAAAGCTCGGAGAATTTCTTGCATTGAACCAGCTATATAAGTGAAGTAAAGCCCTTATCGGAAGAGGCTAAAGCTCGTGCGGAAGCCTCGCAATATCCTACACGGAGCTTCTGCGTCCGTACTAAATGGCACTTAGTGGAAGCTCGCTGCCGATTAGCCAGATAGTAAGTTGAAAGTTTCATTGTTGGAGAGCGAATTCAATTTATGTACCTACAAGCTTCGCTATATCAGCGTTATGTAAAGTCTATAAAATGTGGAGGAGTTTCATATTAGCTACTCGGTTTTAATTCACTATCGGGTCTATTCTTACACATTTTAGTCGTTGGTTGAGCCCACGCTTTGACAAACTAATGATGCATTTGCATGAAGACCTGTCAATCCAAGATGGCCGCAAGTAAACAGCTGATTTGTCTTTATGCAAAAATTAAAAAAATCGGTGGGTAAGAATAACCGTGCCGATAAAACTTCCAGCGCAGGCGCCATTAGTTTGTCAAAGCGTAGGCTCAACCGACGCGACGTCTAAAATGTCTAAGAATAGGCCCGTATGAAACTAAAAAAAAAAATTGAAATTTCCAGCGGACCAGCCAATAGTTCACTTCGTGCCTGCTTTCCACGCCGAGAGCTACGGCTCGATCCCTAGCGAAGGTGTCAAAAATGATATCCCGTTTCAGTGTTCATTTCAAACCCAAAATTTAAATACTGCCTAGGTTACTTAGCCTACAGCCCTACACAATAAATCGCCACTTTAAAGGTCCAGTCTTGAATAAGTAGATAAGTCCAAAGGCCATCATTCCTTGACTTACACAAAGGCAAGTCAAGGACTAATGGAAGAAAATTAATTAATCAAGTAAACATTAACTTGACGACTAAAAAATATATGATTTTACTTGGGGTTCTTTCAATTGAATTGCGATTTTCATTTATTTTTCACAATATAGGTTACAATGTACTGTTCACTCTTCCCTCTCTGCTTACAGGCTTTGCGTTACAATGATCTAAGCGACTCTGTCCCACAGAATCTTTGCTCGTATTTATATGGGTGGCAATCAGCGTGCCTAGGCTCACGTCCACACGAACTCATACGTTCGTAACAATACACAGATGCGATGGTTTTTTTATGTAGGTAAATATACTCGTTTTTTTCTATCATGTAAAAAAGACCTGAATATTTTAAAACTATGTATTTGTACTTTACCAACGTCGGTGTGTAATGTCTGAATAAGCTGCGAATGGAGCTGTTGACTTACCTGAAACATAGAAAAGACAAGATTAAGAAAAAATACATATTTCCATACCCTGCAAAAAGAAAACAACTACAGAATATTCACTAGCAAGCACTATATCGATATCTTATAAAAGTCCATCCAGCCTTACAGCAACTGGGTCTTGCTTGAGAATTGGCGCTTTGTAGCGACGACGATCAAGCTCGTAAAAAGGTCGATAGCTCAATTGGTAGAATGCTTGCATTCCATGCCGAGAGCAAGGGTTCGATCTCAAAGGTTTACTCAGCCTTCACAAGAAATGAGAACCAGCCCACTCCCCCCGAGAGTTGGGAAACCCCCACTTCAACTGAAAGTGGTTGGTGTGAGGCCGGCCCCCTTACCTGTAAAAATAAATAGGTTCCGATGCGCCACATGCGACCCCTTCGGGGAAACGCAGGCAAGAAGTTACACTATATGTGTAGTTTAGTTGCGTTTTTTTTTTTTTTGCGACAACTACCGTAGATCCAACCAGCTTTACAAAAACTGGGCCTTGCTGCAGAATCGGCGCTTTTTACTGGATATTTTATTTTATACTTGCAGTCCGGTCGACAGTTAAGTCGGTTGCGTTATACGTAAAACTGAATAAGTGCTGATTCACTGATTTAATAAATCGTGGATTATACATTTTACTGGGGGTAAACTCTGATGGTGAGTGAACTAATGATAAAGAAAAGCTCATGAAAAACTTTTAAACTACAAGATTTTCACACTTTCTTAGTGTTTTCTCTGGTAGAAAATAGGAAAAAGGACCATTTATCTAATAAACCCATGTCAGCTTATTATATCACATATTCAGTTTTACCTTTAAGGCATCGCAATGAGAATCCTAATCTAAATCCACACTGAAACTGAAGTGGTTGGAGTAAGGACTTATCTGTGAAAATAAATATGTCCCAAACGCAATAAGAAATTGCACTATACTACACTTGAAAACCCATAATCTGTCCATTGAAATATAACAACAATTAATTATGGTCAAATATACACCTGAATCAAACCTCTATTCTGTTAAATCTTATCTGTTTCATAACTAGTGTCATAAAGTAAAGGGTCCATTTATCCCTTGGGCTTTATGCTGGTTATCCCTCTTTTGAAGGATAACCGGTCAAATGAAATCAACATTATGGCCTTTGGAAATGTATAACACCTAGGGCTATCCGTACTCTATAAGGTTGCATTGGTGATATTAATATTAATAATTATTGGTATCCCTGGGCAATAAAACGGAGAGGCTTTGTTTCATGCCGAGTGGGAGGTGAGCCTTAACATCTTGTAGTTACGATAAACTTAATGTGAATATTTTAGGTGGGTTAACACAAATCAAATGTAAACCGTACTGTTCAGGAGGAATGCAAACTTAATAAAATTAATTATGTACAAATAAAACACAAAGTTTTCCTTCGTGAGTTGATTTATTTCCTCGAGCGCTTTCAATGCTATCAAACAATTATCAAAAGAACAACTCTTGTTGAATGTAGAGTACCTACCTAGTACCTTGTAAATTTCATTTCAAGCTCTCAACTTTTATTTTTTATAAGGAGCTTTTGTGGCTATTTAATTTTACATAGTTTTTTCATAAGCACCGTTATTAGAGCAGTTTTCATTTACCCGTACCTTATTTTTTCGCAACTAAGCTTCACATATAGTGTCACTTCTTATTGCGTTATTTCCGATGCGGTCGCATGTGATGATTAGGACCTATTCTGATTTTTTTAAATCTTTCAAATGGATACCAACATACGACCAGGGCTGGAAGTCCCATAATCGGTGGGTAATTCTTACCCACCGATTATCGGTAACATATTTATGAAAGCTTGTAAATCCAAGATGGCCGCAAGTGAACAGCTGATTAGTCTTCATACAAATATTACCGATATTCGATAGGTTAGATTTACCATGGTGATGAGACTTCCAGCCCAGGTATTTTAATTGAACAGATCTATAAGATAAATAAATAAATGCTTTCGATATGCTTTCTGCAAATTGATTTTGCGAGATGAAAAACGTAATTCGCAATAGATTAACCTTCGACTTATCTTTTATCGTTTGATTAATCGTCAGAAGCAGATCATCTTAAAAGCAAAAGTAATTACTTCCCACTCGTACGAAAATATTACGGACTAAAACGATATTTAATAAAAATATCTACCACCGAAGGCAGTGCCTTCCCATGTCCAAGCTCCAGCTACACGATTTTCCTTTCAGAAACTAACTGCCATTGATTTTAGCTGTAAATGAAAGACATCGGGAACATTGGCCGAACGGAAAATGGATTTTCTCGACATATATCTTTTATATCTCTCAAGTACGCACTTATTGCTGTATCAATATTTTCTTCAATCGAATACTTCGGACAATAATTTCTTGGACCGGTCCGTAGTCCAGTGGCAACACTTCGGACTCGTAAATGGAAGGTTATGGATTCGAATCCCGGCGGAGCACAAAAAATATACCATTTATATTTCCAAATGTGCTCTTCGCTGGGTTGAAAAATTCATAACCTTAACCAAAGACCGGTCACTGAGAGGCCCATCCAACCTTACAACAACTGGGTCTTGCTTGAGAATTTGCGCTTTCTACAGCGATGACCAAGCTCGCAGAGGACTCTTGGGGTGTGATACACACAAAAACAGCGCTCACCAAATAAATCATCCTAAAATTATTATTATTAATAAGTAAAAGATTTAATCCTTTGATAAAATATTGGTCATCGTCTTTTCTTTTTAAATAGATTCGTGACGAGGAATGCAATAATTACCCAATGACATATGTTGAACCAGGGTCAAAGTAAAGGTCAAATGACCCGGTGGAGATCGAACCAACGTTATTCTTTTCCAAATACGCTAGAAAGATCAGCCACAGGGGGCCGGCCTTACACCATAGGTCCATCCAGCATCCAGAGAATTGTCGCTTTCTACAGCGACTACCAAGCTCGCAGAGGGATTAAGAGGTGTCTATAATAATCTATAATCTAAGTTGCAAGGATATATTCATTCAAAGCTCTCAGATGTATGCCCACAAACAAACACGTGTAGTTCGCGCTTACAAATGCTGATTGTGTACTTACAAATAAAATCCAAACCTCAAATGAACATAAGCCCTGCAACTCTTGCCGACATTCCCTGAAACAGGGGTGATATTGGCAAAGTGAACCACTTTATACAGTATGGGTGGTCAACCTCATACCAACCTATAAGTCAAGGAATACGAGTAATAAATAACATTAAAGTATAAAAATATATATAAATATATTTACAAATAATAGAATATAAGTACAAAGTACCTACACAAATTGGATTTAGAAGTATGTACCTACAATCTTCAGATATTTCTTATTAAGCCAATAATTGAACAAATAACCGCAAGCAATTACTGTTCCCATTGAGAAATGAAAGAAATTGAAAATTGTTCATTACAATCGAACCAATAGCTTTCTATGAAGCTTAATTGAATATCGAAAAATTATTAATTTGTTAATAAAAATATTAATACAGTACTACGACGAAAATAACAACCAAAATAAAAACATGAAGTTCTGAAAAGTTATTTTAATCAATTGAAATTATTAAAAAAATAGTATTTTGTTATAAAACTAATTTATGGGCAATTAAACTTTGGAGACGATTCATTAGTTTTGCTATTGTTTGGAAATTTTAATTATTTTTCTTAGAAATAGTTTATTTATAGTGAAGTCTAAAAAGTAAAAATAATTTAAAAGCAATTACGTAGATAAAAAGGACACAATCACCGTCATTAGAAAAAGTTTTTTGTATATTTCCCAAACACTTTTTACTTACAAATTACTTTTTATTTTCGAAAATATTTAAAATGTAAAATGGTAAATGAAATTATAATAAATGAGATTACAAAACAAGGGTTTTATTTTCACATACAAAAATCACCTTCAAAGGTACTGAATTTATCATACAAAAAATGGTAATAAATATACAGAAGATCTTTAGGTAAACATTTTTTCTTCTACAAAAACAAAAACAATTATTTTTAAACACATACCAGAGAAAAATATGAGCCACCGTCTTTTCTTCATTTTTAATATTAATATCAAAAACTTCCACAAAGAACCCACAAATTTGACGGTCGTGACTATGTATACTGCATCTTAAGTAGGTTTGTACCTATAAAAATGTCTTTGAAATTGGAAGTCCTTATTTTAACATAGACTTATTCGAAGGGTTTTTAAATGACGTCATTCAGAAATTTGAGGTCATTTCTTTTGTCCCTCAATCTAGACCCCAACCTCCACCATATTTAGATAGATAGCATGTAGGTACGTAACTATGGTAACCAGTGCCGCCGGATTCTGACCAAAAAAAAATCACAGCTTTTTTTTTAAACCTCAAAGGATTAATTAAGTAAGTACTTCAATTAACCAAAAGGTATTTTAAAATCTTCTGTTTACCGTACAAACCTACTTTGGCATCTAAACTCATCCATTATCCAGGGTTGTTTGCTTTGTTCTAAACCGAATCGAATATCGTTTACGTTTGTAATCAATATACAAAAGATGCGATACATAATCTCATCTAAGTTGCAAGGATACGTAGCATTGGGTATTCACATTATATGCATTCTCACTGGCAAACACGTATAAGTTCGCGCTTAAACATACTGCATTGGGACTACAATATAAAAAACTGAAATCTCAAATGAACATCCTGTAACTCTTGCCGACCTTCCCTGAAACAGGAGTGACATTGGCAAAGTGAACCATTTTTACAGCATGGGATGTCAGCCGCATACCGACCTTTAAGTCAAGGAACACAATTTTTTTTTTTTTTTGTATAGATTTCTTTGTAAGGTTTTGTTCTTTTATATATTTAAATGTAATTTTTTATTCTTATTCCTTGACTTATAGGTTGGTATGAGGCTGACCACCCATACTGTAAAAAATGGTTCACTTTGCCAATGTTACCCCTGTTTCAGGGAAGGTCGGCAAAAGTTGTGGGGCTTATGTTCATTTGAGGTTTGGATTTTATTTGTAAGTACACATTCAGCATTTGTAAGCGCGAACTACACTTGTTGGTTTGTGGGCTTACATCTGAGAGCTTTAAATGAATATATCCTTGCAACTTAGATTATAGATTATAGAACACACACGACAAATTACATTTTTAACATAAACAGAAATTTCTATCGGCTTTCAGCTAAGAGAACGTTTTTTATAAGTTTAATATTTCATTTCGATAAGTACCTATACATGACATTAATGTGAGGACTGCTGTTAGAAGGAGACAAGAATTTTACCAAAGAATATTGCTTTTCGGGTTACGTAATTTCATTTCCTTTGAAAATTTACAAGCTTACACTCGTACTAAGACGAGCTTTCTTTTGATATTTTGTTCACCCTTCGCACATGGAAAAAAGGTGTAAGTACATTTAGGTTAAGTGCGCTCACGAGGGGACAAGGAAAAGCGTAATTCGGAATTTGACGTCAGTATTGTAAAGCGATGACTCACATGTCCTCTGGAAGGGGACAAAATAATACGGATATTACGCAGTTGGAATCTTAAAAGATACACGAATGTTACAACAGAGAAACAATAATTATAAAAGTATAATCCGGTTGATTGTTCAGTCGATAGAACTTCTGTTTTTTAAATTTAAAGCTTAAAGTGACAGATTATTGGCTTGATGTTCTCTAACAAATAGTTTTTCACAAGAAATGAGAACCCACGCATTCGGCAACAAAAGAAAAAACCCGTTTTCAACGGAGAAATTTGTGTAAGAACGGTCGCTTTAGAGCCCGTTCCCACTTGTCGGGTGTCGGATCCGTATATCAATCGGAGGTTCCAGTGGCAGAACATTATGTATGGAGCTATTCACACTTGTCGGCAACCGATTTTGTCCGAAATGTTCTGCAACTGGAACCTCTGATGAAAATACGGATCCGACACCCGACAAGTGGGAACGGGCTCTTATACGTAAACATAATTAGGATCGATACTGGCTACGGGGACAAGAGCTTTTAATTCGGCTGGTCCATTCTTCTTGAAGTCTTCTTCTGAAGTTGAGAACAGAGTCCAATGTAGGAAATTTCGGAAGTCTGCTTAGAACACATTTGCAGAAGCTTCAGCACATAAAAACGTCCTTGGCATGTCTATTGTCTAGTGCCACTAAACGGCGTTATATAAAATTGACCAATCATAATTATCATTCTTACGCTCCATTCAATGGAATAAAGAGGCAAAACTTTTAACGTTGACGAGACCGATTAACTCCCTTGGGATTCGAACTTAAAAAGCACTGCTGGTAAAAAATCAAAAGCTCCTCATTTCGAGCAATACATACGTTTTATAAACCATCAATTCACCATCAAAATTCCAACATCACTTCTTATTTTTTTTTATAGTGAACAATAAAACTAATAACACAAGCTTTCTATTACTTAACGTTGCGTTGTCTAAATGCTTTTTTATTGTCGATATATCGCATGTCGCACAGCAAGCGCCACTTGTTGGTCGGGAAGCCTCATTGAGTTATAAAACAGAGGAGTAGAAACTACCTTACGGCATTGATACGTTGAATGCAACATCAAAAAGACTCAAGCATGTCTGATATCCTTAAAGAGGATTCCAAACAACTATCTCTCGATCTTCGACAACGTCTCTCTTCCTAACCATGAAAACTTGAATCTTCTCGGTGTTTCTCTTTCATCAGAGTTAAAATACCATGATGCTGTTGAGTCTATGTGTTACTACATCTAATCTAATCTAATCTAAGCTGCAAAGATATATATCACTTAAGATTCATACTAAATGCATTCCCACAAGCAGACATGTATAATTTCGCGCTAACACATGCCGCATGTGGACCTACAATATAAAAACCCAATCTCAAATGAACATAAGCCTTGCAACTCTTGCCGTCCTTCCCTGAAACAGGGGTGACATTGGCAAAGTGAACCAATTTTTATATTATGGGTGGTCAGCCGCATAACAACCTATAAGTCAAGGAACATACATGACAAATTACATTTTTTTAAATCAAAGACTACATATTATGTGAAATCTTGTATTTGCTTGTTTTTTTTTTCATTATGTTTTTCGACATGCCATAATGCCTTAAATTGATGTCTTTTACGTTTACAAATTTACAAAATTGCCGATCAAAAGATTTATAACGCAATTTTACAACGAATTATAACGAAATTACACAATGTTCACGCAGGAATAAATATCAATGCTGCCAACATTCTGGAAATATTTCTTAGTTTCATCTATGTTTTTTGTATACCTACAACTAAATGACAGATTGAAGATCTTTGTCTCTTTCTTACTAAGGACTATTTTCGTAAAAACGTTACTAAGCTACAAAATAGAGAAACTTCATGCCGCGTTCCTCCCGAAGGGTCGCACGTGGGGAGTGACACCAATTTATTTTTACAGATAAGGGGGCCGGCCTTACGCCAACCACTTCAGTTGATGCGGTGGTTTCCCAGTTCCCGAGGGGGCTGGTACTCATTTATTGTGAAGGCTGAGTAAACCCTGCCGGTATATTATTTTAGGTTTGAAATAAGCACCGAAACGGTAAATCATTTCTGACACCCTCGGTAGTTTTCAAACCCGAGCTCTCGGCAAGGAATGCAAGCACCCTACCAACTGAACTATCGACCGGACTGCAAGTAAGTTGAAACAGATTTATGATACGTATTTTAGTTAAAATAATTTCAAGTCCACAGATAACATAAGTCGATGGGAAGCCTTATAAGCGCGCTGTATTTGTTTTAAGCTTCAATATTGATAGCTCGGCGAGGCGAAATTTACTGAGGGCGGTTTTTAATGTTTAACTCTGCGGTTATTCCGGCCGATTAACGTAACATAAGGGTATCCATTACAGGAGACGCCATAAGTATCCGTGAGCATACATGTATCCACTACCAAAGACAATATGTAGCTGTAAATAGCGTGGAATGTGGGATCAACTTTTAGGTACTAAAGAGTGAAACATAATCTTTTGTTCTAAATTTGAGGTAGATTTATTTCGTGAGAGCTGTTTTTGGGTGAGTTCCATGATAGAAAACACTGACAAAACGACACAAGACATGACAACATATGACAGAACATCACAAGACAAAACCTCCATTAACGGCATGTTTAACGTGACGTTTTGTTAATGTTTTGTCCCTGTGCTGTTTTGGCATAGTGATGTATTTTCCGTTTTGTTTTGTCATGTATTGCTCTGTCATGTGTTGTTTTGTCACTGTGCCGTTCTAAGAAGTCACATTTTGTGTGAACACAAGCGCCCTCCGCGTGCTTGGTCGTCGCTAACATCGCCAATTTTGAAAGCAAGATCCAGTTGCTTTAAGCGTTGTTTCCACTAGACTACGGACTGGTTTTGTGTAAGTTGAAACAGCCTTCAAAACTGTGGTTTCTTTGTTTACAAGTTGGTTGGAAAAATAATACACAGTTAAGAGCGCTTATACTCGTTCATATCTTTTTATTACAGTTTACATAGAGTTGAACAGAATAATGAGGGTAGTCTGAGTAGACCACATTAGATATCGTCACCCCAGGGCTTGTTTCGCATACCTACCATTTGATTCAAAGATGACCTATACTACACAATCTGAGCTAAGAAGAAAAGATTGTTCCAGTACACATACCTATGAAATAATGTACTTTGAAAGAGGATGTGAAAGTTAAGGTACAAAAGAATGTGATAACATGGTTTGGGCATGTGGAAAGAATGGATGATGATAGACTGGCAAAGTATATTTTACAGAGGTAGTGTGAAAGGAAAAAGAGGTAAGGGATGACCGAGAGAAGTATGGAGTGATCAGATTGAGGAGATTGTAAAAGAATGGGATGTACAAAGTGAGCGTGAAAGAAGAAAATGCATGAAAAAGGTGATGGATATGAATGAATTGAAAGAGGTATGTAAGGATAGGAAGAAATGGAGGCAGCTCTGCAGAGGCTCTGCCCCTCCCCCCCCCCCCCTAGCGAAATGGCGACAGAGTTACAGTTACAAAGGGCTTATTTTTCTTATATCAGAGTTGATTTCACATGCAATGTTTGTATGCGTTCTGGACCAATGTGTCTTATAAACGCTGGAAATCGATTTTGAAAATATTAAAAACAACTCTCACATAATCGAGGTTTACGTATTTTTCTTAGCTCAAATTGTCTAGAATGTGATTCTCAAGTCAATTTCATTTACAGGTCATTTATGAATCAATTATGTGAAATTACCTCTACTGTCGATAAGTCAAACAAGCCCTTAAGTGACGATATGCCTTTGGGCTGAATAAATCAAATTGAAGGCAAAGTTTTTAAGCAAAGCACGACCCAGACTTTGCTTAGCCATAAAACAAAAGTGTATTTAAGAGGCGAAACTTTTGCAAAAAAGAAATGTGACTCTTTCGGGTTTCAAGTTCGCGGTAAGTATACATACAAGTTCTGATCACTCTTGAGACCCGATGATCAAAAATTCTTCAAGTATTGATAACGTTGCGAGATGAAAAAAGTTTTTGAGATTTATTGGTATCGCATCGACTTGTAATCCGGACAATTTCACATAACGCATGGAAGAGTATAGAAATGTTTTTGAAAAACATAATCCCTAGATTTAAAAAAATAAAATTCCGTTCAATATATTTTTAAACAATGGCACTTAATTAATATCATCAACTTACTTAATATCATTGTCGAATCTAATCTAAGTTTTGCAAAATATATGTAACATTAGAGATTCATATTAAATGCATTCCCACAAGCAGAAACGCATAATTTCGCGCTCACACATGCCGCATGTGGACCTACAATATAAAAACCCAATCTCAAATGAACATACACCCTGCAATTTTTTTGACAACAAACAAAATCGGTGTCGATAGCTGAGCGATTGACTTTATGTTTAAACAAATTGTCATTGGATCGAATCTAAAATATATTTTGTTCTTTATTTGTTGAACATAACTGTTACTCTGTCATCATTTGATAACATCTTAAATATATGGTGTTCTTTATTTGTTGAATATAACTGTTACTCTGTCATCATTTGATAACATATGAATATTTGATATCGTGTTTCAGTAGCATTGTTTATCCGAAATTATTTGTTGAACAGCCCACTCCACAACTGGCCGAGTATGTACAACAATAACGAAAGCAACTTCGCTAATAAATTGCTAATTTTGTGCTCA
This sequence comes from Agapetus fuscipes, assembly GCA_951799405.1. NCBI lineage: Eukaryota > Metazoa > Arthropoda > Insecta > Trichoptera > Glossosomatidae > Agapetus > Agapetus fuscipes. The sequence continues at coordinate 3,521,688 of OX637350.1, forward strand.
TAACTGATAATTTTCATCTGAACCAATTTCAGGAATTAGCTGCGCGCCGTTTTCAATCGATTCCAATAACAAATGAGTTGTATGAAACCAAAACTGGCAAACTAGGATTCATTAAAAAAATTCAGATTAATATGTAGAAATAATGAGAGGCAACTTCTCGTCACTTTTGTGTATAAATCTCATCTTAGAAAAGATCGTAGATTGCTGTGTTTGGAATTTGCCATGCGGCGTTTTCAATCGATTGCAATAACAAATGAGTCGTAAAAAAAACAAAATGGGAATCTAGGATTGTTTTAAAAATAAGGTACATATATAGAAATACTGAGAATAAAATTGTCATCATTTCTGTATATAAATCTCATTTTCGGAAAGATCTTAGATTGCTGTCTTTGGAATTTGCATGGGCCGTTTTCAATCGATTCAAATAACAAATAAGCTTCAGAACAACAAAGATGGCAATCAAGGATTTACTTAAAAAATGAGATAAGTATATAGAAATAATGAGAAACATTTTCTCGTCACTTCTGTATATAAGTACATCTCATTTTCGGAATGATCGTAGATTGCTGACTTTGGAATTAGCCATGCGGCGTTTTCAATCAATTCAAATAACAAATGAGCACCATAACAACAAAAGCGGCAATCTAAGATTTATTATGACAGTGAGATAAGTATATAGAAAAAAAAGAAACATTTTCTCGTCATTTCTGTATACATATGTTATTTTTGCAAATATCCTAGATTGCTGGCTTTGATTCTAGACGACACAAATGAAGCACGAACAATAATTTGGAATTGGCTGCGCTAGGGGATGTTTATAGAATTAATTAGTATGGCAACGATAAAGGATACGGGGCGGTCTGAGCCAAGTACTTATATAACTTAACGTTTAAACTTACCACAGCGTTTTCCAAAAAATTTTAGGAAACCATTTTTTTATAAGGAAACTGGGTTGCATTTGAATCCCACAGTTCCACTAGAGGTGGTCAGAACATCTGCAGAGTTTTCTCCACTTATTTCCATAATGAAGTACTTCTCTCAACTAAGCTGCACATATAGAGTAACTTCTTGCCGCGTTATCCCCTAAGGGGTAGCATGTGGCGAGTTGAACCTATTTATTTTTACAGGTAAGGGGGCGGCCTTACGCCAACCACTTCAGTTGAAGTGGGCGTTTCCCAGCTCCCGAGAAAGCTGGTAGTCATTTCTTGTAAAGGCTGAGTAAACCTTCCCGGTATTTTATTTTGGGGTTTGAAATAAACACCGAAACGGGAAATCATTTCTGACACCCTCGGTGGGATTCGAGCCCGAGCTCACGGCATGGAATGCAAGCATTCTACTAACTGAGCTATCGACCGAATTGTTCTCAGTTCATTCATATCCAATATTTTTTTCATAAATTTCTTTCTTATAAATTCACTATGTACCTACACCACATATTCTCACGATTTTGCTAATGAATCCATTCCTTTCTCGGCCTTCCTTCTTTCCACCTATATTTCCTCTGTAGATACTCTTTGTCAAGCGTTTTTCATCCATTATTGCTTTGTTCTCACATCATCTTCTACCTTGCACTATTTTCTAACCCATTCATTCTAAACTCTTTCTTTTACAGTTTTCCCTTTATTCTTCTTAGGTTTTTTATCTCCACTGTACATATTTAATTCATTCCACGACCACTCACCGACCTCCTTTGAGGAGGAAATTCTCCTTCCTGTATATCAGCTTTCTCTGTTTAAATATTGGCACTTCTTCTTTATGGGTATTCACGCGTCGGAGGACGTTCTTTTTTGGTGACCTGAAGCGCTATTTTTCTAAATTCCTTACGGCCTTAAGGCGACGAGATAGCGTTTCTTGTCCAAAAATAAGGTGTTGTGATTTTTTATCTATGAAGTTCTTTCGCAAGCGCTAGAAAGCTCCGACTTGGATTAATATCCAAAGTGCAAGGGATGTAGCAGAATAGCGTTTCTGATCACGCCATAAGACCCCTGGCATTCTACAATACTCTCATTTATAAAACGCTGAGGTCGAGTATAAACGTAAAGCTTTATACTAAGGGTTGTTTGCGTTTGGGATAGGGGTTGTATGCAGCCTGGGGGTGGTATAGGTTCAGAATGCACTGAGCTTTGGATGCACCCTGAACACACAGGACCAACTGATAACAAACCGAGCAGCCGCTCCTAGTGATCTGAAATAATGCATTTAATTGGGTCGCATACCGCACTGCTGATGCTACCTGCTAAACTGAGGCTAAATTCTGCATGCAATTCGGTTGTTTCACCGCAAGTTATGCATGCTTGCTCTCAATACAATCTAACCATAGAGTATTAAATTTACAATATTCCAGAAAAAGAATCAAAATCCGTGGGTGGGGCTTCCCCTACAGAAACGATAACTATCAATTTGTTGCTTTTGTTTAGGAATAGTAATAATTTGTACCTATTCGTTTAGTATAAACCATTGTGTAAATTTCACCTCGATGGTGTAAATAAAAAATCTATTAAATGTACGACGGCACTCCTAGATGGTGATTTAGTTTTTTTATACATTTATACAATTTACGCAATTGAGGTGAGTTTAGGCAATATTTTATAATAAAGGCAATGATGATGTGAAGTTCGTTCGTGAAACTGCTTGTACGTTTATAAATTGTACTCACATTGTAGCCATGTACCAACAAAGTTTTTTTTAACGGTAAGAAATAATCATGTAAGAGCCCGTTCCCACTTGTCGGGTGTCGGATCCGTATATTCATCGGAGGTTCTCGTTGCAGAACATTTCGGACAAAATCGGTTTCCGACAAGTGTGAATAGCTCCATACATAATGTTCTGCCACTGGAACCTCCGATTAATATACGTATCTGACACCCGACAAGTGGGAACGGGCTGTAACAATAAAAAACGTTACAAAAAAAGGTCTAAATCTCTTTTTGTGGAATTTTCGGAGAACGTGAGTAAAATATAAAACTACAACAAAGCAAAACAGTAAAGGTTGTAATATATTTAGTTGCTCCATCAAAAGAATCCCTGCAAATCTAGATTAATTGGTAGCCCACCTGACGGGGAACCGAAGCGATCGACATACATAAATACAGGAGGCACCTGATGTTCAAGTCGGATCCCATTTGTAGGAAAGAATCGCCATTCATTTCAATTTGCCAGCTCTCTGAAGTAAGATGGAACGACGACTGAAAGCTGATGAATTTATGTACTTGCAGAATACATAATAATGCCAGGTAAAACTGAATAAGTGCTGATTCACAGATTTGAGAAATCAATTGAGAATCGACAGCTGGTGCAATAAAAAAAATGTGAGTAGAAATATACTTAACTATTTTCACCTTATGATAGTTTTCTTACACAATTTCGACAGCAACAGTAACCAGACGAGCTACCACAAAGGGTAGCAAGGTACAGCGAGTGTATAATATAAAATTACAAACGATTTAGGTCGTTAGATCATATTAAGGTAAACGAAATTTGAGTAAAAGTAACTTTGAAGAGTCTCTGGCCACTCCTAGTGGAAAGGAAACAATGTTACAATAATAATGGTACGTAAACAACTCTCGAGCAGGCGCTTTACCTCTTCATATACAAAATCATATTATTATTCCTGAAGAATTAGGTCAATCTGTCATCTGTGCGTCTCACCTCCACTGGAGTACTTCCAGTCACAATTTTATTTGTCTCGTTTTTACGACGCAATATTTTCCCTTTTTTTACGAAGGAAACTCGTGCGTCGTAATTTTATTCCGTAGTACATTTTTATGACTAAATTAAAGCCCTTCTCTTTCCAACTCATTTCATCTTTGTTTTTTTGACTAATTTCACTTCTCTTATCTATTGCTTTAAATAAAAACATCCTTTGTTCGTTCTATAATCTATAATTTAGGTTGCAAAGATATAATAGGTCGGGGAAAAAGTTTCTTCGCATTTTATATAAATAAATTCAGGTCTTTTTTTTTCAAAGTTAATTTACATTTAATTACAGTACATTTGTGCCATTTTGTTCGTAGACTATCTGCCATCTTGTAGGTAGAGACATGACCCCGTTGCTGTAGAAATTTTGGGACTTCTGATGAAATTTTTCAAATTTACAGTTGCGTTTTTTTTACAAATAATAAAGAGTGTCATAACAATGTTCAAGATTAATTTATTTTCTTGGCGAGCTTTTTCGAGCGAGCATCACCTTTTTCATGCATTTTCTTCTTCAACGCTCACTTTGTATATCCCATTCTTTCACAATCTTCTCAATCGGATAACTCCACAGATCCAATTTATTCCGTTATCTATAAATCCCTCCATACTTTTCTCGGTCGTCCCTTACCTCGTTTTCCTTTCACACAAAATGGATTTGAACAGGTCTGAGACAAATGTGATCTATAGTATGTATCAATGCAGCAAGTTAGTTTCAGCTTCTCTATCTTATTACCCAATGCCTACATTCGGTTTGGGAATAGTAGACACAAAGGGCGCAATCTCCAGACGATGGGTACCATCTTATCGCAGAGTCAATGTTAGCTACAGGCCAGCTAGCCAGCCAAAATAGATTAAGTCAGAGCATATTATGTGCAGGTTATCAGATATTGTACATATTAACGATGACTCCATGATAGCTTCCTCTCGGTTAGATTACATTATAAACTTCAGCGTATTTGCTTTACATAAACTTGACGCAATATTAGTTCCGTGGTGTATGATAATCTAAGTTGCAAAGATACATTAATATTTAAAATTCATATTGAATGTATTCCCAGAAACAGATATAAGTTCGCGCTAACACTTTTAAATTCAAACCTCAAAAGAACTATTTTTTATTGTATGAGTGGTCAGCCTCAAGTCCAGGAATAGTAGTAATATATAACATTCGACGCAATATTAGTTCGATGTTATGTTTAAACTATTTTCTTTTCTAAATATACGTACATACCATGTGGCAAGCTCTCTTAATTTATAATTTCTTCTGTATTGTAAGGAATATGAGTAGTTTAAGTTCTAAGCCAATGAAGTGATATAAAATATATGTATTATAAATTTTATTAATTAAAACCCGCTTAAAAACATAACAATGTCGTTTTAATAATTTCGAGATCTTTGCTTTGCACCATTTAGTTAGCGTACCCTTTCATCCCACTGTTTTTCTTACGTCTTTTGTCCACCATGATTCTTCCCTCCGTTTTTTTGTCTGTTCTAGAATTTTCTCCGGTTATTTGTTATGAAAACATTGCCTTGCTCTATTGTTTTGTATTGTCTACCGCCTAGACAATATTCAATATATATTCAACTCGTGATGATTTCACTGACAAGGGGTAAACTAAATACATTGAAATTTAAAGATATTAATACCAAGCCTAGGTATTTAATTACCGACTAACAAAAGATAACTCTTGTTCAATTTTATTTAGCATTCCGTAAATAAGACAAAACTATTGTTTATGCTATCATAATGTTAGTCTTCAGATTTGCTATATTAAGTTTCACATCAACACATTTTGCAAAAATAATAATCATCGGATGTTATTTCAGGCTTTCTGGATACAGGGCATGTGTTTCAGCTATATTTCTATAGCGTAGGCGATTCGGGTGAACCCAAAAAGCGTGTATTTTTTAATTAAAATTGCCGAGGAGTTTATATCGCAGGGGATTACAATAAACTTATTGGCAGAGCAAATATGTCAAGGGGGCTTAGCGAGGAAAACCCAGCTCATATATTTGATATTTTCCGAAAGAAAAACGGGATCAATAAGGGGTTCATCCCGGCTACCATTAAATCATATGTATAATGCTTTATAAATGTAATAATAATAGGTGGATATACTTTTATGACCCTTCTGGGAAAGGTACACATGAAAAATATTACGGAGAAACCACTTCTTGAAACGTTAGATCAATTTTTAGAGCCTACTTTTTGGATATACGCTTAAGTATGATACCCGTTTATTCTTCTCTTGTTAACCAGAAGTTTTATAAAACTTTCACAAGGTATGAGAACCTAGTACCTTGGAAACGGGAACATATTGTCGCTTAATTAAAATTAAAACTAAGGACCGAGTGATTAAAAAATACGTAAGGTGTCTTTATATTGAAAAAAAAATCCTGTACAGCTATTTTATGCTTTCCCTTTTCATTCTGAATCAAGTCGCAAAGCGCAGGTTGAAACACCTGGGCCTTAAAGATTAAATAAACCTCAACGAAGAACATAAACATTTAGAAAAATAACATCAAAAATTCGAATGTACCTAATAGCAGTAATTTTCCGAGTTGGTGATTTCAAAAAACAACATATTGATTATGCTCTACATTCAAGCCGTCATTTGTTAGGTAATTCGTAAGAAGAACTGTGCTTGAGTGGCAGATGTTGAAGGCGTTAGTAGACAGGCTCTAACGAAGAGCAAACTTACTGACCCTAAAATTAAACCTAAGAAGACTTCGAGAAACTTCTAAAGAAATATCCATTTACCCAGCTCGGAAAATCTGTTTTTTCCTCCAGAAATTTGAAAGGGAATTGACGTGATTTGAAATAGTTGGTGATTCCTCGTCGCAGAAAAATCATTCCTTCTTCTGCTCATAACATTTATGTATCTTAAAATTGATCTTCAAAATACATCCTGATATTACGCAATTTTGCAGGAAATGAATCACAAGCAGACGCTTCGATTTTGTGAATTGGAAGACATGGCAAGACGCACCAGATCCAGGAGATTTTTAAGAAATCTTGTCCAGAATGATCCATGTAAAAATCACAGACATAGCAATTAATGAGATGGTCATGAATAAAATGCAGGCTGGACGACCTTCTTAAAGGTATAAAGAAAGATAGGCATCCTCATCTCAAGATCCATTTTCTTTTTTGCAACGCAACTAAGCTACACATATAGTGTAACTTCATGCCGCGTTAACCCCGAAGGGGTCGCATGTGGCGATTTAAACCTATTTATTTTTATAGGAAAGGGGGCCGGCCTTACGCCAACCACTTCAGTTGAAGTGCGGGTTTCCCAGCTCCCGAAAGAGCTGGTACTCATTTCGCACGTTTAATAATAAAGAGCAATAACTCAAAAAACATGAATGTTGGGAAATCACGTTTGAAGTTCAGACAACCAGTAGGTACAACTTGTATGGGACGAAGAAAGTGGCCGATGTTTTATTTCGGTCATATTCGTCCAAATTGAACGGCTGTCGCATTCTACCTATTCTTCTCGCATTGTTCTTGCGTTTTATTACAAAATCTCGATTTTCCCAATTTTCGAGTTATTTCTCTTTATTATTAAGCGTGCGATTTCTTGTGAAGGCTGAGTAAACCTTGCCGGTATTTTATTTTGGGGTTTGAAATAAACACCGAAACGGGTAATCATTTCTGACACCCTCGGTGGGATTCGAACCCGAGCTCACGGCATGGAATGCAAGCACTCTACCAACTGAGCTAGCGAAAAATAAATAATCAAGAAATAGAAGAATCGTTGTTGTTTGGCGTCTCGAGGGACATTAGCAAACTAAATACATTGTGAACTTTAACATTATATTCTGTAAGTTTTCACCGCAGATTGTTGAGATCGAGGGCCGTGTTAGGTTTGAATGGGTGGAGATCCCCCAAGTAACCGAGCTCCCGCGTTACAGCTTATGTCGAGGTGAGAGGACTCTGTTGCCTAACTAAGTGTTGTGCGGGCTTCACACCACGAGGGTATAGACCAGTAGTTGAGTGATTGGGATTTTTTTTGAGGCAAGTAAGGTGCTGCCAATATGCTATGGGGCCGTCCATAAATTACGTCATCGATTTTGGCCGATTTTTGACCCCCCCCCCCCCCCCCTACAATCATTCTATAGTCATTATCTAATGACCCCTCCGGCCGTCTTGCTGTAATAATGGATGAGCTTGATAATTCAAATTGTTATATTACTTACATAATATTTTGTATATTTTGTAGAAATTGGTATTTACAAGAACGACGTCACTTTTGGTACTCGTACATCATTTACCATCATCCGCAGACCAGACTCCCCCCACCCCCTTAATGCGAATGAAGTTATATATGGACAGCCCTATGTATGATATAAAATGTATACACATAAACTGTATGTAGGAAATACATGTGTAATTCAGGATCTTTTAAATATTCAAAGAAAATATATGATTATCAAGGGCGACAAACAATTTTAAAGTTTATAATAAAAAATAAACAAATGCATAAAAAACGTTTTTTTTCTCGTCCAAGCATCAGTTTTCAGTAACACAAATTGCTTACAGTTTTTATTGAATTTCGCTCAACTGAAAACAAAAATTACAAGCCAAACTTATACACCTGAAGACTTTCGGCAACTTGTAACTAACCACTCGTATACTTGCCTCGTCTGTAGCAAGCATTAGAGTATTCTGTGTTATTAGTTAAGTACGTGGATACAAGTATAGTCGTATACTCAACAGAAGGCGAGGGGGGCATCTCATCTGCGCTCTACCCAACCCAACGACCTTTACTAAGTCGACAATTAGTTTCTAAAGCTAAAAGAGAAACGTGAACAATGTACAAACAACCAGATACAAACAACTCATCATCATCATTATCATCCTAAGCACGATAACCCGTGCTGGGCCCTGGCTTCCTTTATCAATCGGTTAAACTTTTACTTTTTAGTAGGTACTTTTCTACAGCATGGTATTCGTTTCCAACATCTTTCATTCAACAAGACACTCATCAACATTATGATTTTTAGCACGACAACCGGAATGGGTCCTGGATTTCTTCAATATCCATTAGCTATAACTTTTATTACTTTACTTAAAGGTTGGCATGAAGTTGACCACACATCCTTGGTTCACTTTTCTAATTTCACCACTGATTCGGAGAAGATCGGCAAAAGTTGCAGGGTTTATGTTGATTTGAGGTAGGTATGGATTTAAATTTGTAAGTACACATGCAACATTTGTAAGCGCGAACTTACACGTGTCTGTTTGTGGGCATGCATTTGATGAGTTTTGGATGTTAATATATCTTTGCAACTTAGTATATAGACTTCTCGAGTCCTCCTATCACAGCGCATGGAATTCATATTAGCTCTTAGTATTTCCATTACCCTACATTCCTAAATGAAGAAGATCAATTATAGGTACATTCATTCTAAAGTTAGTACTGCCTGACTTTAATTATAAACATAATGGCCTTACGCAATACAAAGCTGACCATTTTACTTTTAATGGACGGCAATAAAAAGATTACGCAGTATTTACGCGGGAAGAATTTAAATCTAACAATAAAATATTGCTGAAACGCCATGGCGTAAACTGTAAAGCATCGGGAGGACTTTCGGTATTGTACACTCGCAGATGAAGCCATATTTCCCGGCGTCTGGGTAACGAGTATTAATGCTGAATGCGAAATGTGCGAGAGGAGACGGAATGTTCAGCTCATGCGAAACAATACAATGTGTTGCCGTTAGCGTGAGGTTTTGTGCCTCGCTCGGCAAAATGACTATTTCGGTGGAGATGTTTTCACGGCTAGAGCAGCGCAGACAATGGGGGGAATATGATGAAATTCAATGACATAACGGTGCGAACATTTTCGAGACGGTAATCTCAACTAACATTAAACTCGGAAAATTAAATCTGAAACGCAAACAAATCTTCCAAGATTCCAACTGTAGATTAAATTTAAATTGATACTTGGAATAACAAAACAGGGTTGGATGTTTACTGCTAACCTCGCATGACCTCTAAACATTTCACTATTCTCGCCGAGTTCAAGTGACGCCTCAGTCGGTTCATATAAAATTTCAGGATGAAATTGTATTTTCCCGACGTGGATACTTGATGTTTTAAGGGATGACTGGCATATAAAAAATTTCCTTTATGAAATGAAACGCTACGTTTTATAGCCCGTTTTTTCAAGTTTTTTTTTCACAAGCGCACAAAAGACGAAAAATAAAAGAAACGTATCTCAAGAATGAGACCAGAAAAAAAATGTTTGCTCTTAAAAAGTGTACATGCTTGAGATTTTATTTCGGAATGCAGATTACTTTTGTGGCCGAAATGGAAGAATTTGTGTATGCTTGGATTTTAAAAGCATATAATTTACTTTCTCTGTATGGGATGACGCCAGCCACATTATAATATGCGAGTTATATATGTATGGAGAGTTGAAATTTTAATCTAGCTTCCTAAAAGGCACATCACCGCCGGCAATGGCAAATAAGTGCTAAGCCGAAATGAAAATATTATAACTTTGCACTGAAAAACCGAAATGTTTTGTCCTGCAAGGGACAAAACGAAAAAACGTTAAAGGAAATCTCGAAACAAAGAGAAAATTCAGATTTTTTTGGTCTTTTATACGGTAATAAAACGTATTCCCTAACAGAAAAAATACAATATCATTTTAAAACTGAAAACGTAAACCTTAAGAATGTTATATTTCCATGGAAATTTTTAGTTTTTTGAAGAATCTGTCTTCAATATTATGAACACTTTAAATGGTCGCAGTAAAGTACTCCTTTGAAAAGTATTTTCATTGTAATCTTTACAGTATTTTGTAAGCAAGTATAGCGTTTTAATGCTGTGCCGATTATTCAATGTCATTTTTATCATTTGTGAGAAGCAGCAAAAATAGCCGACGAAAATATGTATAAAAAAGTCAGGGCACAATCTTCCGAGATAATAGCGTGGGAAAGATTTTCCCGCTAAAATGATGGAAAATTCGGCTTGAATAGAAGGAGGATGCTGTCCGACAGTTTGACAGTTTTTTGAAAGCTGAGGCGAACAATATCGTGTTGGCAGCTAGATAAGCTGAAGCCAGAAAATAATCTTAAATATGACATGACACGGGTACAGAAATCAGTACTTATTTCATATTCAATAGAAAATTGCCTGGCCAAACGAAACACCTTTGACACTGGAGGGTTTCTTTCCGGATCTGTTGCTGCGGTCCATCTGAGCTGGGGCTTCCGGACGTGTTTCCCATATTTCTTAACATCTTTTATTTTATAACAACTTTTAATGTACATAAAAACTTATATATAATCCTAAGCTATTTTTTTAAATATGTTTTCTAGATAGTAAATATGACGGTAATTATATTTTGAGAAGGTAATTCAGATCTTTTTAAGTTTTTTTTCAAATCCTGCATCTCTACTCGCTTTGTACAGCGATGTTTAGAAGAATAACATTAAAAAAACCTTGACGTTATTTTATATATATTAAATTACTTTAAAAAAATCTAAGGTGTTTGGTTTCACATTATCAATTTATGACAGTTCATTGGAAAATCGACAGTTTATTCATTCGCCACAAAACGAAAAATCAGTTCAACAAGTTTTTTATGGCATTCAACCTTACTCAAAACCTATAAATTGCATTTTACAATCTGAGTATTTGTACAGCGTCTGTTGTAACTGGGTTGTACTATGTAGATAGTAGAAAATACCGGTTTTGTTTGAAAGGAGATCGGTATGGGAAAAAACGACCTCAGATACGAGTGTAGCAGGTAGATACACACGCCGTAAGATTCATTCAGCGAGTGGTATTGTACGACAGTATAATGAGTATTCAGCGAACCGACTATTCAACCACGTAATGTGGGTCAGAACCTCAAGCATACGTTAAATCTCAACCATACTATTTTCCCAAAAATATATGGAAATTAAAACAGCACCTCTGAGTGAGCGATTTAATTTCCATACATCTTTAGTAAAACGATACGATTGAGTTTGTACTTCAGGTGCAGATACTCTTTTTCACTGACTTCAAGAAATTCCTTGTTTTTCTAGTAAATCTTTGACATTGTGAAAAGCAAACTGTAACTGGTCCGTTCTTTTGTTTGAAAAAGTGTTACGTGACGTTGAATTTTAAAAATATAACAAAATTTAAAGAGGCAATATTGCAGCGAATTTTGATTGTAGGTCGTTTTGGCATTTACACATTGAGATAGAGCGAAACAGTATTTTTAGAAGTTTCTAGCACATAGCATCTCGAGTCATTCGATCTTTGATCTACATATTAACTCGTCCTTAAACTGATTGACTCTTACACCAATAAAATTCTGCCAGAATTAATTGGTAAAACATAACTCTATTCTAAAAAAATCCATTCGATTTGGGCGTTTAGCTTCTCTTGATTAATAATTATACTTACGACTTCAAATAAACTTTAACATGACAATATTATTATGATTGATTCAATGTTTTAATCGACTCTGGCCTGCACACAATTGCGGCTTACATTTATATACGTTCATACGGACGTTTCTCGACTGTTCTCGATTTTTTCAAGCATAGTGGATGATTCCAGAGCGTTGTTCTACCAGCGTGATTAGAATCATGTATGTACTATTACTACCATACGCTCGTAACAATATTTTATAACTACAAAGCTCCATAATTTAAGCATTTTATGAGTACCTTTTTTTTTTGTACACAAGGTCCCTACACACAATCCACGATTGTTTCTCTTCCAAAACACGTCGACAGCGTTTCGGGGTATAAAACAAGCGTCGTAAAATAAGCACCCACGTCGCGGTACATTCAAATTAAGCCTATAAAAAATGCAGGCGATCTCATCCCCCAAGAGCGCGTACGCTGTACACACGCGTCATTATCAATATTATATCACTAAGAGGTGGCGCTGAACGAGGATAATCCAATTATAGTGGGCGTGCCTCTGGGGGGATGTCCGCCAGTGGTGCAGGGTCCTTATAACACGATTCCCACCGGCTTATCTTTTGAAATTTCTAGCCAAAACAACAGTTTTACTTACCTCTACAAAAGAGACTTGAAATTTCAATTTGTACACACTGTGTGGTAGCGGAATATGATACTAATGATAATAAAACCTTTGATTCCGTGCCAGACCGACCGGCTTTTAATGGCTGTCATACTAGAGTAAAAGGAGAGAAGTTGTATGATCAGGGGTGAGTCCGGAAATCAGAAATAAAATCGAAAAAATTATCGTATACAGCCGATTTATAATCGGATTTCGTTTTTTTTTTTGTAGATGCTTGTATGTGTTTTACGAACAAGCACATCAGTATAAAGGGCTTTGTTTTAATAAAAAATCACACGTGAAACATGTTTTTACAACAATATCTTTAATTATTCCATAATATTCAACTGTACTTAGATTTAAGTAAACATTCGGGTGAAGTAAATTTCTGTGGCTATGTGATAGGGGCTTGTAATCTTTTTTCAACCGGGTTCCTGGCCAATCTCACCCATCTCCACTGATGTCCACTGCGCTTCAGAGGACGTCAAAGTTGAGACAAGTTTTCCACGTGGGGGGTGGGGGAGGTCCGTGCCAAACAGCCTACTTCATCCCTCCCCCCGCCTCATCTAGATTGGCACACTTGCCCGGAAACTTCGCCTTTCTATGAAAATTTCAATCTCATCAAGTCGCAAACTCAATTTATAATTTCTAATACACGCGCGATATGAAAATTGGTAAAATCTAGATGAATTACGTTTTTTTTTTCAGAAAAGTTGACGGCAATTTCATCACATAGAAGTAGATAATATTTTCATTAATATTTGAAAATAATAATTGCCGAAAAACGTTGCTCAGACGACAATCAAAAGGATTTTTGATGACTGGATGCACTAGGCCCAGGATAGAGATGCCTGGAGAGATTTCAGCAGTAGGCAAGAATGGTTGACTAAGTATGGACAGATATTTTAATCATCCCTAAACGAGCAATTCTACTTCAGCTGCACTTAAATAATTAAAAAAATGTTGAAATCAATCGGGGCTATTCTTCGACATTTGAGTCGTCAGTTGAGCCCACGCTTTGACAAACTAATGATGCCTGGGCTGAAAGTCTCATCCCCACGGTTATTCTTACCTACCGAATTTTGTTAATATTTGTATGAAGACCAATCAGCTGTTCACTTGCGAACATCTTGGATTGACAGGTCTTCATACAAATGCATCATTAGTTTGTAAAAGTGACGACTAAAATGTCTAAGAATAGCACCGTTAGTCTTCTTCTTTTAATCGCAGTGTCATTTAAATTGTGCTATGTTTATTTAACCGTACGAATGTATACTTTTTACTCTTTTAAGTCAACACATTGATATACGAGTATATCTAATCATGGCAAAAGATTCAACTGAACTTACAGAATAATTCTTACTAATGAGACAATTGTCTTATTTTCACATAATATAGACAAGCCACCTCAAACGCTGTCGGTTCAATGGCTAATGAAAACGTACAGAGCTATTACTTGGTTAGTGATTATACTCGTACTTTACTATAACAGTGATACCGTGAGAATTTCCACATCAACTCTCCCACGAAATGACCCGGGAAATTGCCTGCATTAATATTTACTCTAGAATACTGTAACTTTATTTTTGTAGTTATTCCACTAGGGGTGCTAAAAACCTACGCAGAATTTCCTCTACTCTTTCCGATCCCGGCAAACATTTTTTAGATCCCTCATATTCACCACTTTTTCCGCAAATTTTCCTACATTTAAATTCACTCCGTGTATAGATTTTTTTAAACAATTCCACCAGATCTGATCATGCCGTTATTTTGTCGATTTTCGTTTCGCTATTTCACCTTTCTTTACATTTCCTTCAATAAATTTTATCCGCATTTTATCATCCATTCTTTCCCTACATGTAAAACCATCTCATCACAATATTTTTCTTCTTTACTTCCACATCCTCTCGCAACGTGCATTTCAAACAATTAGTTTAAATTCTAGTATAAAAATAATGCATATATATTCTAGAATAACAATAATTAAACCACGTTCTGAAGAGTAGAGTGTAGGAGCAACTCTATAATAAATTCATCAATTATGCTGCACACCTGGTACGAACAGTTGTTGATACTGTAGCATAAATCTATGCTAACAATAAGTACTATAGCCTACAATACATTAATTATATAAAACTTAAGATTAAAACTCAACCATAACGTTTCAACCAAAATACAAATAAACTAAACAGCCACCGGAAGCGATGTTTTAATTTCTTTGCATTTTTGGTAAAACACGTTAAGTATCAACGTTTAGCTTTATACTTTGAGTGCATGCAGTTTATTGTTTGCCTTCAATGAATCATGTATTTTTAAAGCAAGAACCAATGTAGAGGACGCGTGAGAAAAATGCAATTACGTCAGATTGTTGAGTCGAGTTGTACATATTTACTATGATAAATAAAGGAAGCAAATCATTTCCGTGCAAAAAAACTAATTAAAAATCTAATAATATTTATATTTACTATCCTAGCTAGAGTTTTATATATTAATATGAAAAAGTCTGTTCTATGGAGCAGTTGGTAAAATTTTGCTTTGAAAGCCACAGAGCTAGGATTCGATTCGAGGGTGTAGCGATTTCTCATTTCGGTGTTTTCTTCTAATAAGAAATCAGAATAGTAATAACAAAAATGAGAACCTATTACTTCGAGTACCGGAAAAACTGACACTTTATGTTCGTAATGTTTGTATTTGGTTTATATTTAGAAGAGACATTGACAAATTAAAGAGAGGCATAAAAGATATGCCTTAAACACGATTTAAACCTTCGTGGATTTCTTTCTACAACGATATTGATCTAAAAGTGACTGCGTGAATTTCCGCTCGCAGAAAAAAAAACATTTTGAAAGGTTGAAGCTTTTATGGAAGATAAAGGTTCGTGAGAAAAACCTTTTTCCAAATAACGAGTCGGGTTATGGAGCGATTTTATAAATGACTGGCCTGATCAGATGAATATTATTTGTACAAAAAAATCTGCGAATTTAATTTTGAATTTTCTGTACCTACTAAAGTTCTGCGATAACAATACGTATGCAAATCCCTTTTAATGAGTGTTTTTAATCCCTTAAGCTTACAATAAATAAAATAAAACTGGGACAACGTACAACGGACAAATGAGCTATTAAAAGGGTTTTAAAATTACATATTGTTTAAATGACTATTTAAAAAATAGATTCACATTCTTTTTTTTTTTGGTTGAGAAATTTATGCACCATGACGTAACAGTCAAATAATAATAAAATAAACAAGACATAAGAGTTCTCAAGTATATTTATTTTTCTTTTGAAGAGAATCTTGCAGATATGTGATACAAAATTAACTTTATTTACATATTTTCTTGAAAACTTGTTTAAAAGTTTTCACTTTATTTTCAAATTCTTTCGGCATCTTGTATCTTGTCGCAGGATAAATACTTAGAGGGGGGGAAAACAAATTTCCCACCAAGTTTTCTTTGAGACGGCGTTTCTTAGTAGCTATTCCAAAGAGGTGTGCCGCTTTTGAGCCTGGAATCAAAGTGAGGCCACACAAGAAATGCAAATCTCAGTATTAAATTCGCAGCTTGTACCCACAAAGACGCAATTTATAATCTTAAGAGTCATTCACAAAACATTAAATCCATGGATGATCCACAGACAATTTTTTCTTCAATGGAGAATTTATTTCAGCGGTGGATGAGGCATGGATTTGTGTGTGCGTGAATAATCCTGTAAGAAATTTATTCCAAGTCGTCTAAACTAAACTCTCACTTCTTTTAAATTAAACTTAAAATTTCATACGGCCAAGATATAATAGAATAGAAAGGTAATCTGTCGTACTGTATTATTCAAATAAGAGATTTTCTCGAATAAGTGAGTGTTTAGTAAAGGCTTATTAGGAATAAAATTAAAATTTATACAAAAACTACGCAGGCAATGCAACATAAAGTATTTTTTTAAGGTAAAATAAATCTTATACATAAATTACAAAAAAATGTGTTTAAACAAGCAGCAAAAAGCTATAACTTAACAAGGTTAAATCAGAATTAAAATAGGCTTAGAACTCGTGTGGGTTAGAGTAGTTAGTAAATGTAAGCATTAAAGTAAATTATGCCAAAATTGTAAGTAAGGCATTGCGTTGATAATAATTTTTGATATTTTTACAACGCAGATCGCGGTACAGATTTAATTAATAAACGAAAATATACCAAATATATCGGTCAAGGTTTTCTCCCTTCGCGCATTATCGGCATTCGCGCGGGAAAACTCTATCGCAGCTCGGAAAAGCCGACGCCCAGCCAATCGTTAAGATCGGAGAAATGATTCTCATACCAAAGCGCCTTATTAATGTCGCTCCAAAAATTGAAATGAACAAAAAAAACAAAGCGTTTGCAGGAATCTCTGAAAAAATCTCAGTCTTAATTAAAGGCACGCGATCATAGTTAAAATTTACATTAGAACTGTTTATTTATGATTTACACACAATAATTCAAAACGCAGTCGCCTTGAAAAATCTTATACATACCTATAAACATAATAGTCTTAACAACTAGCAAATAAAAATTGAAGAAAATAAACACTTTGAAGTTTTTTAAATTTTGTTTATGGATTTAAACGACTGAAAAAAACAAGTACAAAAGGGGAAAATTAAGGGTATATTGTATGGATTGCAAAAAAAAAACAAAAGACTGATCAATTGAAGTACCTACCTAATTGCGAATGGGTGAAGTCGGTAAAAGCTTGATGAACGTCGAAGAACTAAGAAAGTATGAAATGACCGCTTAATGTAGGCGTATTTTCACAGGTAACGACCACCATTAGTGGAAAAAACTGCAAGATACAGTAACACATATATTGCTTGAATATTCCTCGCATTTTTACTCAAAATCGATTATGGACATTTTTTAATGTTCAATGGAATGTAAGTGAAAAATGAACTGTTAAAATTTTGTACCGAAAAATGTGGCACTACTCGATGCTGACCTTGGTATCAAATGGACTTAAAAAAGCACCCCAGGCGTGTAGTTTTTTGAAAGGTAAACGGTAAAAAAAATAGTAAAGCAAGCACTCGACCTGCCCCACCACCACCTCTAACCTACTCGGGTTTTCTCATGCGTTGATTTTCGCCCGAGCTGAAAATGCTCTCTCGCTTTATTTTCACGTTCGAATGAACGAGATATCGCAAAATTTTCCGGTTCCTGCCACCGACGCCACCTCACTGTTTCATTTCAATTTGGAACAGAAAAAAACGTGCAATGTTCGATGTAAATGGAGAGAATATATTCCCAATCGAATTGAGCATCTTACACAGAAGTCAATCAAAATCACACGCGAAAGATATTGGATTCTGTTTAACAGTAAATCGTATTATCGGTGATATAACAGAAATATATATTTATACGTAGGTCTTCAAGGACAAAACTGGAAGGAGTTGTATAATTAATAGAGGAACTAGGATTGATTAGATATTTAAAATATACAAATAAAACTGAAATAACACATATTTTCACAGGTAAATAGGCTAGCTCCACATTAATTTTACAATAAGAAAAAAATGCTCATTTCCTGTGACAGTTGAATAACCTACTTAGTATTCCTTGGCTTATAGTTTGGTATGAGGCTGACCACCCATACTGTAAAAAATGGTTCACTTTGCCAATGTCGCCCCTGTTTCAGGCAAAGTCGGCCAGAGTTGCAGTGCAAGTGTTCATTTGAGGTTTGGATTTTCATTTGTAAGTACACATGCAGCATTAAAAAGCGCGAACTTACACGTGTCTGTTTGTGGGCATGCACTTCTATAATCTATAATCTAAGCTGCAAAGATATGTTAACATTTAAGGCTCATATTAAACGCATGCTCACAGATAGGCGCATGTAGGTTCGCGCCTGCACATTCTGCATGTGTGCATACAAATAAACAAAACCTCACATGAACATAAACATTGCAACTCCTGCCGCCGTTCCCTGAACCGGGGTGGCAACTAAGATTATAGATTAAAGTACTGAGAAATGCTCCAATTTTGAAACTGGACCTCAATGCCCAGGCTCTACTACACTTTGATATATTACCGGAAATTTGCAGGATACTAAACCAGCCTCGAGTATTTAGTAAACATCCATTTGTGACATCACAAATTTCCTCTTTCCCAACATTGCACGAGTAGGCACAACGGGCGAGAGTGAAAAATGTGAGCCACGTGGAGGGACGTTCGGTGGGCAGATAAATTAAGATAAGCCGCGTACTATCGCATTTTGCAATTAATTCCGGGGAAACGTACATCGGGCCGGGGTCAAACATGACCGCAAATATTACGAGAAATTAGTAGGCGCATCTCTGGCCGGGGATGATAATACGACTTTAACGAGGGGTAATAAAGCAGAAAAAAAATGTATGCTTTACAATTTACATGAAAACAGATAAGCTTCTTGGCGACTTATTACAAGTACCTACTACTGTGTACTTAAATGTTATTTGCTTACACTCCCTGATTACAAATCATGATATTTATGTTCATTTGAGATTGGGGTTTTATATTGTAGGTCCACATGCGGCATGTGTTAGTGCGATATTATACATGTCTGCTTGTGGGAATGTGTTTAATATGAATCTTAAATGATATATATCTTTGCAGCTTAGAATTAGATTAGATATTTAAAATACTTGTGAACTCTAGCGACAATCACACAAGTAGTGCCACCCAAGGTATGCAATTAGCTTCAGTAACATCGAACCATTTACTTTTAGAGTCATGGGCACGCCTCTGATCAAGAGGTTCTTGTTTTGTCGTGCCGTTACTTTTACTTCACGGGAACGCCTTCCAGCACTTGAGAAAATATATAGTTTTGTATGAGTGTACATGTGCTGTGGGTCCTTGTGACACATACATACAGGACGGGTATGAGGAGGGGGTTTAAAAATTAAATTAATGAGGTTACATAAAGATAATAAAAAAAAATCTTCAAAGAATGTTAACCTAACAATGCTGCCATTTCCTTTTTAGGTCTATTTCATCAACATTTTGAAATGATAACCTCATGTTAGTTCACATGTTTAAAAATCATAATCTCGCCGTGTGTTAGTTTTTAACATTTTTGTTGACCACCATGCTCTCTGAGTTGATGGCCAGAAAATGATCTGCTTCAGATCTTGAAATTATGAACCTTTCTTTCTTATGAATCTCTATCTTATATCTAATCAACTTCCAAAAAACGTCCTTTCGATCATCGGAACGCGATCCATCAGATTTAGTTCTCATCTTGCAAAGTATTCGTTTGATTTGATACGTTCTGTTCACTTGATTCCGAAAACCCGCATCTCCATCACTATCCTGAGCAGTCCCTTTACGTTCCAGGTTTCACAGTCCCACAATAAATAAATGTTACTACAGATATAGAGCACTTAAATATTTATTCAACACTGAAACCCAGGAGGATAAAAAAAGGCCTGCCAGACCCCAAATTCCTTTGGGCCTAGCGTGTCTATACATTGTACGGGAATGAAATAAAGCTCGTAGGTAGATCTCGGTACATACAAAAGCCCGAATATTCACATATGGCCCACACATGTGTCCCTGCTGAGATCTCTTCTCCACACACGTGTACGCGTTGGAAGATATAATAGTACTTATAGCGGTTTGTATTAAAAGCACTGAAGCCCATCTTCCAAAGCTCGCCCGTATAAATCGTACAAGATAATATGTTTAGCACACAGAAAGTTTGAATTCAGTGTAGTAATCGTGTACTAATACGTTAAAAATTTGGGCATTTCTTTGTCTTCTCCAATAATATAAAGATTCTTAATAAATTGGTAAGCAATCGAGCCTTTAAGAAGTATTTTTGATTTTCACATGCATTTCCTCTCAGTGTCTCAAAACAAAACACATCATCAACACCTCAGCGGCACTTCAACAAGTGGCTTAGACCCCTAGAGTCTCTTGAATCTAGGGAGTCCGCCGCACAGGCTTCCTTAAAAAAAACTAAGCGAATAAAAATAACGATAACTTGACTTATAGGTTGGTATGCGGCTGACCACTCATGCCGTAAAAATGGTTCACTTTGCCAATGTCACCCCTGTCTCAGGGAAGGACGGCAAGAGTTGCAGGGTGTATGTCCATTTGAGATTTGGTTTTTATGTTGTAGGTTCACATGCGGCATGTGCAAGCGTGAATTTGTACGTGTCTGGTTGTGAAAATGCATGTAATGTGAATCTCCAATGTAACATATCTTTGCAACTTAGATTAGATTAGACTAGATAACAATGTGTTCTAAGAATATTATTGTTTATCCGATTTTTTGGTACAACAATTTCATGGTAATATTCGGAGACAGTTGCGAGAAATTGCTTATATAATCAAATCAGATATGTGAATATCATTTCAAGTATTAAATTATTAACGATAATAAGAATTTTCAGATAAAGAGTGGAATACGCATGTTGAGGTAAATTTCTAGAATAAACTAATGACTGGAATCCCCCGGGAATAAATAAGGGTAATATTTTATTTTGCAAATACGTGTATCCGAATTTAACATGTTGTTTCCCAGTAAGGATGTAATAACAACCACCCCTTTATCACCCCGTCTACCTTCTTGGATATCAGAAACAGTAACCTAAGTAAAAAAAAAATTGTTCAAACTCAACCATAGCGTTTCACTAAATAAGTACAGAAATTAAGACAGTGCCTTGAGTGATCGTTTTAGTTTTTGTACATTTCTGGTAAAATTCTATGCCTGAATTAACACGAAAATTTTATGCTTGGAGTACAGAATCCATATAATGACGTGTCTTTAGAACATTATTATTCAGTTGTCTCCTTTAAATGTCACCTACGTACGTGACATAATTACAAATATGGCAGAAATTTCACTCAGGTTTTTTTTTGTGTTTGTCTCGTTCGCTTTAAGTATTAGAAGATAAGCAAAGTGTTCATATCGTTGGAAATGTCTTTCTCTGATTTCATTAAATATCAGATAATTCTCATTTATAAGTTAGGTTTAAAATATGAACTATTTTATTAAATCACGCTCTGCGCTTTCGAACATTTTCCAGCCATCGTCAGGATCCAATTCATTAGTTCTGTCAAGACTCATGCAATGCGTACGACCAAATACATTCCTTATCTGACCTTTGCCTTTCAAAAACAGAGACGATGCTTGTTCATATGTGAGTTCAAGGAATGACTACGCTCCCGATATTATTTTATTTTTTATATTTTATTGATTGGTATTTTTTGTATGATATACTCGTAACTAAATAAAAATTGAATTTTGGAAAATTCCTACACAAAAGGGGCGGGGAGGGAGGAGAAAAAAAAATCAAATTTATCAACAGAAAAAGTAATATCGCGATTCAATTATATATTTTCGAACGTAATAAAATTCCCTGAATTATGATTATTGCCGCTTCAGATGAAGAAAATGTCTATTTTATTACAGCGCTACAGGCACAACGCCCGCCTACTTACACAAACTGAAGACTGATAAAAGAGCGGGGAATTTATTTTAAAATTGATGAAGGTTCACAAATGTAATTCAATTTGCCATCGAATCGTAAAAAAAATGTCGCCGAGAAGCGGGTCGGGTCGGCTCGGAGCTAAAATAGACGCATTTTAAAATTAAACGGTAAAAAACAGGAGCATAAGGACAATAAATCCAGCGTAGATTCAATTCAGAGACGCCCACGTGCCAAGCGAATCGCCCGGACCGTGGAAATGCTTCCAGAGTTTTAAGCGTTGTGAAATATAGCTTAAAAGTTCTCGGCAGTAATCTGCAAAGGGCTTCGAAAATGTAACAATGAAGTGAAATTTACTCCACCAAATGTGCAAGCGACTCTGAAAGACTTATCAGCGAAGAGGAAGCACACTGCACAATGCGATCAGCAGAAAATTGAGCAGAAATCCTGGTGAATCAACCAACCAGAAGTATCGCCACAGTCTTTTCAGACAGAGCTTTTGTTGTATCTGTAAAACTTTGAATCGGCTGCCAACAGACGTTTAAGGGTCAAAACCAGCTAAGAAACCGTAGACAAAAATGAAAACCCACTATTTGGTTGAATCGTTACAAAAAGAGGCCTTGTAACAAGATCTTTTTCATCATCAAATGAGACGTAGAGATGTTTCTGAGATGCATGTTAATAGATTCATAACTGGAGGTGCGTTAAAAAATATTGCAGGAAGTTGTGAGAATTTTCATGAAAAAGCTTGTTCGTTTGATATTTCATTTTTCAACGCATTTTATTTTCATTTATGAACTGACCTCATAACGCGATTGGATCGGACAAGGATATAGGATTTCAAAGTGAGTTATATGAAAAATGAACAAAAAAGCAATTTCTCTTTATCAGAACGGCCTGCTCTACGTATGCTCATAGGTGTGATGTTTTTCATGTTTTAAATTTAAATGAAACACGGGATAATCTGCTGAAGTAACTTTCAGTTCCGATAGAATTCAAATCAATACATTCTACCAACATGAAAAATGTTAGGGACGAATGGTATTGTTATCATGGAGAAAACAAAAGATTCTAGAATAGTTGACATATTTTGTACTTTACTTCATTGAGTACAAATACATTTGAAATAAAAATATACTCGCATTGTGATACGCAATTAATTAAAACCATAATTGCATTCCACTTGAAATGGGAGCATATTTTCCAACGTAACGGTGACAAGTGAAATTCACTAGAATTGCATCCATATACGGCACAGATAACGAGCGGGATCTACATAACAGGTCGATGATTTTTTTGTACACGCTTTTATAGCTATACGTTTGCTGAATGTCTTTCATCGCACGTGCTCCGCTATTGGCCTGTACCCAGAGTATAAAACTTAACGTCTAAACCCAATCACACCGTTTACAAAAAATATACATTTAAAACGAAAACACTCCGAAGAGGTGTTGTTTTAGATTAGATACGAAAAAAAATGTGTAACGCTATGATTGAGTTAAAACTTGCAGTTTATAGATACTTGTAGGTATAACGAGCTTCGACAGGCGCAGGCGGCAAAAACTTGGAAGGCGACCAAAAATACCGCTCTCCCAGCTTAGCGGACGAGCATTCGCCTCTAGTCTCCGGACACGATATATTGTAATGAGCGCCTCGCCGTGTGAATTCCTGAATTACAGTCTCTTTTTTTTCGCCTTCTACCTGCTCCGTTCCAGCGACGTGTTCAAGGGCAAACAATAAATCATAACAACCGCTAATTAGACAAGCCAAACATTTCAGAAGCGAAAACGAAAGTAGGTTTAGTATTTGAAATACATTCTGGATCATAAATGTCGTGTTTTCCATGATAAAAAGATTTCGCCACAATCATTCTTGGCACGACAACCCAGATTGGTTCCTGGCCTCTTTTATCAACCGATAATAATAATATTAGGATTATTTATTTGGGGAGCGCTGTTTTTGCGTGTATCACACATCAAGAGCCCTCTGCGAGCTTGGTCGTCGCTGTAGAAAGCGCCAATTCTCAAGCACGACCCAGTTGTTGGATGGACCTTTCAGTGACGGGTCTTTGGTAAAGGTTTACGAATTTTTGAATCCAGCAAAGAGCACATTCGGAAATATAAATGGTATATTTTTTGTGCTCTGCCGGGATTCGAATTCACAACCTTCCATTTACGAGTCCGAAGTGTTGCCACTGGACTACGGACTAGTCCAAGAACCGATGCCAACGCTATATACCCAAGGCTTTCTTTCACAAGTCATTCATTCCCATCGCATTGCTATCATTCTAGCTACTTCACTATGGGTACCCTTAAGAGGGTGTCCTTACATCCATCCTTTCAAGATACGAGAGTCCATTCGATGTACGTATCCTAGCCAATGCCAGTCTGTAGACTTTTTACTGGATCACATCAGCGTCGTATAGGACGAAATAAAGAATCTAACTTTTGAAGACCAAGAACGAGTTGTGCCCTGTTGGCAAATCAGACTAAAGATTCGGATTTGTAAGCCTCTAAATCTTTGATAGAAAACATTCGTACACAAAAACAGCAGAAATTGGAACAGAGTCTCTGGTTTGTCTATTATAATTTACACTAGGGGCGTTGCCCCTGGCTGCTACGCAGCCCAACCCCTTAACATTTGGTGAATGTGTATATTGCGCATAGTTTCCTCGCGTTAAAATTCGGAAAATATGTAAAATAAAAACATGCATCCTTTGTAAAAGAAAATCGACCACCCATAGTTTAAAAAATGGTTCACTTTGCAGATTTCAGCTGTGTTTCAGGGAAGATTGGCAAGAGTTGCCGGGCTTATATTAATTTGAGATTGGGTTTTTATGTTGTGAGTCAACATGCATTATGTGTAAGCGCGAACTTATAAATGTCTGCTTGTGGGAATGCATTTAATATGAATCTCGATTGGTATGTATCTTTGCAACTTAGAATATACAACTTAACAAAATAATTTCCTTGACTTATAGGTTAGTATGTGGCTGACCACCCATACTGTAAGAATGGTTTACCATGAAAATTTTATCTCGGTTTGAGGAAAAGTCGGTAAGAGTTGCAGGGCTTATGTTCATTTGAGATTAGTTTTTTATTTTGTACATCCACATGGGGCATTTGTAAGCGCGAACTTATAACTGTCTGATTGTGGGAATGCATTTAATATGAATCTCAAATGGTTTGTATCTTTGCAACTTAGATTATAGAACTAAACAAAATAATTTCCTTGACTAAAAGGTTAGTATGTGGCTGACCACCCATACTGTAAGCAATGGTTCACAATGCAAATTTTATCTCTGTTTGAGGAAAAGTCGGCAAGAGTTGCAGGGCTTATGTTCATTTGAGATTAGTTTTTTATTTTGTAAGTCCACATGGGGCATTTGTAAGCGCGAACTTATACCTGTCTGCTTGTGGGAATGCATTTAATATGAATCTCAAATGGTATGTATCTTTGCAACTTAGATTATAGAACTTAACAAAATAATTTCCTTGACTTATAGGTTAGTATGTGGCTGACCACCCATACTGTAAGAATGATTTTCCATGAAAATTTTATCTCGGTTTGAGGAAAAGTCGGTAAGAGTTGCAGGGCTTATGTTCATTTGAGATTAGTTTTTTATTTTGTAAATCCACATGGGGCATTTGTAAGCGCGAACTTATACCTGTCTGCTTGTGGGAATGCATTTAATATGAATCTCAAATGGTTTGTATCTTTGCAACTTAGATTATAGAACTAAACAAAATAATTTCCTTGACTAAAAGGTTAGTATGTGGCTGACCACCCATACTGTAAGCAATGGTTCACAATGCAAATTTTATCTCTGTTTGAGGAAAAGTCGGCAAGAGTTGCAGGGCTTATGTTCATTTGAGATTAGTTTTTTATTTTGTAAGTCCACATGGGGCATTTGTAAGCGCGAACTTTTACCTGTCTGCTTGTGGGAATGTATTTAATATGAATCTCAAATGGTATGTATCTTTGCAACTTAGATTATAGAACTTAACAAAATAATTTCCTTGACTAAAAGGTTAGTATGTGGCTGACCACCCATACTGTAAGCAATGGTTCACAATGCAAATTTTATCTCTGTTTGAGGAAAAGTCGGCAAGAGTTGCAGGGCTTATGTTCATTTGAGATTAGTTTTTTATTTTGTAAGTCCACATGGGGCATTTGTAAGCGCGAACTTATACCTGTCTGCTTGTGGGAATGCATTTAATATGAATCTCAAATGGTTTGTATCTTTGCAACTTAGATTATAGAACTAAACAAAATAATTTCCTTGACTAAAAGGTTAGTATGTGGCTGACCACCCATACTGTAAGCAATGGTTCACAATGCAAATTTTATCTCTGTTTGAGGAAAAGTCGGCAAGAGTTGCAGGGCTTATGTTCATTTGAGATTAGTTTTTTATTTTGTAAGTCCACATGGGGCATTTGTAAGCGCGAACTTATACCTGTCTGCTTGTGGGAATGCATTTAATATGAATCTCAAATGGTTTGTATCTTTGCAACTTAGATTATAGAACTTAACAAAATAATTTCCTTGACTTATAGGTTAGTATGTGGCTGACCACCCATACTGTAAGAATGGTTTACCATGAAAATTTTATCTCGGTTTGAGGAAAAGTCGGTAAGAGTTGCAGGGCTTATGTTCATTTGAGATTAGTTTTTTATTTTGTAAATCCACATGGGGCATTTGTAAGCGCGAACTTATACCTGTCTGCTTGTGGGAATGCATTAAATATGAATCTCAAATGGTTTGTATCTTTGCAACTTAGATTATAGAACTAAACAAAATAATTTCCTTGACTTAAAGGTTAGTATGTGGCTGACCACCCATACTGTAAGCAATGGTTCACAATGCAAATTTTATCTCTGTTTGAGGAAAAGTCGGCAAGAGTTGCAGGGCTTATGTTCATTTGAGATTAGTTTTTTATTTTGTAAGTCCACATGGGGCATTTGTAAGCGCGAACTTATACCTGTCTGCTTGTGGGAATGCATTTAATATGAATCTCAAATGGTTTGTATCTTTGCAACTTAGATTATAGAACTTAACAAAATAATTTCCTTGACTTATAGGTTAGTATGTGGCTGACCACCCATACTGTAAGAATGGTTTACCATGAAAATTTTATCTCGGTTTGAGGAAAAGTCGGTAAGAGTTGCAGGGCTTATGTTCATTTGAGATTAGTTTTTTATTTTGTAAATCCACATGGGGCATTTGTAAGCGCGAACTTATACCTGTCTGCTTGTGGGAATGCATTTAATATGAATCTCAAATGGTTTGTATCTTTGCAACTTAGATTATAGAACTAAACAAAATAATTTCCTTGACTAAAAGGTTAGTATGTGGCTGACCACCCATACTGTAAGCAATGGTTCACAATGCAAATTTTATCTCTGTTTGAGGAAAAGTCGGCAAGAGTTGCAGGGCTTATGTTCATTTGAGATTAGTTTTTTATTTTGTAAGTCCACATGGGGCATTTGTAAGCGCGAACTTATACCTGTCTGCTTGTGGGAATGCATTTAATATGAATCTCAAATGGTTTGTATCTTTGCAACTTAGATTATAGAACTAAACAAAATAATTTCCTTGACTAAAAGGTTAGTATGTGGCTGACCACCCATACTGTAAGCAATGGTTCACAATGCAAATTTTATCTCTGTTTGAGGAAAAGTCGGCAAGAGTTGCAGGGCTTATGTTCATTTGAGATTAGTTTTTTATTTTGTAAGTCCACATGGGGCATTTGTAAGCGCGAACTTATACCTGTCTGCTTGTGGGAATGCATTTAATATGAATCTCAAATGGTTTGTATCTTTGCAACTTAGATTATAGAACTTAACAAAATAATTTCCTTGACTTATAGGTTAGTATGTGGCTGACCACCCATACTGTAAGAATGGTTTACCATGAAAATTTTATCTCGGTTTGAGGAAAAGTCGGTAAGAGTTGCAGGGCTTATGTTCATTTGAGATTAGTTTTTTATTTTGTAAATCCACATGGGGCATTTGTAAGCGCGAACTTATACCTGTCTGCTTGTGGGAATGCATTAAATATGAATCTCAAATGGTTTGTATCTTTGCAACTTAGATTATAGAACTAAACAAAATAATTTCCTTGACTTAAAGGTTAGTATGTGGCTGACCACCCATACTGTAAGCAATGGTTCACAATGCAAATTTTATCTCTGTTTGAGGAAAAGTCGGCAAGAGTTGCAGGGCTTATGTTCATTTGAGATTAGTTTTTTATTTTGTAAGTCCACATGGGGCATTTGTAAGCGCGAACTTATACCTGTCTGCTTGTGGGAATGCATTTAATATGAATCTCAAATGGTTTGTATCTTTGCAACTTAGATTATAGAACTTAACAAAATAATTTCCTTGACTTATAGGTTAGTATGTGGCTGACCACCCATACTGTAAGAATGGTTTACCATGAAAATTTTATCTCGGTTTGAGGAAAAGTCGGTAAGAGTTGCAGGGCTTATGTTCATTTGAGATTAGTTTTTTATTTTGTAAATCCACATGGGGCATTTGTAAGCGCGAACTTATACCTGTCTGCTTGTGGGAATGCATTTAATATGAATCTCAAATGGTTTGTATCTTTGCAACTTAGATTATAGAACTAAACAAAATAATTTCCTTGACTAAAAGGTTAGTATGTGGCTGACCACCCATACTGTAAGCAATGGTTCACAATGCAAATTTTATCTCTGTTTGAGGAAAAGTCGGCAAGAGTTGCAGGGCTTATGTTCATTTGAGATTAGTTTTTTATTTTGTAAGTCCACATGGGGCATTTGTAAGCGCGAACTTATACCTGTCTGCTTGTGGGAATGCATTTAATATGAATCTCAAATGCTATGTATCTTTGCAACTTAGATTATAGAACTTAACAAAATAATTTCCTTGACTTATGGGTTAGTATGTGGCTGACCACCCATACTGTAAGAATGGTTTACCATGAAAATTTTATCTCGGTTTAAGGAAAAGTCGGTAAGAGTTGCAGGGCGTATGTTCATTTGAGATTAGTTTTTTATTTTGTAAATCCACATGGGGCATTTGTAAGCGCGAACTTATACCTGTCTGCTTGTGGGAATGCATTTAATATGAATCTTTAATGGTATGTATCTTTGCTACTTAGATTATGTTAAGAAATACACAAAATAATTTTCTTGACTTATAGGTTGGTATGAGGCTGACCACCCATACTTTAAAAAATGGTTTACTTTGCAAATTCACCTTTGTTTCAGGGAAGGTTGGCAAGAGTTGCAGGGCTTATGTTCATTTGGAATGGGCTGTTATGTTGTAAGTACACATGCAGCATATGTAAGCGGGAACTTATACATATCTGCTTGTGGGAATGCATTTAATATAAATCTTAAATGTTATATATCTTTGCAGCTTAGATTAGATTAGATTAGAACTTATACATGTCTGCTTGTAAGAATGCATGTAATATGAATCTCAAATGTTATATATCTTTGCAGCTTAGATTAGATTAGATTAGAACTTATACATGTCTGCTTGTAAGAATGCATGTAATATGAATCTCAAATGTTATATATCTTTGCAACTTAGATTACAGATTGAAATCCATTTTTATTTGGCTTTTTTTTTTTTTTAGTTTGCATGAAATAAAAGAAAATGTAAAAAAAACTTTCACGTTTTGCCGCTAGATGTCAATATTGTTCCATACATTTTCAGTATGAACAAACAGATTTTTAGCTAAAAATTTTCATACATTTGTAAACACACACGCGTAAGCTCGCGGCATTGCAGCATATATACAAAAAATAATTTTCCATAGGTCATGAATGTGTTTCATCTGCTGTGATGGCATTGGTTTTGAAAATCGAAACTCGACGACGAAAGACGACGACGAAAGACGACGACGAAGGGCAATATAATAAAGGATGCTGTCGATGGATGTTTTTTAATCCGTCCCAAATTGAAAGAAAAACACAGAGCTTAGTGGCGTATAACAGGATACACCCAATGTGATATTCGCCAAGTGTTTAGTAGACAGAGTTAACATGGTCTGCCTTTGTCTCGGGTTGTGTTGTGTTTTTCTCGTAAAACTCGTGTTATTTTTGAGCCGCGATGTTCAGAAGCTGAGTCGGATCGTATTGAATTAATTAAAGAACACAAAACAAATGAGTTCTTGAACTTAGAAGATCATTAATGGACTCATCAATGGAAAATTCTTCGCAAGTAAATATATCATAGAATTAGATTGGTTATGTTTTGAGTGCCGTTTTTTTTTTTACGTTAAAACATAGCTTCTTTTCAAGGTTATGATTATTAAGTCTAAATCGACTACATACGCGAATTGTATATCTCTTAGTTAATATGGAATATGGAATTATATTCCACAATTAAAGCCAATTTACTTAACAGATTTTTTTATTTTTTATAAAGAATTAACTTCTTACAGTTTCAAATTCTTGTAACAAGGCCTCATCCTTTCGAGAATTCCGGGTTAAAATGCGAGGCTCATAGTTGCTTTATTTGAAAAGCATGTCACCCCATAGAAATAATACTACGACATAATATGCAGATGGGATTTTGGACCCTAAAAGGGTAAAAGGTCTGGGGTGCGCTGTCATGATTTGTTACTAGCATTCGTCACACGAAATATTTGCCGGCTTGTAATATTCCGTAGACATTATATCCACAATAATGTACGGCATCCTCTTCTGTTGTATTATTCCAACATCCCTGTATTGGCGGGCAAATAACTTTCGTGTTTTGGTCTTTGGGGAGAATCAGGAACATGCTGTGGCCATGAAACTGGGGAAAACATGGATTCCCGAAATGATAAAATGTTTTTCGGGAATTCATAATTTTCCCAGTTTTACCGCACAATTTTTATTTCGACTTCCTATGGGTTAATTTTACATTTTTCGGATGTGAAAGTTGATTAAACTTTATAAAAACAAAAATTGGTGATATTATGAAGTTGTTCGTCAAATGGGAATAGTTTTTTATTTTATTTAAGAGTATATTTTTTTTATATTTTCAACGTGTCCAGGTACCTATACAAATTTGAATGGAAAAAATATATAAACCATATACTATAAACTGTAATCTAGGTATCCTGCTATGACTTAATAAGTAAATTTAACATTTTAGAAATACCAATTTTATACAGATTTTTAAATAAGATAGCAATTTCAAACCGAGGAAATATGGAACGAAACAGCTTACTAGTAAAATTTCGTCAAAACTGACGCGTAGTAAGAAGCAATAAAGGATCATAAAATAATCGTTTCATAGAGTCACATATATTGTAAGATTTACAATCACAATCAGAATATCATTTCTACTTTTTGGTGATGTAAGCAAGTCGTGCTAATCTAACGCACAAGTAAAACGCGAAATCGTTACTCGAGAAAAAAACCGTGTAGAGATTTATTTGGCCATAAAACAGCTGTGTACCGAGCAGGCACCTACTTAGTTGCGAATCTAGCAAAACCCGTTCTGGGCACATAAAAGGCATGAAATGGGTGTGTGTGCGACTCTAAATGTAATGGTTTTACTTTCTAGCAAGTTGGAATCTCGGACACCTGGGAGGTTGCATGCGAGTCAAATAGTTTCAAAGGCGACAAACTAGGGTTTATCAAAAATAAAGTACACATATATTTTAAGCAAAGTAAATTTTATTTTATTCTGTGTTTATCTATTCACTTAATTTCTAGAATAAATCATACATGACCGACTTTGATTCTGTAGAACACATATTATAACCGTTCGTTACCATATTTAAAAGTTCAACAACATTTTTCTCAATATAATTTCTATCGATATCCACTGATCCATAGCAAATAATAAAATAAAAGTTATAGAGGGAGCTTTAGTAAAATTGAGGGTCTTTAACACCAAAGAGGTCTTGATCGACTTAAAACTTCTTGGACCCTCCCCCGACCGAGTCGACGATTTTTTTGGGAAAAAATAACCGAATTTGGATTCATCGAAATTTCTATGTTTATCGATACTTTTAAAAATATCGATTCGATATTATGAACTATGCATATCGATATTTTTTCTTATTAGCCCGTTCCTTAAAATGAATTTCCAAGTAAGGGATCGAGAGCTTCAAGAAGGGAATGAAGACCCATTTCTTCACCGCCGCGTCAAGCCTGAAAGCGCCCTTGCAGTGGCAGTAGTCACGAAACGGCGCTACCTATATAATTAATCATCATCATCAAAAAAGGTGTATTTATCTGAGAAACCCATGTTAGCTTAATATGTCACTTATTCAGTTTTAACTGTAAGGTATCGTAGTAGTATACAACTATACATACTTTTTATTTATTAATACAACACATTTACTAAAATTTTGTTTACTGTTTTTAACACAACCATTTCAGAAAAGTATGTCTCTAGAATTGCGTTAAGAGTGTTGCCTCTAAAAAAGTATGCATAGAAATTGTGTGGCCTACAACTGACACGACTGGAAAGATTCAAAGATACGCGTTAGATCGTCAGCCTCATAAGAATCCATAATATCAATGGAAACCATTGTACGGAGTGATAATTAAGCGCGCTACCACCATAACATTGCCCAAAGCTAAATCAAAATAATAACCGCATGATTTTTTAGGCTACACTAAAGATCTTTTGTGATGTGGTACAGATATTTTTTTAATCTTTTTAACATTGCGGTCACTGCAAAGAGAACATGTTGTAAGAATTATTTTATAGGTAGGTACCTACTTACATCTGTCTGTAGATCATTCTTAGACCAAAGTTTAATAGGATTGTATTCAAAGTAGATATATTTGTTGATAGTATTTGTATAACGATATATATATATCTATGTATTAATCAGAGTTTAGAAACCTGTGGCTGGTACATGTAATTACGAATTCATTTCAATGGACAAAGGGCTGATAAGAACTGTTTATAATGAGTCGAATAGGACCCAAGACGGCAATCTAGAATTTGATTTAAAACGACGTGTATGTTCCTTGACTTATAGGTTGGTATGAGGCTGACCACCCATGCTGTAAAAATGGTTCACTTTTCCAATGTTACCCCTGTCTCAGGGAAGGACGGCAAGAGTTGCAGGGTGTATGTCCATTGGAGATTTGGTTTTTATGTTGTAGGTTCACATGAGGCATGTGCAAGCGCGAACTTGTACGTGTCTGGTTGTGAGAATGCATGTAATGTGAATCTCTAATGTAACATATCTTTGCAACTTAGATTAGATCTAGAAATGTTTTTCTGTGTTGCCATATATATATTTCTGATTGTCGAAAAATATCCTATATTATTGGTTTTGATTCTACACGGCTGAATTCTTAGTTTCAAATCGACAAACAATTACTTACTAAAACTTATCGACTGAGTGGTTGGTATGAGGCTGACCACCCGTGCTGTAAAAATCGGTTCACTTTTGCCAATGCCACCCCGGTTCAGGGAACGGAGGCAGGAGTTGCAAGGTTTATGTTCATGTGAGGTTTTGTTTATTTGTCTGCAGAATGTGTAGGCGCGAACCTCTGCATGTGCCTGTCTGTAGGCATGCATTTCATATGAGCCTTAAATGTTAAAACATATCTTTGCAGCTTAAATCATACTTAGATTAGACTAACGCACGAGAAATTATTTATTTAAGTGTTTATATTACAACAAAGGGGATGGTTTTTACCGATAAGTACTCCATACAAAAGAGAAAGTTTCTATGGAATTTCTGATGTATTCAAGTCTTGTACCTACTGAGCTAGGGATTTCAAGCATCGACAGCTTTCAAGTGCGTCTGTCTGTATTAGAGGCGACGACAAAATTAACGCTTATGGTCCCCTACATGGGAGGAAACAAAATAAACAAGGGGAATTATACAAGCCGCGGGACCGAGGCGGACCACAGGGATGGGGGGAACAGATTCCGCCAGGGAACACAGCAAGGCACTGTTTATCTTTGCCCCATGTCGACTTGTACACAACTCTGACATATCGTGCACTCAAAAGAACAGAAAACAGTGAAGACACTCATATCAAACGCAGGTCAAAGGACAAGCTGATTGTAGAGCGCTATCACGAATGTTATTTGAACCGCAGAGCGTGTGTTTATAGGTACATCGATGAGTCGCGCGTTACTGACAATCGAGAGTAAATAATATTATTAAAAATTAAAACAGTTTGAGTGGTGCACTCTTGTTTACCACACGAATCTCTGTCAAACGCGTGACTCACAGGCGGGTTAGAGTGAGACGAAAACACATCCACATGCCCGTCTCGCACTGCAAAGGACGAGGGGGAATCGAATAATTGTCATTGTTGATCTGCGAGATGAATCTGTGCGGGAGAGTTTGTTGCGGGAGAGATGAATGAAAGTGGGATGTACTCACGGGATAGTAAACACCCTGCGGCGGTAGGAAGAAGGCCCCGGATCCCCACAGTTTGGCAGCTGGATCGGGACTAGATGCACATAAATACGACGCCCCGCACTGCAGCGAGGTTCTATTCATCCGCGGCCCTCCCTCACAGTATGACAGGCCGCAAACAAAACACTCCGCAAGAGATGAAACGCTCACAGGACTGTACACGGGGTATCACTGGTTTGTTTCACTGATCGCGACACATGAGGTTAGAGGTTAGGGAGTGAGCTGTGTGCGGCGGGTAGCGCTCGGGCCGCAGCTGTACGCAGTATGGCGACCGCGGAGTGAGTCTGCTAGAGGGGCGGAGGGAGGGATGGGGGCTGGGCCCAGCGCGGTGGGGGAGCGCGTCGGCGCACAGGTATGCTCCCAGACCAACAGGCGAAACCATTATTGTATCGGCTGGGGCTTTTACTTTATGGTCACTATGTTTTGGCAGCATTGTATGGAAACAAAATTAAAAAACATAAATTTAAAATGACTTATCTCACATATTTTCAGTTTTCCGGAATAGAAATTTTCGATTTGTCAAAAAACAAAATTATTTCAACATTTTTTTTTTTTTTTAATAGCATTCTATTTTATAGTGTGGTTCTTGCATTTAAACATTGACTCAAAACCATGCTGAAGTAAAAGATTTCAAGTTTTAGACGTGTTGAAAACAAAAATAACGAAATTGGTTCAACCACAATGTATGTCTTGTATGGGACTTCCGTCCTTATAGCTAAAAAAAAAATATTTTTTTTGTATGGAACCTAGTCGGGAGACGACACAATTTTGTGGATGTCTATTCACGTGTGGACCTATAATCTCCTATATGGGAACTGCAGAAAAATAAAAAGCATGCAAAGTAAGTAAAAATGAAAGAAAATTATATGAAGGACATCAAATATAAATTACCATTTTGTAAAATACGCATTGATTTAAATAAAATATATAGATGTAGCATTAGCGTATATATCCGATCCACATCATTGTTGCCCTAAATGATAGTGTACGCCCCATTTGCAATCAGTTGTTTACCAAGCGTCGGCAAGGAAACATCGAGGTACCTACATGTAAATTGAAAACAACTATCATGCGAAGATAGCCTGACAGTTTCATCAAATTTTCAAATTTCCCCATATAATAGAAATAAGTTAATTTAATGAAATAAAACTCATGATAAGCGCGTGATGAATTATTACAAACAAAAGCATACAGTAAAAAACCACAAAATATAAAAAAAAACTCAGTTCTTCATACTTATACCCATTATTTGACGATAGATTTTTTTTCTTATATTAGACGCATTAATCGTATTTTTTAAGGTTTATTTAGATATAAATACAAAAGAAATAAAGATATTAAAATGTAAATAAGCATATAAGACAACTTTCAGAGATGCTCCTTTAAAATAACGGAGAAAAAAATCTGCTGATATTCATAAAATTATCAAAAAATACTCTATTACATAAAAGTAAGATACAGTCAGTAATGCGTCTTTTTTGTTTAAGTTTTTTTTTAGTTCCTACACAACCTTAAATATAATGCACTGATTTTTTTTTTAAATGTGAATTTATTCGTATTAAGTTATTTTTCCTTACATTTTGGGAAACGTATGTTGTGAGACGTCAGCCTCAGCTGTTGTGTTGTCATGGAGATCAGAAAGAGACAGAAACATAACAAAATTTCTAATGTTTCTTTCTCTTTCTTTCTACAATTTTGTGGCACAACCGTTTGTATAGATAAAAACTCACGCGCTCCATCTATGTATATTATTTATATCGATAAAAATACGTCAATGTTTAGCAAATATATATTTTTTTGCATCGGAAAGCAAAAGTTAAAAACCTTCAAAATATGTGACTTGAGATTAATGCTGCGATTAAAAACATTGCCATATTTTACCAACACAAAGACGATTCGTTTTATGCATGCAAGAAAGACAATAAAAATAAAAATTCATGAAGAAAAAAGAAAAAATATTAAAACATAAGATAAAATTATTTTACAACCAAAATCTATTTCGCGCATGTGCGTACCTCATGCTCTAAAGCCATAGTCAATTGGGTAGCATGGTAGGGAGAGTGGTAGGAAAGAAACGGCATACTGTTGCTAGCTTGCTCTCTCCAGTGGAAGAGCGGATCAATGAAACGGTTGCCCTTTTACCTACACAGTACCCTCGCTTATTCAAAAATACATGCTTCCATATGGCGGGAATAATAAACAATGTATGGTTAAAAAAAACATTTCAAATTTAAGAAAATAACCTTTTTGAACAATTTCAATCGTTCCAGAATTTGTTTCGACTTATAATGTAAATAAATAGTAAACATTCAACGAAATAGATTTGGGTTGTATAGTCATCTAGCGAAATTTTTTGAAAGCTAAATGTTTGGTATCCTTGCAAGTTCCATTAGAGTTCTGTTTTACCGACAACATGCAATTTTGATGAAAAGCTTTGCATTTATTTCCATAGAAGGACAATATTGGATGCTTTTTTTCATGCGGAAATTTTTAATTGAAAAAAAAAACATAAAAATCTGCGGATGTAACATAACTAAAAATAAAAATAAAATATGTTTTACATGCAAAGAGATTCACAAAAAAACATGTTATACTTTTTATGTTTTAAAAAATATTTGAATAATTTACTTACCCACGTTTAAATATATTTTTGGATTCGAAATCAATCAAAGCTAAAGTTAGAAAATTGTCCTGCAATAAACTTTTTCGCTTTTACGCCGCAAAAAAAAGTAAATAAGTATGCAAAATGAAACGACATTTTTTTTTATCAATTCGATGCTAAAAAATCATAAATCTACGCTCGCGCCATCTTATTTTTTTTAAAGCGAAGCCATCCGGCCGGCAAATTCGAAAATGTAAACAGTATTATTTACCTTTTTTGTCCGAGTTCTTTTAACATTATTTCAAGCTTGTAATATATATATAATTCCGTAGTTTCGTATCATCGTTCGAGGTTTTCAAATAAAATGTAATATCTTGAAAATGAAAGTACAAAAAATCTGCTTGTAAAATAGGTACCACAATTGCATCCATTATTTCTTCGTAGTCTTCAAGCCATTCGTGCAAGATTTCGTCCTTCATAAATGTGTTTTCTTGAAATCTCATTACTTTTATTCACACTCACTGTTTACTCAAATATTAACCTGAACTGAAGTTTGTTTATTTTGATTTTTTTGTTGTTGTTTGAAACTTCCGTGAAGTGCACCTAGCGGAGTTTTCAGGAACTATTTTTGTTTTCTTATTTCAGCGCGTGTGGCTAGATGGCTGAAATGTGGTTTTCAGCCATATCGATTTTTTATATACCTACCAATAATTTTATTGAAAAGATTTAATTTTGTATTTTAATTGACTATAAATTGTATAATTCTAAAATAAACGATTGATTTGATGTAATAGAATCTAATCTAATCTAAAATAGAAAATAACAAAATATAAATTGGTACAAACCTTAGGTACAATGCCAACAGACAGGACTGGAAACGTTTCTTGGTTTTGATTTGACCTGAAAAGAAGAAAAAATATTATGTAATAAAAATTATGATCACTTTCAAAACTAAACAAGAAAAATCAATTAAAAAGAGTATGACACCTGAAAACCAAGATGTTTATTTACATTTCTTTGTAGGTAGTCCGGTTGAATGACGTCGCATTTTTTCTGTTTTTTTTGTACCGACTTCATTGAAATTTAAAAATTTGAATGGACTCGGTAAAATGAAAAAAAATAATAATAAGAACGTCACACGGACGGGTTTTCAGTAAAAAGATAACTAATATTTTATTATTGGTTGTTTTGGACCCTATTCATATAAACCTGTGACGTTTGTCCGCCCGGAAAAAATGTAATAAGGATTCTTTTTCTCGGCGAGAAAACCTCTTATGGGCATTCTGTTCTTAGCAACCAATAACAAAATATTTATATTCATTTTCTTTAGCAACCCGGCCGGGTGACGACATCTGTAATAATAAATAATTACATAATTTAGCCTATATCAATTCACGTGCAGACCTCATCTCAATTTTTATGCCGAGTCCATATTAGACATAAAGAATTTATTTGAAAGTGAGAGTACAAATGAAAAGGCAAATTTTACGTGTCCTCCCACATAAAATAATTTAGATTTCGTAATAGGATTGCAAAAATATTGCGAGGGTCAGTGTCGAGCCAAAACGGATAAGGCTCGGCAAATATAATTATATCATTTAATTTTTAGGTGTGTAAGCACCCCCACAAAAACGTGTTCCAAATTCAAATTGCTAAACACCAACTCACTTCATGTAGGTGAACATATTTGTATTGAATGAAATTCTTCGCGATGCTATTTACGAACACCCACGCACTGGATTATTTTTTTTTGAATTTAGAATACCTAGGAACACTGTTTTCAAATTTAAATCTTTGCACAGATTCAAAATACACGTTAAGTGAATGTCAAATTTTCTTTATTGATATCCCGTTCGTGTTTTGTTGTTAATAATAAACTTGAAATAAAGAATTATATTGTTTACACGAGTATTAGCAAAATATTTATTTTTTAACACGTAGGTGGGCAAGAAATCGACTGGGACGACGTGTGCTCCCAATCTTTGTAGGACGCGAACTGGTTTGCGATTTTTGAAACCACTACGGTTTCTCGTTACGTATGTACGCCAATTGTTGCGAAAAGGAGAGAACAATAATGTGCTCTTCTTACTCGAAATATACTATTCTACTTGTATTACTTCTAGTATAACATTTCACATGTTTAACTAAGCCATGACGTTTACTAAAAAATACATGCAAAATAAAGACTAGTGAGCGTTTTGTTTCCATACATTTTTAGGAAAACGCTATGGGATGGCAACTAAAAGCTCCCATCTCCCATCTTGCTCCCATCTTGGACCGCTACTATTCTCGGTCTTTATAAATGATTTAGGATCAAATCTTATTTGTGACTATCTTATATATGCCGATGATCTGAAGATGTTTACGCCTGTGCACTCCGTTTGCGATTGCCTTAAGCTTCAAAATGACCTCAATACCTTAGCAAAATGGAGTGAAAACAATAATATGCTACTCAACTCCGATAAATGCTACTTTATTAGATTTACTCGCAATAAAAAAGTACTGAGTTTTTCCTATAGCGTAAGTGGCACAGAGCTAACAAAAGTGACATCAATTAAAGATCTCGGAATTATCCTGGACGCTGAGTTAACGTTTAAAGATCACTATGATCTCATCACGCAGAAGTCCTTTAAAACTTTGGGTTTCCTATTAAGAACAGCAAAACCTTTCAAGCAGCCCTATAGTCTAATCACACTTTACTATGCCCTAGTCCGCAGTCTTCTCGAATACCAGTCTTTTATTTGGTCCCCGTACTATACATTGCACAATGACAAGATCGAGCGTGTCCAAAGATACTTTACAAGAATTCTGTGTTATCGAGCGGGGCACGGTGGTCGTTTGGACTATGAGGAGCGCCTATCTCTTTTTAATATGGAAAAATTATCAGTCAGGCGAAATGTCGCCGAATTGATGTACCTTCGTAAGTTAGTCC
This sequence comes from Agapetus fuscipes, assembly GCA_951799405.1. Taxonomy (NCBI): domain Eukaryota; kingdom Metazoa; phylum Arthropoda; class Insecta; order Trichoptera; family Glossosomatidae; genus Agapetus; species Agapetus fuscipes. The sequence goes on from OX637350.1 coordinate 3,561,771, forward strand.
AGGGTAACTTGGACACCTCGGACTTGGAACTACTATGCTTTTACGCTAACTCTAAACTAAGAAGTGGGCAATTATTTCGCCTAAAAAAATATAACACCAATGTAGGGCATTTCTGCCCGATTGGACGCATGATGCGATCGTATAACAATGTATCGAAAGTCGTACCTAATGTTGATATTTTTTCTGATCCGGTCACTACTTTCAAGCGAGCAATCCTCGTGGCCTTTAAAGCGCAATCAATTGTAGACATTTAACAAACTTTATGTAGTATACGTCATTAACTTAGTATGTATACTTCTTTATCCCTCCTTCTTCATATACATATTGATATATATATGTATGTATGTAATATTCATATTCCCATCTTTTTTAAACATATTTGACCTGTTTGTAATGGTAAGTGCATTAATATTCAAGCCTTTTTTACTCACCTATCTATCATATTATCTGAACGGTAATGAATTAATTCCAAGGTGCTCATCAATTGGAATATTCATTTTTTTTTTTCCTCTCTCTCTTATTTTTTCTTTCTTGTTTTTTTTTCTGCTTTCGTGATTTTGCCTGCAACATTTTATAATGACGAGCGTTGGGTATTTGTGGCTTAATATACGATTATTATGTATTGACTGGTATTTGCACTCAATGTACTCGTCATGAATCAAGCGCGCTTATATTATTATGATGATTAATTATGGTTCATATATTATATAAAATTTAGACAATAAGAATTTTATAACAACTAAGTATGTGACAGACACCGTCACTGGAGCATTGATGTCTAGTATGTAATTTATTATGTTTAACTTGTGAAAAAATTGTCAATGATCTGTTGGTGTTTTTACAAATAAATAAATAAAAATAAAAAATAAAAGCGGTGTTTTATAATTCATACTTTTTTTTTCTTTTTTCGCGATAGTTATCATTAATACAAAATTTATATAGCGCCTTTTATGACAGTGTGTCACTGCAAAGGCGCTTGTCCATATGATTGGACGAAGAGGTAAGTCTTGAGACTTCTTTTAAAGAGTCTCCCCAAATCCAGTTCCATCAGTGAGGCGGGAATAGCATTCCAAGTCATTGGAGCGGCTGCCTTGAATGATTTGTCTACAAAAACAGTGCGGGGCCTTCTTGCAGGGATGTCCAGGCAGCTGCTTCTTGATGCAGCTGACCTCAGTGTTTGTCTGCGCGAGGTTGTAGTAGTTGGAGACACCAGCTCCATCAGGTACCCCGGAGCACTCCCACGCAGTGCTTGGGTAATGATTTTTAATAGCGTGAAATATTCCGAATATTCCCCTAGATCTCAATAATAGAAAAAAAGTATGGAAACCTAATCAGTCTTTAGGGGTGCTGATGTATCTTCCATACGATTTTTTTTATTTTTTTACGCGATCGAGATTAATTTACTCTATGCTGTATACTTGGGGTATAGATCTTGAGTCTACAAAGTTGCCCACTGAAACCGAGGCTTAAATATTTCCGTAAACTTTTACTTTACTCAAGTTTTGCTAAACATGCGACTCGTACTCGGGTTACTGTAGAGCTATAATCTATAATCTATAATATAAGTTGCAAGGATATATTCATTCAAAGCTCTCAGATGTATGCCCACAAACAAACACGTGTAGTTCGCGCTTACAAATGCTGAATGTGTACTTACAAATAAAATCCAAACCTCAAATGAACATAAGCCCTGCAACTCTTGCCGACATTCCCTGAAACAGGGGTGACATTGGCAAAGTGAACCATTTTTTACAGTATGGGTGGTCAGCCTCATACCAACCTATAAGTCAAGGAATAGAGTACTGTAGAGCCCTTAGTATAAAAAAAATCGTACACTCACCTCGATGCGTAAATCGAAAAAATGTATGAAAATTAAATAACTCTGTAGGAGTGTCATCGAGTATTTCATACATTTTTTATTTACGCAAACGAGGTGAGACTTACGTTATGTTTTTTACTTAGGGCACATTTCATTACTGCTTCGCTGGAAAATTGTTTTATAATGAAAATTTGCGAATCACGAAATACTGCTTTAAACAGAGAGCACCGTAATACTAAAATCGTTTGGCAAACTGGTAACACAAGGCATATTTAATTAATGTTTTGTTAGGTTTATATTCTCAAGCGTTAAGTCTTTAATACCCTCCCACACCCCAAGTATGAAGCTATAAGTGTACACTCAACCATAGAGAAAAAAAACTATAGAAACTCAAAGAAAACCTCTAGTGAGCGATTCAGTTTTGATACGTTTTTGGAACACTCTTTAATTTGGGATGCAGTAAGTTCCCAAGTAGAGTTAAAATAATAATTCAAACAGCATAATTTAGAGAAGGTGTAAGAGAAATAATTATTTACTCCATAATATGGTAGTTTGTATTGCAGGCATACAATTATTACGACAAATTTTGCATTTAAGAAAGGAATATTTGTGAACAATTTATTCAAAGTAAAAAGTGTTTTCCATGACTTCTTTCGGTCCGTTTACGATGATGATGATGATGAGTTGATGATTTCTTTATACCCACGCGATTTCCTTTAGGGGGGGGGGGGGCAGCTGCCACCCCTGCCCCTTCCTAGTTACACCCATGATGGTGTCAGAGATGATTTTCCGTTTTGGCATTTATTTAAAACCCGGAATTAAAACACTGGCAAAGTTTTCTCAGCCATCACAATGAATGATGACAGTCGCTACGGGAGCGTTCATATACATTGTCATACAATTTGAGTGACAGTGAAGTGAGAAAGCATTTACTGGGAAAATTAAACACTCGAGAAGTGTGACAGGAAATCTCTAAGAGATAGAGTCAAGAATAAATCAACCCGTTAGTGCTTGTTGGTCTTATGTCCATCAGAGGTTATTTCACATGAGTTGTAATGTTTGGATGTGTACTGTACACTTAGTTCGAGTTGCAAAACTTGAATAAAGTAAAGTTTACGGAAAGTATTAAAGAGTGATTTTCTCCAAAATCTGTCGTTTTTGTTTCTTACACTTTATGGTCTTAGCAAAAGAGTTAGGTACAGTGATGAAGAAAATCAAGTTTAAACAAAAAAAAGCGGCAGATTTTGAGGAAAACCACTCATTAATACTTTCCGTAAACTTTACTTTACTCAAGTTTTGCAACTCGTACTCAGGGTACTGGGCCAATACGCCTTATAAAACTGGAAATCGATTTTAAAATTAATTTAAACAACGCTTACATCATCGTGTTTTACATTTTTTATTTAGCTCAGATTGTGTAGAATGTGATTCTTAAGACAATTCTTATGAAAGGTCATCTTTGAATCAAGTGGAAGCTAAGCCAAGCAAGCACTGGGGGGATGAAATGTGTAAAAGAAAAATGCAAGCTGAAAGATGAAAAGCGAAAGTAAAGGTAGAAAATAATTAATAAGATGTTTAGACGCGTAGAAAAAATACATAATGGAAGACTGACAAATTGTGTGTACAGAGGAAATCGAAGACCGAGAAAAGTATGGCTTTGTCATATTGGTGAAATTGTGAAGGAATGGAGTAAACAGAGTTAATGTTAAATAAGGCTATAGATGATAAGAGTGATAAATCAATTGAAAAAGGTAAGTAAAAATAGGATGAAATGGAGGCATCTCTACAAAATCTCTTTCCACCCTTAGAGGAATGGCAACAGAGTTAGCTTTTATTTTTAATGCCCACATATATTTTGTGAATCTTAACATTACCCTTTGCTTACAAGGAAAAGAGTGAAGAATGTCGAGGAGGTGAAAGAAGTGTGCAAAGAAAAAATAATGTTATTATATTTTGTATTGTTTGTGTATTAACACTGTGAAAATTCATATTGTTTAATTTATAATTTTTTCGAATGAATTCAAAACAAAACACTGTTTATTTTCACAATAAAATTTATTTTAAAAAGATTAGAATCTTTAAAACAAATTACAAACGTTTTCGACCTAGTAGGTCATCTTCAGGTATCATGAATGTATATGAAGATGACCTACTAGGTCGAAAACGTTTGTAATTTGTTTTAAAGATTCTAATCTTTTTAAAATAAATTTTATTGTGAAAATAAACAGTGTTTTGTTTTGATTTCATTCGAAAAAAATATAAATTAAAAAATAATGTGGTTGCGCACCTGTGGAGGTACTGGCCACCCCTAGCAAAATGGCGGCTCAAATCATAACATTCCTTAAATCCTAACAACACTTAACTCCACACTCAAGCCTGGCAGATTGACTTGGAAAAAATATCGAGTCAAACTTTGCGTTTAGTTTACGCCATTGAGTTAGAATATATTGGAGCCGAAATTATTGTGACGCAAGAAGACATTATATCTGTTTCAAGCATTAGAAAGAGAACAATGATTCATCGAGTATCGACACTTTGTTAACAGGCAAAAGGTACAGATGTTAAAAGAAAAAAAATCTGCATCGTTGGTATTACTGAAATGTCTTGTCTGTGCGCGAATCCTGCGCACCAGTTGCAATTATTATGTTCGGTGATTTTTAAAATAAAAAATGTATTATTACCATACCAAACTGCAGGTAGAAATTGGCTCAACACAACAGCTGATAGACAAAAATGGAGAAGATTGGAGGATTCCTGCGTCTAGGATTGGACTGAAGAAGACTGAGAAAGGAAAGAAGGTATTTGACAGTTCTAGTAAACAGGGGAGCCGCAAAGTACACATCGACGGTTAAATGGAAGTAGGGCATAAGCGATGTTTTGGTCAAAAATGAGTTATGAATGCTATCCTACTTGAAATTTTCTGCTCTTTCTAATGCGCTAACTCCCATAGCTCTACGATGATTTTTGTGTTGTTTACGACCAAGCAAACAACTGCGTTTTCGAAGTTATGGTTTTGGTGTAACCGACAAGATTTTGGCCTTTTTTGTCCTCAAGGCGCTTGTGACATAAAACATCGTAAAACCACATTAATAAGAATGCCAATAAATGCCTTTATTTTTTTTTTTTAACTTTCGAGCTGTTTTGATTTTAACGATATGATAAAAAATAAAAAAATTATGGCAATTTTCTGCAATCTCAAACTTTAAACTGCTCTCCTGAACAATTTAGTTTATGTCGCTTATACTGCCTTTTAACCGTCGATATCAATGCTGAAAGCTAGTTTCGTCTCCACCGATATTAAAATTCAATTGTTTGCACCGAAGTGTTGGCAAATAATTTTCCGAAAACGGTGGGAATCTTTTAAGTGGAGGAAAGCAGGAATAAGCCAGTGGATCCAACTTTTCTTAGTCGGAAGAAAAACCGGGAGATTTTCACTTTGCCCGGCTGTAATTCAAAAAGTTTTTCCAGCCGCGAGCAGCGCTGATGGGCTCGGTACATTTTATCGAGATGAAAATACTTCCCTCTCTTTTCCGGTGTGAAATAATGTACCTGCTAGTTTTTTTGTTTGTTTGTTTGAATGTAGATACAAAAAGTGGATGAAACTCGTTTGAATGTAGATAAAAAAGTAACCAAAGTGCGATTGTGGAACAGTTGACATGGGAAGGTGTAGATTAAGCTGATTCCTAGTTTAAATAAAAGGTAAGTACCTATTGCTTCAGTTATTTCCTTTTTAATTTTACAGGAAGAATGTCTATAAAAGGAAAGATACTAATTCACGATAAAATTTCTAGCTTTTGATGTTGTTTATAACGGTTAAAAATGGAGTACACATATTCAACATTTTACCCGGAAAGATTTCCCTTTGGGACAGGTGGCCAAATAGGATCGTCCAGTGGCGGCCCAGGATGTCCAATCACGGAGTGGGGAGACCCCAACTGAGGTGGCTCAACGACATCAAGGGAACTGCAGGCAGAGGATGACTGAACACAGCAGCTGACAGACAAACATGGAGAAGATTGGAGGAGGCTTTCGTTCAGGAGTGGACTGACACAGACTGATGAAGGAAGGAAAGAGTAATGTGACTTTTCAGATCAGATAGTCCGGTCGATAGCTCAGTTGGTAGAATGCTTCCCACCGAGGGTGTCAGAAATGATTTCCCGTTTTGGTGTTTATTTCGAACCCAAAATAAAATTATCGGCAATGTTTACTCACTCTTTACAAGGAATGAATACTAGGTACCCCAAGAGCTGGGAAACTCCCACTTCAACTGAAGTGGTTGTCCGGCTGCATTACCTGTCAAAATAAATAGGCTCCACTTGCCACATTCCACCTCTTGGGGAAAAACGCGTCAAGAAGTTACACTATATGCGTAGATGAGTTACGTTAGATGATTGTCAGGATAGATGATAGTTTTTTTAGCGGCGTGATTTATTTTCTAGCATAATTTTTAGAATAATGCCTTTAATAGTGTTCAGCCATGACATCTCGAACTATTGATTAAAAATAGTGCTTAAAATTGATGTGTGTTGGTTAAATTTAGAATCGAAAATTAGTCTGCCCTAATTATAATTAAGCGCGGGACCCAGAAGTTTGATAAACAGAGTGGAGTAATCAATTTGAGAAGTGGAGATTTGGGAGGCGGGAAATTAAGAGCGTCTGTTCCTGAAAGCCGTCTACTCTAAGTCGTAATCAATATTCAATAATATCATATTGCTCAATTATTAATTGCTTCAAATAATAATATGGCTGGGTATAATCTGTTATCGTGTATGAATAAAATACTGGACGATTTATTTGGTTAGCGCTGTTTTTGTGTGAAACACACCCCAAAAGCCTTTGTCGTTGTCACTATAGAAAGAGCCTATTCTTGAGCAAAACTTAGTTACTGTAAGGCTGGATGAATCTTTGAGGACTGGTCTTTGGAATAGGCATATGATTTTTTCAACATAGCGGCAAGCATATTTGAAAAAAAATAGAATTGAACCCACGATTTTGCGATCACGAGACCGTTGTGTTTACCGCTAGGCTATAAAAATATAGAGCCATTGGAGATGCATCTTCACCATAAAAAAATGCAAGGACCAGCACTAACAGCGTCATCATTATCAATAGTTGATGTTGATGAATAGATGATATCTTTGAAGTTCCATTTCGTGATGTTTTCACTTCAAGAACACTCATGTCAGTTATGACATAAATTAGTTTGTCTTCAGTGCCTTACGTACTTTCCATGGCATTTTATCTCTTCACATGATAGGCAGGTGCCTTTCGGCTAAAGGAACAGCAACTGCAGAAGCACGCTCACCAGACGCAGTTTTTACCCTTCTTATTGCTTCTTCAATCCGTGTTTTAGCACCGGTTTCTGAAGATTGCAGAGATACACTCTTTCCAGACAATCCGGTCTATTACCTGATCGAAATTCACAAAGTGTATGGGCATGTTAACTTTCACACGATCCGGCGTAGTTTCCTCGGTGTTCCCATAAATTTGGAGATACTTACTTTACGTGTCCAGTACCCTTAGTACGAGTTGCAAAACTTGAACTAAGTAAAGTTTACGGAAATTATTAAAGAGTGATTTTCCCCAAAATCTGCCGTTTTATACAGATGCTTCTAAATTCTAGAACGATGAAACAAGTCCATGTGAAAATGGGGTTAAGCTTTTTTTTGCTGAGAACGGCAGTTCCTTGACTTAAAGGTTAGTATGAGACTGACCACCCATACTGTAAAAAATAGTTCACTTTGCCAATGTCACCCCTGTTTCAGGGAAGGTCGGCAAGAGTTGCAGGGCTTATATTCATTTGAGATTGGGTTTTTATATTGTAGGTCCACATGCGGCATGTTTTAGCGCGAAATTATACAAGTATGCTTGTTGGAATGCGTTTAATACGAATCTCAAATGATATATATCTTTGCAGCTTAGATTTAGATAAGATTTAGACGACAGGCTTGATTACCTCAGCAAGGATCATATCTAGCACATATCTTTTGTGACCGGTCTGTAGTCCAGGTGGTAACACTTCGGACTCGTAACTGGAAGGTCGTGGGTTCGAATCCCGGCAGAGCACAAAAAATATACCATTTATATTTTCAAATTTGCTCTTCGCTGGGTTGAAAAATTCATAACCAAACCTTTACCAAAGACCGGTCACCAAAAGGTCCATCTAGCCTTACATTAATTGGGTCTTGCTTGAGAATTGGCGCTTTCTACAGCGACGACCAAGCTCGCAGAGGGCTCTTGAGGTGTGATACACACAAAAACAGCGCTCACCAAATAAATCATCCTAATTTAATTTTTTTTTAGCACCCTTGTATTTGAAAGCGGATGCCCTACCAATTAAGCTATCAACCGCACTGCGTCGGGGTTAATCTTGAAACAATATATTATTCAGTTATTGGAGGCCAGCTGGTATTTACCGGCAATAATCAAGGTGGATTAAGATTTGCGATCCGCAGGTAGCGAGGGGAGGGTTAGATTACGCTACGATAACACTCCATAGATTAGTACACGAACAGCGCTATTCAAAGTCAGCGACAGACTAAATTCTTATGTATTTTGTTGTTGCCGATATGGACGTTGGACAATAGAATAGTTCATTCCACCGAGTAATTGCAATTGTTGGGTTCTTTCACCTTGCTACGAAGAGAGCATCTAATTCTAATGGTGCATTTTAGTCGTGCGTTGAACCCACGCTTTGACAAACTAATGATGCATTTGTATGAAGACCTGTTAATCCAAGATGGCCGCAAAGAAACAGCTGATTTGTCTTCATACAAATTTTACCAAAATTAGGTAGGTAAGAATGACCGTGGTGATGAGACTTTCAGCCCAGGCACCATTAGTTTGTTAAAGCGTGGGCTCAACGGACGACTAAAATGTCTAAGAATAGCACCGTAAGAGTTTTAGGCTTCCACGGTTGGATGATGATGTTGCAATCTGTAGGAGCCGGAGCTTCCGGACGTTTCGCCCATGTCTACGATGGGCTTAGCCTCTGCATACTTGTTTTGTTTTGTTGAGGAAAGTATAGGTATTTTAATTTGACTATGCTATTTTATGTAATACTAATCCTTGATTTTTTTCTATTTTAATCATTGTAAATTACTGTGTCATAAATTATGTAAATGGACAATCATGTCCGTTAGAGTTTTTTTTTTTAATATTTGCCTCGATTTTTATCCGGACTAAGCTATTTGCTTTTATAAATTGACATAGTCCGGTCGATAGCTCAGTTGGTAGAGTGCTTGCATTCCATGCCGTGAGCTCGGGTTCGAATCCCACCCAGGGTGTCAGAAATGATTTCCCGTTTCGGTGTTTATTTCAAACCCCAACATAAAAATACCGGCAAGGTTTACTCAGCCTTCACAAGAAATGAGTACCAGCTCTCTCGGGAGCTGGGAAACCCTCACTTCAACTGAAGTAGTTGGCGTAAGGCCGGCCCCCTTACCTGTAAAAATAAATAGGTTCAACTCGCCACATGCGACCCCTTCGAGGATAACGCGGCAAGAAGTTACACTTTATGTGTAGCTTAGTTGCGTTGCGTTGCGAGTTGCGTAAATTACTGTGTCATAAATTATGTAAATGGACTCATGTCCGTTGAAGATTTTTTTTTTAAATATCTGCCTCGATTTTTTTCCGGACTAAGCTATTTGCTTCAATAAATTGACACAATGCGCTGAGATTCTGTCTTTCAATCATTTCCGAGGAAGTTATATAAGTAATTTTAAGCTCGAGTAATGAAGTAAGCGCTTAGTTAGCTTCGACTCTGAATAGCTCTGTGTATTTCCAACCCCAGTCTGTGTAACTTACCGCCCAGGGTGCATTTATCAACAGAATTTACTAACTGCGCTATCGATGGACAGGGTTCGTGATCGACTGGGCCGCCGGGAGATATCTGTACCCTGAGTTTAAAGCACTGCGTACACTCCCTTCAATTGCGTAAATCGAAATATGAATCAAAACTAAATCACTCACTAGGAGTGCCATCGAATATTTAATACATTTTTGGTTTACGCAATCGAGCGGAATTTGTGTAAGTGTTTTGTACTCGGAGTACTAAAGTTATTCGGCTTCGTGATGATAATTTGAGCTTAATATGCTAATACTCAAGTGTTAACCGTAAATATCAGTGATTACAAGAACATTCACGGAAGATTAGTACAAAATATGGAAGGAGTAAAATTATAGACTAAAATTTTTAATGATTTTTGTCATTTTGACGAGTCAATTTACATGGCTGTCTTCCTATTTATTTTCAAGGAACAATAGATAATGTTATCTATAGTAAATATGTGTGAATCAAAAAAACTCTTCTTTTTGCCTTGATGCCTCATTAGCATTTTTTTTTAATGACGGTTATCTCTGGTCATCTCTGTTGAAGTTGGGGTGCCTTTGTATTTTGATTGCTTCCTTCACAAATCGGGGGATGAGAAATCTTTCTTTAGATAGAATCTTTGTTTTATCAAATCTGATAAGATGATTCCCCCCTTTCTGTGAATGTTCACAAATAGCAGACTTGTTCGGGTTATTCTTCTTAACTGCACCAATATGTTCCTTCAATCGGGTGTTGATGCTGCGCTTGGTTTGTCCGCTGTTTGAACTTGTTGTTTTCATGACTCATTCCTTTGTCAAACTGTCCGTTTATGAAATGATCTACCAGTATCTGTGTTCCCTTCCCAATTTAATCAGGTTTTATTCAAAACCAACAACAATCGCCACTTCCTTGCAGCGCCTCACGACAGAAGCAACAATTCAAGCAACACCTCTGTGGCACCCTTACAAGCCTCCAAGTTTCTGAAGAATTGGAGAGCCTGCCGCACAGGATTCCTTAAAAAAAGCGCTGTCAAGTATTGTTGAGACGATATATCTATACTGTTCTTTTCCATCGATGCCAAATCATTAAAAACGATATCATACATAGTTAATGTAGTTTAATTATTACCGGTACGTAGTTCAGTGGTAACACTTCGGACTCTGAATGGAGGTTTGTGGGTTCGAATCCCGGCGGAGCACAAAAAATATACAATTTATATTTTCAAATTTGCTCTTAGGTTGAAAAATTCATAAAACCTTTACCGATGACCGGCCACCAAAGGTCCATCCAGCCTTACAGCAACTGGGTCTTGCTTGAGAATTGGCACTTTGTAGCGACGACGATCAAGCTCGTAAAAAGGTCAATAGCTCAATTGGTAGAATGCCGAGAGCAGGGTTCGATCTCAAGGCTTACTCAGCCTTCACAAGAAATGAGAACCAGACTCCCGGGAGCTGGAAAACGCCCACTTCAACTGAAAGTGGTTGGTGTGAGGCCGGCCCCCTTCCCCGTAAAAATAAATAGGTCCCGAATCGCCACATGCGACCCCTTCGGGGATAACGCAGGCAAGAAGCTACTAGCTTAGTTGCATTTTTTTTAAATTATAAAGTATAACGTGACTGGAGCATATTGCATAAGCTAAAAGATAAAAAAAATCACTGGCAGCAAAACGTACAACATTTTTCCTTGTAATTACACGATGAATTTTCCGACACATTATTCCGACGCAAAGAATTACAAAAACGTAGCAACACCCGCCGCACAAAGTAATACGTTGTTTCTAAATGCCAGTAATTCCGCTACGTCATGGTGCAGCGCTCTACGGTTTACACCAGAGACTCTCAAACCGAGAGAAACATGTAGGTTGTTGAATTTGCCATTATTTCTTGTCACTCCCATTTTTTTAATTAAAGTTCTTGAAGGTCTCAATATAAGTTTTTAATAAGGTTGTTTTGAAGTCAAACAGTCACCTTTGTTATTGTGCATTTTTTTATAATCAGACTGTGAATAAAATGAAAAATTCCTATGAATCAACATCGGCAGATTGATTTTTCATCTAGTAGCACAATGGTAAAAGATAATTAAGTCCCTAAAGCTCTGTTGGTGCAGAGAAATGGAATTATTATATTTTTTGGTAAATAGAAAAACGAAAGCAATTTCGAAGTGACCCCACCGGGTTGCTAAGAAATAATAATAGGACTTTTAGGTTTACCAAGCCCTGTGACGTCGCACAGGGAAGAGAAATTTGATTTTCTAAATTTGACCGAATACATTTTGAAAAAAAAAAAACAATCGTGAACTCTATCGTTTTGTGAAATATATGTGCTTAAATGCTAAAATAAAAAGTAATGAAATAATTGTAGTCCAAATTGTGGACGTGGTGTCGTAATTTTTTTTTTGACCTTACAACGGTCTTGTCTTGTCTTGTATCCTGCCGCCATTCGTCTAGGGGTGGCCGGTACCTCCACACAAGTGCCTCCACTTGACTCTGTCAACTAATTTCATCACTCTTTTCATGCATGCTCTTCTCTTGTTTCCATTTTGTAAGTTCCATTCATTCGCAATCTCACTGTGCGGTGATGCAACGGTCTAATCTAATATAAGCTGCAAGGATATATATAATTTAAGATTTATATTAAATGCATTCCCACAAGCAGACATGTATAATTTTACGCTAACACATGCCGCATGTGGACCTACATTATAAAAACCCATCTCAAATGAACATAAGCCCTGCAACTCTTGCCGTCCTTCCCTGAGATAGGTGCGGTGCGGCGGTAAAATAAGTTTGAAAACATGTGGTTTTGACTACAGCGTAGCGCCTTTGTAGCCAGCTCGTAGCGATTGAAAAAGCTTGTTTATTATGTGTATTTGCGTTGCCGTTCGCGCAGATTTATTGCTCCTGCCACTAGTGTCCGACTAGACTCAGATAAGTCAGGTCATGGGTGACGTATCGCTCATAAGTCAGTCTGAGTCAGGTCATGGGCCAGTCAGACTCGTGGGCCAGTCAGAATAAAACATCCGACTATCCTGAAGAGCTAAAATACTCAAGAACACGCGGACTCGCCTTAATGCTATTGATGCTAAAAACAGCTTACTTTATAGCTTTATCTTTTCGCATTCACCTTTAACCTTGGAGTGAAATTTGCAATTTAAATTGTTTCGCTATGAAACTTTTATCTATAAACATTATACGCTGTGTTACAGAAGTTTGCCTTTAAAGATTGTGAAAGAAAAATGTTGCGAAGATTTCGAAGCGATAGTTAGATCGAAAAATAGAAGGACATGCATGAAAAAGAGTGATGAACTTTGAGGTAATGAAAGACATATTCAAGGGTAGAAAAAATAGAGATGCATTAATAAAAGAATTGTAGTAGGTATTAGACTTTCACGGCAATGGCTTCACGGCCACTTGGCGGTTGATTTTTGGGATCTCGTCGTGCTTGTTTGGCTTATATACCATTTGATTAAAAAATTACCTTTACATGGAATTTTTTTAAAAATCGCATTCTGCTCAATCGGAGCTGAGGAAAAAACGTAAAATACGTTAATGTGAGAGTTGTTTTAAATATTTTTAAAATTCATCTCCACTTTTCATTAGATACATTGATACGGTATATTTACAAGCATTGCGAATGCGTAATCATTTCTGGTGGAGATAAGCCAAACAAGCACTATGGTGAGAATCTGTTGCCGTAATCTATGTGATGTTACATCAAAATCACACCGCTGAAGAAGTATATCAAAGACATGGGTGAAACGCTCCGTTTTTTCAGCTCCAACTCCACATGAACCACAAAAACTGATTCAGAAAACCAATCCCTAGTTTTGCAGTAGAACCAATCTGTTTTAAGAAGATTTTTGGAAGTACTTACAAAATAACGTGATGACATGGTTTGAACAATGAAAAATAATGGAGGATGACAGACTTGTAAAGTGAAAATACAGAGGAAATGTGAAGGGGTAAAAAGGAAAAGGAAGACCAAGAAAAGTATGGCTGGATCAGATTGGTGAAATTGTACACGAATGTGATATACAAAGCGAATGTGAAAGAAGGGAATGTATGAAAAAGGTGATGGATTTAAATGAATTGAATAAGTACCTATGCAAGGATAGAAAAAAAATGGAGGCAAAACTGTAGAGGCTCTGGCCACTCCTAGCGTTATGTCGACAGAGTTACAGTTACGTAAACAGTTATACTACTTATCATGTAATATACAATTTAACAAGGCTTAAATTCATCGCAGTTATTTTGCCTTATTGTTTATTTAAAAAAATGTATTAATACTGTTACGAATGTATGAGTTTATGTCTGTGTGCTTTTACTTATGACTGCGTGTTTTTACTTACTTGTAAATTCTGGCATGGTCTGGTGTCTGCTAGAAAAGCCTTTAATCACATAAATACGGATAGCAGTGCTTTGAAGGGATGAGTACCAGAGCCGCTAAGCGAGTAATACAAATGTTTAAGCTGTAAACCAAATGCGAGCAAATTTCTGAAATAAATTTAATCGAAGTTTTATTAAAGTGAACCCAAGTAAATTGTAACAATACAAAACAACGTAACTCTCGGTAAGAATATAAAACGTAACAAGTGCTACAATTTAATATGAATCGTAACGCGCCGACAGAAAGAGCCGTAATTTATCGTTAACGCCCCCTTTGTTATTTTTATGACTGCGAAGTGAGAATTGATGAAGGCTTTAAAGTTGAAAAATTGCAAAGAAAAGAAATGAAAAGCATCCAATATTTGTTGTAACGGCGCAGAGCATTGACTTGTGATATCTGAGGACTAGAAATTATTTAACGAAAATATAATTTCACTGTTTCAGGGAAGGTCGGCAAGAGTTGCAGGACTTATGTTCATTTGATTGGGTTTTTTGTATTGTAGGTCTACATGCGGCATGTGTTAGCGTAAACTTATACATGTCTGCTTGTGGGAATGCGTTTAATATGAATATTAAATGATATATATCTTTGCAGCTTAGATTAAGATTTAGATTTAGACTTAATAACTATTTATTAAAATATATCAACTTAATTACGAAAATGCTCCTTAGTAAGAAAGAGAACAAAGATTTTCACTATGTCAATTTATTGTATACAAAAAAACTGATGAAATTAAAAAATATTTCCAGAATGTTGGCTGCATTTATATTCATTCCTGCGCGAACATTGTGCGCACGCGTTATAAATCTTTTGATCGATAATTTTGTCAATTTTTAAACGTTAAATGCATTATAGCATGTGAAATTATTCGGTGTCGAAAAGCATAATGTAAAAAGCTAGAAAATACAGGATTTCACATGTTAGACAATATTTTTTTATTGACATAACAATCACTTTTTTCGGGCTATGTAGCCGTGGTCGGGTTGATTCTTTCCGGACAGTTTCGCCCATTGCTCCGATGGGCTTTATCAGCGGTTTGCCTGACACTGTGATCTTCTTACAGCATCTGATCTTACAGGAATGTAGAATACATTTTTAATTTGTTGTTTTAACAGGACTGGGGACAACTGTGCTCCAAATAATAATATAATAATAATAATATCAGGCTAATTTATTTTAAATTACAAATGATAAGAGAGCGCCGTTTTTGTGTGTGTCACACATCAAGGGCCCTCTCCGATCATGGATAAGACTTTCTAAATAGGTGTGTCTTGAGTGCTCCGCGAAATACATCCATAGATTTGGAGTTCTTCACTCCGGGTGGCAGTCTGTTCCACTCCACCGGACCCGCAACACGGAAAGCGCGGTCTCCGAAATTTGTACGAATCTGACGGCGTGGCTGAACCAAATTGACTACTTCATCGCCCGCGGATCTGAGTGTCTGCCTCCTTACACCCATCTCAACAGGCAACATCATGTCAGTCAAATAAGGTGGAGCCAAGCCATTATGGCTTTATATACCATCACACAAACACGGTAGAACACCCTCTCCGGGAAACGAAGCCAATGTAGTGTTTTTAACAGTGGAGTGATGTGAGCGAATTTGGGTATCCCGAATATGAGTCTTGCTGCCGAATTCAACACAGATTGAAAGCGATTGAACTGCTTCTTTAGCTGACCACTATAAAGCGTCGAACAATAGTCAATCCGAGACACCACAAACGCGCTCACTAGGGTCTTGACTGCATCTGACGGTAAACACTTTCTAATAGCCTTAATTTGGCGTAGTGAAAAAAAAGAAGAAGCTATTGTGGCATCTATTTGCCTCTCCAGTGTCAGATTCCGATCCAGTAAGACTCCTAGAAGTCTCACTGAATCAGAAGGCTGGATTAGCTTACCTCCTATGGAGAGTGGTACTCCGTTCACTAATAGGTGATCACGCCTAGATGTGACTGCCCACATTATCTCCGTCTTATCCATGTTCAAGATTAGGCCATTGTTCACCATCCACCCACCGACCTCCGCGATACACCCAGAGACCCTGCAACTGAGGTCCTCAGCCAAAGTATGTATCAATGCCGTAAGCTATTTTCTATTCCTATATATTATAACTCAATGGTGTAGAGCTTCAGAAAATTCCAAGTCAAAAGTTTTCAGCACTTCAGAAGTTAATTTGTGTCGCAAAAATGTATTACAGAATCACGAAGCGAACAAAATATGTGCCTTTATTCTGTCTACATTTAAATTATTTTTTTGTTGAAGATTATTTTATTTTTATGTGACACAAACAAACTGTTTTTTTTCGATTGGTCAAGGCGTTAAATATATTTTATATCGCAATTTTTTTTCCGTTTTAGGTTAGGTCGGGAGTGAAGACATTTTGTTTCGGAGATGTTACATTTGAATAGTGCCCTTGCAGTGATTTATCACAAAACGGCACTAAAAATATTGCCTTTTTTATTATTAGTATCATTATCAACAGTAAATTAGAAGCGCTATTCTGCTAAATTCCTTACGACCTTAAGGAGACGAGATAGCGATTCGTGTCCAAAAATAAGGTGTACTGTGATTTTTTATCTAGAGAGTTCTTTCGCAAGCGCTAGCAAGCTCCGACTTGGATTAATATCCACAGTGTTAGGAATTTAGCACAAAAGCGCTTCTTTTATTCCTTGACTTATAGGTTGGTATGACCTCCCATGCTGTAGAGAATGGTCAATTCACCAATGTCATTCCTGTTTCAGAGAAGGCCAGCAAGATTTGCAGGGTGCATGTTCCTTTGAGATTTGGTTTTTTGCATTGTATGTTCACACGCGGCATGTGCATGCGCAAGTTAGACGCGTCTGCTTGTGGGAATGCATTTAAAATGAATCCCAATGTTACATATCTTTACACCATAGATTAGATTAGATATTACAGTTGAATAGTGCCCTTTCAGTGATTTATCCCTAAACGGCAATAAAAATATTGTATTTACTATTATTAACAGCGAATTAGTATAACGTTAACTGTTAACATAACTTCAATCCAAACATTCACAAAGCAAAATACACATTTAAAAACGTACATTTCTCTCTACACTCAGCAGTGTACAATTAACCGTAAATAATCGCTTGAGAGTGTGTTTTTAAGCGCCGTACAAAGGAAGGTTGGAGAAATCAAAGGGAAATGTAAAAAAAAGGCTGTAGTGGATGGGGGGCGGTCGGACCGGCACGCTATTTGCAACGCCCTTGCCACCAGTAACCTTGTTCGGCAACCAAATAAATTTCCGGTAGCGCCCAAACACGCCAAGGCGTATACCTAGGCGGGCACACCAAATAGTCGTAAAGGAACTGCGACCCACGAGGCCATTTGTCTCAAAGTTCCACTCGTAAAATGTCTGAATGAGCCTCAGCTGGATGGAAACACGTGCTGAATTTCATTATCATTTTCACAATATAAAAAAATCTGGGAAAAGCGGCAGGAGTTGCAAGGTTTATGTTCATGTGAGGTTTTGTTTATTTGTATGCAAGCATGCATAATGTGTAGGCGCGAACCTATATGTGCCTGTCTGTGGGCATGTATTTAATATGAGGCTTAAATGTTAACATATCTTTGCAGCTTAGATTATAGATGGATTATAGACTAAAAATGAGACCGGTCCGTAGTCCAGTGGAAACACTTCCGATTCGTGGAATGGAAATGTAAATGGAAAGTTGTGGCTTCGAGTCCCGGCGGAGCACAAAAAAGTATAGTACCATTTACATTTTAAAATTTTCTCTTCGCTGCTCGGCTAAAAAAATCATAAAACCTTTACCAATGACCGGTTATCAAAAGGCCATCCAGCCTTACGAAAAATGGGTCTTGCTTGAATTTGCCGCTTTGCTTCGACGACCATGTTCGTAAAAAGTCCGGTCGATAGCTCAGTCCTTCTATGCCGGCAGATGGGGTACAAATGCCACCGAAGATGTCAGAAATGATTTCGCGTTTCGGTGTTGAATTCTGAACAAAAAATAAGATACCGGCAAGGTTTACTCAGCTTTCACAAAAATGAGTAGGTACTATCTGGGAAACCTTCACTTACATTGAAGTGGATGGAGTAAGGCCGGCCCCTTACTTATAAAAATATGTAAATAGGTTCCACTCGCCACATATGAAACCCTTCGGGGATAACGCGGCTTGAAGTTAAGCTATGTGTGTAGCTTAGTTGCGTGGCGTTTATCATCATCATCGTCTTTCTAGTATGTATACCTTATGCAAACAGTTCAAGTTTTAAACTGAAACAAAAATCAAATAAAAACAGCCACGTATTAGCGCGAAACCCCTTGCAAAGTATACAGTTCAAGCTGGATTTAATTGGATTAAAATTATTTCATTAACCTCGCTTTCATCTTGGGGATCAAAGGTTGGCGACGGCTGGCACAGAGGTCCAGTCCAAATAGTGGCAGAATCTAATCTAATGGCCAGGTCTACAGGCGGCAGGAGACCAATGGTGTGGTTTCTCCCGCAGACCGCCGGAAGTCGTCATAGCTCCCCAAGTATGAAACTTTATGTTTAAAGTGAACAAGAGTGCTGTACCAAAAATTTATGAAAACTGAGGCCAGTATTTTCAAGTTTTGTAAAGTTAACTTAAATGCAAATTTAGCTAAAATCTCGAGTAGGTTAACGTTATAATCGGTAGACTGTAGAGACATCAAAATTGCCGCCATCTTTTGTGAAACGCTACAAAATGCTATAGTGAATTTAAACGCAGAGGTTTATCGAATTCACAAGAGTACTTAAAGTATAATCTTACGGTGCTATTCTTAGACATTTTAGTCGCCCGTTGAACCCATGCTTTGCCTAACTAATGATGCATTTGTATGAAGACCTGTCAATCCAAGATGGCCGCAAGTAAACAGCTGATTTCTCTTTATACAAATATTGCAAAATTCGGTAGGTAAGAATGACCGTGGTAATGAAACTTTCAGCGGAGGCATCATTAGTTTGTCAAAGCGTGTGCTCAACGGGTGACTAAAATGTCTAACTAAGAATAGCCCCGTTTTGAGTTTAAATCCAATCACAGCCTTTAAGCGAAAATATAAAGAAATTTAAACGCTCTTCGAACTTTTTTAGTTTTCATACATTCTTGGTAAGCTTAAACTTAAATTTATAACTAACTCACAGTATCTCAAGTATAATCTAAAGTCAACCACAGGATTTTATCAAAAATTTACACAGACTAAAACGCTCGTTAGAAGCGCTACTTCAGTTTTCATACATTCTGGGTGAAAAACCCACAGTACCACAAGTATAAAATTTTAAGCTTAAACTCAATACAACATTTTGACATGAATGTACTGAAACTTAAACGCTCATAAGAAGCACTGATTAAGTTTTCATACATTTTTGATAAAACGCAATGTTTGAGTCGAAACTTGAAATGGGGTACGTGCATCCAAGTCGTTAACTATGCTGGGAATTTATTTGGCCCGCGGGCAAGACGTTCACGTAGATGGTCTGAATGTGTGGAATAGTTGGCGCTACTGAAGTTATGCTACTTTCAGCATTGGCAAGAAACCACTAACTTATTGTGTACACAACACAAACATCACTTGCAGTCTCGGAGCATGCAAGTTAAGTGGAAACCATTAGTTTTAAGGAAAATTATTCAGAACAAGTAAACATTGGGATAAGTGGTTTTAATAATTTTGTAAAAATTGTTTTGATTTAAAAAATATCTTGTTATTTGACGTAAAATTTCTATGCTATGGTTGAGCAGATCAAGTAGCACAAAATTTTCCTATCAAATTTGAGAAACTTATACTCTTCTTTGACACATCTATACATATATGACATGTTAAATATTGATGCGATTCCATGTCTTATCTAATCTACGAAACTAAGATAAACTAACATTTGAAAATTCATATTAAATGCATGCCCACAAACAGACACATGTACCTACGTTCGCGCTTACAAATGCTGCATGTTAACTTACAAATTAAAACCCAAACCAAAAACGAGCATACACCCTAGAACATTTGCCGCCCTTTCCTGAAACAGGGGTGACATTGGCAAAGTGAACCATATTTTACAGCATGGGTGATCAGTCTCATAACAACCCATGAGTCAAGAAAATGAAAATATCAGCATATTTAAGAATACATTTCAATGCAAACGTACATATCCAGTCCTGAAGTAGCTTTAAGGCCCGGTAGTTTCATCGTTAGCATATGTGACTTTAAACTGATTAAAAAAACTACCCACTCGATTGAAATAAGTGCGTCCTTTTCATTCTGTATAAAGTCGCTATGCTTACGATGAAACTACCGGGCCTTAGTGTAGCATGGAACATCTAGTTTCGTCGGTAATTCATATTACAGGTAACTGTAATTAGCATGGCCAGTGGCGCAGCTGCCACGTGGTGTTGCCTTTAATTAAAACTGCATCCCGCCAAGACTACGTGCAAGAATATTTGCACGTGCAAAACTGCGCTACAAAGGTGAAAGGATTGTGCTATAAAAGCATGGTTGTGACATCGCTTATTGTACTTAAATATGAAAATATTATGATGATGATGAGTTGATGATTTCTTTATAGCGCCGTTTCGTGATATAGTCACTCCAAGGGCGCTGGTGCAAACGATGCCAGAAATAGGCTTGTCTTCAGTGCATTCCGGAACTTTCCATGGTCCTCTAGCTCTCTCACATGATGTGGCAGGTGGTTCCAGGCCAGAGGGCCAGCAACTGCAAATGTACGCTCTCCAAACACTGTGTTAACTCTTCTTACAGGTTCTTCAATCCTTGATTTGGCTCCAGTCTCAGCTGAGCGCAGTGTTAGGCTGGTATGTGTTATTAGTGTTGGTATATTAGTGTTGGTATGTGTGAAAAGATATGGGAAGATGGCAAGGGAACTTTAGATAAAGTGTGTAAGGGAATGCGAGAGGTCGGTGCAATAGGAAGAATAGCAAAGAATCGGTCGGTGCAAAAGGAAGAATAGACGATGGTCTAAGAATGGTGGTACACAATAGCATATTTTTACCGACTTTGATGTAATATGGAAGTGAAGGATAAACAGTGAGTGACAGTAAAATGAGTAATGTATGTACGGTGGAAATGAAACATTTCTAGAGTAAGGAATGAATGGGTAAAGAAATAATGTAAGTTGAAAGAGTTTGTGAAAGTTAAGGTACAAAGAATGTGATTTGGACATGTGGAAAAACTGAATGATGATAGACTGACAATGTGAATGATGATAGACTGAAAAAAAAGATTTACTTCTATCGCAACTCCTTTAGTTATACGTACCCGTTTCCTTTTTACCTTCATCCTCCTCATATTTCCCATTCCTTTTGCTCTTATTTTTGTTTTTTCTTTTCTTACAACTTTTTGTTTTGTTTATCGTGTTCACAAGCAGGCACATGTAAGTTCGTACTTACACATGCTTAGATTATTATAGATGTTTTCTTATGTTTAACCTGAACATCAAACTCCAACCTGTCTTTATCTTTGTTTTATTTGTGTTTCAATGATTTATTATAAACAATTAAAAGCTTAGTTTTTCGTGTGATTATTTAAGTTTTGACCTAGTTGTTATTTCAGTTATTAATAAAATGTGTTACAATATATATATAAAATCAAAATAATTTGATATGTGTTCATGGGGTCAGTCGGTCAGGATTAAAAATAAATCATACCCAAATATAAAAAAAACGAATCCTACAAAGAAATGTTGGAAAAAATACGCGTAAACAGCGTTTTGACATGCCAAAAAAAATAATCGCCGAAACTTAGGCGTTTAAACAATCAAGATTCAAACATGAAAAAGCTGCGATAGAGTTAGTTGGCCGAGGTCAAGAAATATGAAATTATTTTTCTGCGTTAAAATTTCTAACGATGTTGACCAAGGTCCTAAAAAGGCTTACGGTCACACACTATTTTTATCGCTAAACAAGATTGTATCGCAAAAACTGTTGTAATTTAGTTTCCTATTTCAATAAACTAGGCTTTAATAAGTCTGGTTTATTTTTATTTTTAAGGCTTACAGCGAAAAGATAAAACTAAAAACAGTAATCATCTGGCCTAGTTTTTCTTTATTTTGTGAATGAAATATGTAAGTCATAACTTAATTTTGGTGACGGAGTCTTCCCTTTCCTCTTTTTCCTTCCACATTTCTTTTGTATGTACACTTTGTAAGTCTCTCATTATCCATTCTTTCTACATGCCCAAAACAACTTCTTACATAACATTTCATTACAACACTTCGGACTCTGAATGGAAGGTTGTGGGTTCAAATCCCGGCGGAGCACAAAAAATATACATACCATTCATATTTTCAAATTTGCTCTTCGCTGGGTTAAAAAATTCATACACCTTCACCAATGACCGGTCACCAAAGGTCCATCCAGCCTTACAGCAACTGGGTCTTGCTTGAGAATTGGCGCTTTGTAGGGTCGATGACCAAACTCGTAAAAAGTTCAAAAGCTCAATTGGTAAAATGCTTGCATTCCATGCCGAGAGCAAGGGTTCGATCTCAAGGTTTACTCAGCCTTCACAAGAAATGAGAACCAGCCCCTCCGGGAGCTGGGAAACCTCTACTTCAACTGAAAGTGGTTGGTGTGAGGCCGGCCCCCTCCCCCGTAAAAATAAATAGGTCCCGAATTGCCACATGCGACCCCTTCGGGGATAACGCAGGCAAGAAGTTACACTATATGTGTAGCTCAGTTGCGTTTTTATTTTATTTTGCGTACTTCTTACATTACATTCTATAATCTATAATCTAAGCTGCAAGGATATGTAAGCATTTAAGGCTCATATAAAATGCGTGCCTACAGACAGGCACATGTAGGTTCGCGCCTACACATTCTGCATGTGTGCATCCAAATAAAGAAAACCTCACATGGACATAAACCTTGCGACTCCTGCCGCCGTTCCCTGAACCGGGGTGGCATTGGCAAAAGTGAACCGACTTTTACAGCACGGGTGGTCAGCCTCGTACCAACCTATCAGTCAAGGTGCACAAAAAATTATAAATGACATTAGTACCTACATAATTTTGTACTATTGAACTTTGAATTCAAATGCTGCATGAAATATTGAAGAGAAATCAGATATTCATAATGTTGGCAGCGCAGTAAACACCAAGTTTCACTTACAGCTCGTAGGTACGTAGTCGGCGCACTTGTTTCTGCTTTGAATGCGAAATTTAATAATTGCATCAAACGTTGCCTTTCCACTCCGCACAGTCACAGGAAACACACTTAGCTTACAAACTTACAAAATGTATTACACACACACAAGATCTACACATGTGTGTGATACATATATATGTCAACCTATTGCTTGTTTGGCCTAGCTACAATTTTATTTCCTTAACTATTAGGTTTAAAAAATGTAATTTGTCGTGTATGTTCCTTGACTTATCAACGACGCGACGTTACCATGTTGAAAGCACCGGTTCCCATAGATCCCTGAAGTTAAGCAACATTGGGCGCGGACAGTACTTGGATGGGTAACCGCTCAGGTACACCGCGTGTCGTTGGCATCTTGGACCGGTCCGTAGTGGCAACACTTCGGACTCGTAAATGGAAGGTTGTGGATTTGGATCCCGGCGGAGCACAAAAATATACCATTTATATTTCGAATGTGCTCTTCGCTGAGTTGAAAAATTCATACACCTTTACCAAAGACCGGCCACTGAAAGGTCCATCCAACCTTACAACAACTGGGTCTTGCTTGAGAATTGGCGCTTTCTACAGCGACGACCGAGCTTGCAGAGGGCTCTTGAGGTGTGATACACACAAAAACAGCGCTCACCAAATAAATCATCCTAATATTATATTATTATTATTATAGGTTGATATGCGGCTGACCACCCATGCTGTAAAAATGGTTCACATTGCCAATGTCCCAAGAGTTCAAGAGTCAGCAAGAGTTGCAGGGTATATGTACATTTTATTTTTGGGTTTTTATGTTGTAGGTTCACATGCGGCATGTAAAAGCGCGAACTTATACGTTTTTGATTGTGAAAATGCATATAATGTGAACCCCCAATATTACAAATCTTTGCAACTTATATTAGATTACAGATTTCTTGTTTATTCTCAGTAGTCTTCAAATTACCTCTGTTGGAGATGAGACAAACAAGCACTAAGATGACGACATGTATATAGTTGTTACACGTATGACGTCACATCCCACTATTTCACCCCTCAAAGCTCGGTCTTGTTATTACTTTACAACAGCGCTTCCAAAAGTCACTGCGGTTTCATTCACAAACTAATTTCCCCGAGGTTGCCTACGCCTACACGTGTATATAAGCAGCCTGTAACAAAGGCAAGGAATAATGAAGAGCAAAGCAAAGCAGGACAAGACGATAAAATGTGTTGATAGCACACCTACATACAGGTATATATTGCAACGTTTTTACTGGGTTCTAATCTAATCTAATCTAAGTTGCAAAGATATGTTACATTGGAGATTCACATTACATGCATTCCCACAACCAAGACACGTACAAGTTCGCGCTTGCACGTGCCTCATGTGAGCCTACAACATAAAAACCAATCTCAAACGGACATACACCCTGCAACTCTTGCCGTCCTTCCCTGTAACAGAGGTGACATTGGCAAAGTGAACCATTTTTTACAGCATGGGTGGTCAGCCGCATACCAACCTATAAGTTAAGGTTCACTTTTAATTAAACTGCAATTATTTATTTATTTAATTCCTCCCAACTTTCAATATTTAAGTCCAATTTCCTACATTGCACGCCTAAAAGTGTATTGGCTCTCAGATTTATGTAACCAAATGTGGTATGACCATCTACGTATCTTTGTAAAAAGTTGTATGTAAATTTCTGTCTTTTGCTGTTATCTATGTATTTAACTTATTGTCACATTGCTTGTTTGTATTTAACCATTGTTTTTCCACTTGTTTATATTTGTGTTTTTTTTTCTGTAAAAGGCATTCTGTGCCGTATAATGTTTAAATAAATAAATAAACAGAATTTACTTTAACAAGATTTGGTTCACAATTTACAGAAATTGATTTCAAGCTCTGGCTTTCGAACTTCACGGCTAAATGGTTTATCGACGCTCTGACATGCACACGATTTCGTCTTACCTTTATACTCGTTCATACGGATATACGGACGATTATCGACTGTTCTCGAACATAGTGTACGATTCCAACACCAGAGATTATACTAGTGCTAGACTGTTCTCTGTATGCATGTACAGTCGCAAGTAGGTACTCCAAGTTCGTAGTTCGTTACAATATATATTTAATTAAATTTAATTTTAAATATTAAATAATACTAAAATTAGGATGATATATTTCGTGTGCGCTGTTTTTATATGAATCACAAGAGCCCTCTGCAAGCTTGATCATCGATATAGAAAGAATACTCAAGCAAGACTCAGTTGTTGCAAGGCTTGACGGACCTTTAGTAAAGGCATATAAAGTTTTCAACCTATCGAAGAGCATATTTGAAAACATAATTGGTATACTTTTAATGCTCCGCCAGGATTCTAACCTACGACTTTCCGTTTACGAGTCCGAAACGTTACCTCTAGACTGCGGACTGGCTCTTTAAAATACAGAATTTTCTTCAATCCTATTCTTGAGAGAATATAATGGCAAACGCAGAGAAAATGTCGATTCTAATGAGAGCCGTGCGATTTATTACACATTTATGATAATAATCATGTAAAATATGGTAAAGAGAGAATAATAATAATAATAATACAATCTTTTTATAGCGCTTTTTCATGACTCTTGGTCATCCCAAAGGCGCTTGCTCATATGAGCGCGCGAACAGGTGGGTCTTCAACACCTTTCTAAAAGTGCTCTCCAGATCCATTTCGCGCAGGTCATCTGTGAGGCCGTTCCATATCGTTGGAGCAGCCAACTTGAAGGCTCGATCTCCAAAAACGGTCTTCTTTACCCTTCTTGGAAACTACCCGACTGCGACATGATGCTGCTGATTGCAGTGTTGCTGTTATGCTGCTCTTGTACTGGACCCGTTCATGAATATTCAGCCAGTGAAGGGACTTCAGGTGCGGCGTAATGTGACAAAATTTTGAAGCGCCGTGTATAAGTCTTGCCGCTGCATTCAGTACAGACTGCAGTCTCTTTAGCTGGCGCTAGAATGGCAAGGCAATGCCAAGGCTCACTGCAAGGAACTGATTTTAATGTTTCACTTTGGATATGTATGTGTGTGTGGCATTTTGGGAGGCTCTGATTGGAATGTGAAGTAGTTAGTCACATAACTTGATTAGAGATTCAAGCATGCATGGAAATCATTTATGCATTTAAATGGAAGCTTAACGACAAGTAATATTATATTTTTTTGATTTACTGATGGGCGTATGTTAATAAACTCTGTACAAAGAGAGATTACAATAACTTACAAAGGATCATTGGTGACGCATGAATAGCGTCATCTATTTTTATTTTAATTAATAGTCTAAGAAGCGAATTTCATGTTGGACTTTCACAATCTGAAAAAAGTGCGGATAAAAATCGCAAGATGTCGGTATGAACTTTTTTGACATCCAACGTGAAATCTCAAGATTTGATGACTTCCGCTTCTGTCGTGTTCACAAGTAGACACGTTTTTATATGTCTCTCGACCGATTAGAAATTTACCGTTAAAATCTGTGAGTGAGTGGAATTGTTTTACATATAACTTGCAAGTGTGGCAGTTCGTGAACAAGGCTCATCTCCATAGGATCCTGAGAAACGAGCATCATCTTGGACCAGAGCACAATTTGAGGTGAGTGTGGTCCTTTTGATTTTCGCTTCTTTGGTACGGGAAGTCGTCCAAAATTGAAAGCCACCTATTGAAGGTTGGCTTTTGTTTGCGAGAGAAATACCATAGGCACTAGATCTAGGTATTTCATATCTCGCATTGGAGAATACGTTACAGTTTCTCCATTTGTTCTTTTTTTGTATTTTATATAGGTACATACCCCCTGAGGGGCAAAATTTACAATTTGCCTCCCCATTGGTCCTTCGTAACCTTATCGAAACCAGAATGGTTGACATGAAACGGATATTCAAGGATACTGTGTCGATAGTTAATTGTTAAGAACATAATATGATATGCCTTTGTATTAGAATCTATATTCTAGCATTATTTATATTGTGTACAAAAATTAACGAGTGTCATATTATATATTTTTGCTGTATGTAGGTAGTTATTTTTTTAATAAGTGTTGAATACACAGTAGGTACATATATTTGTTAGTTGCGGAATTAAAACACTGATGATACCTATCCATTAGCGATTAGGTATTCATACAGCTGAGCGTTGTCTACAGGTGCCTACCTACCTTTGTTTATATTTTTATATAAATGTCATTACAAGTTTGTTATTGTTTTTTTTCCATTAGTAAATAAACTATCTGGAGAAAGTAAATATTGTGATACATACTGACATAAAATAAATTCAACTTTGAGGCAAATCGATTTCTTCTTTCAGAACTGAAAGTAGGTTTTTTCGATTTTGTTACCGTTTCTTCATTTTTTATTGTTTATTTTAAATAGTAAACATGGCGGATGCTTTAACAAGAACTTTGGTTATATTGAAAGAGAAACAAAAGGTTTATTTTGAAAGAATAAATAATTTATATAAACTAGGAAAAAATGTTTCTAATTTTGCATCCAGAGAGAATAGTAATTTTTTATCGGCTTCCAAGGAAGCAGGAAGCTGGGTTAAAAAGTACGAAGATTTGATAGATCAAATAAATGCACTTTCTTTAGAGATAGACCCAGAGGCAAAGGTAAATTATCAATCACTTATGGCCTTTGAAGAACTTTATAGTAAAATAATGGATGTTAGGGAAAGAATTTTAAAAACCGAAACACCACATGTATCGACTCAAAGTGGGCCTAGATATGAGGTAAAATTACCACACATACAAATTCCTTTGTTTGATGGGAATCCAAAGAATTGGTCACGATTTTTTGAATCCTTTAAAGCAAACGTCCATCTAAA
Organism: Agapetus fuscipes; assembly: GCA_951799405.1. Classification (NCBI taxonomy): domain Eukaryota; kingdom Metazoa; phylum Arthropoda; class Insecta; order Trichoptera; family Glossosomatidae; genus Agapetus; species Agapetus fuscipes. The sequence continues at coordinate 3,589,744 of OX637350.1, forward strand.
TACAGGGTTGTCAGATGCCCAAAGAGTGCAATATTTAACAGGCAACTTGACGGGAAAGGCAGCGAATATATTTTCGGGAATTGTACCGTCAGCGGAAACCTATAACGTGGTCTGGGACAGTCTTGTTAAAAAATATCAGGATATACGTGCGCTAGGAACATATTACATAAATAATATCCTTGATTTAAAGAAGGCCGATCACACGGCTGCCTGTCTTGATGCCTTTATTGAGAAGTATGCTGCTTCCATTGCAGCATTAAAACAATTAGGTATTGCAGATGTGGGAGATTTTCTTTTATTTAATTGCGCTTTGCGCAAATTGAATTCGTCTACAGTTATGGCCTTCGAGCTTTCGCTGAAAGACATCGAAATACCTTCTTGTCAGAATCTTATCAGTTTTGTTCAACAACAGGTCAAAATTTTGGAAAGATCGCACGTAAATGAATCGAAGTCGGTTTCCGAAGCTTGCCATTCGTATACACGCGTGAGGAATAATACGACAAAATCTGTAAGTGGTCGTGCGTTCCTCGCAAGTAGTAGAGTGTCTACTGGGGACACTCTCTTTTGCGTTTTGTGTAAACGAAACGACCATAATAAATTACATAAATGTGTGAAATTTAAGAGCTATTCTCCTAAGGAAAGGTATGAATTTATTAAATCAAAACGGGGTTGCGTTCGTTGTTTGAGTGTTGCCCACTGGTCTCATTGTACTGAGACAGGAACTTGTCAAATTTGTAATAAGGGACATCACACCCTTCTACATTTTGACGACAATGAGAATAAGGCCAGACGAGTAGTCAAGAATGCTGAGCAGGGACATCAGCTGTCGCATTCAGGTGATGATATGCAAGGGTTGGGTGTGCCCTCGGTTTCTTTAAGTGCAAATGCTCGGGTGAATGCGAGCACGGTGCTGTTGGCTACGGCACAGGTTTTTGCCTGGTCAAATTGCAAGAAAAATAAGATGATAGTTAGATGTCTTGTTGATAATGGTTCTCAAAACCATTTGATAACATTAGAATGTTGTAGAAATATGAGTTTACATATTGTTCCTCTAAATAATTCAGTAATTAGAGGAATCGGTCTTTCTGCACGACCGATACATGGATGTGTCAATTTTGAAATACAATCGAGGTACAATCCTCAAAATACTTACAAGGTTAACGCGTTAGTGGTGGATCAGATCACGGATCAGTTACCTTCTAGGTACATTGATAACAGTGATATGACTTATTTAAAGGACATTTCAATGGCCGATTTATCCTGGAATGTCCCTGGAGTTGTTGACATTGTGTTGGGAGCACAACTATTCCCTTTCATTTATTTGGGAAAAATGATAGAGTCAAAGTCGAAAGCGCCACCTGCATTATTGACGTCCTTTGGCTATGTATTGATGGGAGATTGTCCAAAGAGTGTTTCAGCTGCAGACAGTTGTCACGAATCTTTTTCTGCATTGGCTGTAAAAGATGCGGATTTATTATTACACAAGTTCTGGGAGTTGGAAGAAATCCCAGTGAAAAAGTTCTTAAGTCCAGATGAGACGGCGTGCGAAAACTCCTTTGTATCTTCTGTGACTAAAGACGAGGTAGGTCGTTACTCTGTTGCTCTACCCTTTTGTGCTGATCCTGAAAATTTGGGCAACTCACGAAATACTGCATTTCGGCGTTTCTTGTTATTAGAAAGAAAGTTTAAGCAGTTACCGAGTCTGCAGGAGAATTATAATTCGGTAATAAATGACTATATTCAAAAGGGATATCTCTCTGAAGTGGCAGAGTCAGATATTGGTGAACATGGATATTATATTCCTCACCACGCTGTAGTGCGTCAAGACAAACCTATGCCTCGCATTGTTTTAGATGCTAGTGCGAAAACGCATACTGGGTTGTCACTCAATGATGTACTACATTCTGGGCCAAATTTACAGGCTGATTTGTTTCTCCTTTTATTAGATTTTAGGCTGTTTCCTGTCGCGATGACAGCAGATGTACAGCAGATGTATTTGCAGGTTGGTGTATTTGTTGACCACCGCAGATATTTGAGAATATTATTTCGTTTTTCTGAAAAGGAGAAAGTTCGAACCTTTCAATTTAATAGGGTTCCATTTGGATTAAAGTGTAGTCCTTTCTTGGCCATGCGATCTGTGCGTCAGTTGGCATCGGACATGGCTGAACATTTTCCGGAAGCCGCCAAAGTAGCTGGAGCTAGGTTTTATATGGATGACCTGGTTCAGTCTGTGGCAGATGAGGCTTCGGCTGTTTCTCTGGCAAAAGATCTCGTAGCTTTGTTCAAGTATGGTGGCATGGATCTGGTAAAATGGTCAAGCAATTCATCTTATCTATTAGATAGTCTTCCTAACTCACATAGAGGTTCCATAAAATTTGATGATGATAAAGGCGTAACTCTAAAAGTATTAGGGTTGTCTTGGGATCCAGTTAAGGATAATTTCTTCTTTACTTCGAATGACTCTCAGCAAAAATGCACGAAGCGATCTATTTTGTCAGTTGTAGCTCGTTTGTTTGATGTTTTGGGCTTAGTCGCACCAGTTATACTGGCTGCAAAGCTTCTCATCAAAGAGCTATGGCGTGCCAACATCGGTTGGGATGACTCTCCGCCTGATGCTATAATTCGACGTTTTTCGAGTATAACACAAGAACTTCCGTTGCTCGCTACTTTAAAAATTCCTAGGCACATCGGTGTGACTAGCTCAACCAAAGTATTATTAGTAGGTTTTTGTGATGCTAGTCTGAATGGTTACGGTTGTGTTATATATGTACATACAACTGACATGGATGGAAATATTTCTGTCAGGTTGTTGTGCTCAAAATCTAAGGTATCTCCCACCAAGATTACGACATTAGCACGTTTAGAGTTGTGCGCTGCTGTTTTATTGTCAAAGATGTTAAAACTTGTGACCGAGATGTATCGTGATCGGATTCATATAACTGATGTATATGCTTTTTCTGATTCAACGATTGCGTTGGCTTGGATTTGCTCTTCTCCACATCGTTGGTCAATTTTTGTAGGAAATAGAGTCGCTCAGTGTCAGGAGAATTTACCCCCTCAGAACTTTTATCACATCTCAGGGGATGAGAACCCAAGTGACTGTGTTTCACGTGGTATGTTACCATCTCAATTAATTTCTCATAGTTTATGGTGGAATGGTCCACTGTGGCTTCAACGCCCTTCGGATGAATGGCCGATTAAAAGATTCTCCTCGTCCGATGCGTTAGAAATTCCTGAACAGGCAACTGTACTGACAGCCATTGTAGTACATGCCGACTCTATGATTTTATATGACTTAGCACAACGAACTTCTTCGTGGAATAAATTAATTCGAATTACAGTTTACATTCTTCGCTTTATAAATAAATTTAAATCACTGTTGCATTTTATTGAATGCATGTCCCATGCTACGCATGAGGACGCTCCTCCTTTGTCCTGGCCTCTGGGAATCATCACCAAGGTTTTCCCTGGGGATGATGGCGTGATTCGAGTAGCCACAGTAAAAACTGAGCAAGGTTTTTACAAACGTCCGGTCGTCAAACTCTACCCATTGCCGACACAATAGATTACTATTTAATTTCGTCTACTGAGTTAGTAGATCTCTACCATTGTACATATTTACCATGTTTAGAATTAATCTTATGCTTTACTACTAAGCTTATCTGTTAGAACATGTTAAATCTAGCTTATTATATTGGCTTAAGTATTTTTGTGTCTAACCTGCTTACTTGTAGGCATACTTATTATATTAATTATATTAAGTTTCTCTAGTTTAAGATTTTCAAACATTGATTGTAATTATACCTATGTATCATTTCTCGAATATTGTTTGTAAAAATCGACATGGTTTCTTTGAATATCTGGTTTGTGTTGCAAAGCTTTTAACTTTAAGTCTTTGCAAAGGGGGGTGTATGGTGACGCATGAATAGCGTCATCTATTTTTATTTTAATTAATAGTCTAAGAAGCGAATTTCATGTTGGACTTTCACAATCTGAAAAAAGTGCGGATAAAAATCGCAAGATGTCGGTATGAACTTTTTTGACATCCAACGTGAAATCTCAAGATTTGATGACTTCCGCTTCTGTCGTGTTCACAAGTAGACACGTTTTTATATGTCTCTCGACCGATTAGAAATTTACCGTTAAAATCTGTGAGTGAGTGGAATTGTTTTACATATAACTTGCAAGTGTGGCAGTTCGTGAACAAGGCTCATCTCCATAGGATCCTGAGAAACGAGCATCATCTTGGACCAGAGCACAATTTGAGGTGAGTGTGGTCCTTTTGATTTTCGCTTCTTTGGTACGGGAAGTCGTCCAAAATTGAAAGCCACCTATTGAAGGTTGGCTTTTGTTTGCGAGAGAAATACCATAGGCACTAGATCTAGGTATTTCATATCTCGCATTGGAGAATACGTTACAGTTTCTCCATTTGTTCTTTTTTTGTATTTTATATAGGTACATACCCCCTGAGGGGCAAAATTTACAACTTGCCTCCCCAATCATATTAGGTCTGTGACTTACAGGTTGGTATGTGGCTGACTACCCACTCTGTAAAAATTGGTTCACTTTTGTCCGATGCCCCTTCTATTTCAGGGAAGGGTGATAGGAGCTACAGGGCTTTATGCTCATTTGAGGTTTGTTTTTTTAATTTTGTAAATACTCACACAGTGCGTTACAGCCTTCATTTGTCTGCTTATGAGCGCGCAATAAATATGAAATTTAAATTTAAATTTATCCTTGTAGGTAAGATTATAAATCATATTATAGTTTCAGTTGTCAAGCTTATATCAATCTTATAAAACATACTAAGAATAAATAACATCAAGAGAAAAGTCAAGAAAATAAGTCTTCAAAATATAGTTAAATTTTTCAGAAATATAGTTCAAAGCTTTCTGAAAGGTCATGAAAAAAATACATGAAAGTGTAAGCATTGCAAAATTTCGTATTAAAAAAACATAAAGTCAAAAGCAAATAATTAAAACTTTTTTTTTGCGACAAATTAAAATACAAAATATCACTGTTTAAAAGGGTCAAGCGTATAATTTTCAAATTAAATTACAAATTCCGAGTGTAGGGTCGTTTAATATGCAAGAGGTTTGCTTTTGCAGGCGAGTGTTGCTCTATAAAAGCATTTCCCGGCTTGATTTCCTCCGAGGCTGAGAAAAGATGGTCGCTGGGGACGCAACCGGCGTTTCAGGTTCATAACGCTGAATCTCTAACCACTAAGCCAACGTCTGATGTAACGTTGAAAGCGTTTGTGCATAATTTGAGGCCTGTAAAGCCAAGACAACCATAAAAGCTGAGGTGATCAACGCAATCATAATAAATGGATGAAGGATGGGTCGACATTATGAAATGTGGTTGCGTACAGTCTCCCCTCCACTGACCCACGCCCTGTATATCCATCTCATCCGGGGATGTGTCACAGGATTCGCATGCAAAAGTTATGAGAGATGCGAGTGGCAGAAGGCCCTCCCGTGAAGTTACACTTTCCCAAGTGTTTACACAAAGTAAAAGAGGCTCAGAAATCACTAAAGGTTTTTAGACGTGAGGGCTTAGGGCTCGATGATTTTAAATTTACAAACAAAAATGAAAAGTGAGTCTGAGCATCTTAGCATATGACTTAAGGCCTACAGGCGTACAGTCCGGATCTAGCCCTAGAATCTACAATCTGTAATCTAAGTTACAAAGATATGTTACATTTAAAATTCATATTACGTGCATTCCCACAACACGTGTAAGTTCGCGCTTACAAATGCTGCATATCTACTTACAAAATAAAATCTAAACCACAAATGAACATACGCCCTGCAACTTTTGCCAACCTTCCCTGAAACAGGGGTGGCATTGGCAAAGTGAACCATTTTTAACAGTATGGGTCGTCAGCCTCATGCCAACCTATAAGGCAAGGAATACACACAATAAATAACATTTATTAAAACCACAGAACTTCAAAAAGAAATCTGTAAAAAAAAAGTCAATGAGTATACATAAATATAGCATAAAATTATAAATGAATAAGTATGAATCTTAAATGATAACACATATTTGCAACTAAGATTATAGATGATATTAGGTAAAGATAAAATATGAAACCAGACCTCTCATTCAGAAAGCGGAAGCTCTACAAATTGAGCTATTACTGCACAAATTTTCTTCAATATTTTTTCACTCGGAAAAGCATAATTCAGCTACGAAGGCGCATATTGGAGAAATCTTATCACTAGTATAAAACATCGTATCAATTCCCCACCATCGCGTTTATAAAAAAATGTATCAAAACTGAATCACTCACTTGTGGTGCTTTTACATAATTCATACATTTTTCTACTTACGCAAAGGTGGGGAATTTACGTGATATTTTTTTTATTTACGTGTTTCTTCGTACTTCACGAAGTCTACGATTTCCATTCCGGGCGTAACATATGAATCCCATTTTACGAAAAAAATATATAAAAAAACGTTTTTCGCAATACATCGCAAGCCAAATATGTACGAGAAGATAGCTATTATATCGGTAGGTGTGCTCTCTAGCAAAGTCTAATAATAATCATGGGATGGAGATTTCAGGTTTGCGTCTCGGAAAACGCTTTTTTTCTCTCATGAAAATGCAAGCCAAGCTGGAATAAACGCATATTATTATATTATTTTTATTATTAAATACTCGTATTTGTAGATGGAAATTTTTAAAAGTCACATGGTTTATAAACATACAATTTTAAACACGGCAGTTTTTAGTTTTTTTTCAAAATTAGAAGGTGTGTAAATTTAAACCATCGCAGAAAAAACATTAGCTGTCACAAAAAACCTACAAATATTGATTTGAAGCTTCGTAAGTTATTAGGGTTAAACACAATATTTACAATTGAATTTGGCAAATGAAGTCAGAGCACATATCTAGTTATTCTACCAAAGATTATAATAATCATATTCTTGAATTGATTCTTCAAAAATATAGATATATATATTTTGTAATTAATTAGATCCACTTTTTTGACATGTGTAGACAAAAAACTGTGACATCACTCAGTCGATAGCTTAGGGCCAAGGCTGGCTTATGTTATGCTATCGTTTGCTAAGGACCCTTAGTTATAACGACGTGTGACGTTTTGCTGACGAGAAAAAAAATAGGAAAATCCTTGAAAACTGGAAAAGTAAAAACGTTTTTTTTTGTGAATAAGTTTTGCACTGACTGAGTACATAAATGCATACACCTATTTATGTGTTTTAGTAAAAACTTGGTTCACTCTTGTCAATGCCACTCCGGTTTCAGGAAGAGGCGGGAGGAGTAACAAAGTTTATGTTCATGTGAGGTTTAGTTTATTTTGTGAATAGAAATGCACCACGTGTAAACGCGAGCTTACTGCTTGTGGGCATGCATTAAATATGTGCCTCAAATATTAATATATCTGAGCACCTTAGATTATTAATTAACTAGTTCATAACTGTTTTGTTACGAATTTAAATACAAATCTAAAAGTCAACTACAAACATTAAAATCTTTATTTCGTATTAATATATAAATAAATATCATGCACGCAAAATTTTAGCGGTTTTTACAAAAAAAACAGTCACCATCATACCAACTAATAGTTAAAAGCATATTTATTTATTTCCATACGTTTTTTTTTTTTTTGACGTATTAAATTATTATATTTACCTTCAAAGCAAAATTGCTTCATATTTTTGGTTCCAACTTTTCACATAAAATTGACATTATTGTTCACAAAAATATCAACTTTCAACGATACAATTTCACAAACTTTAACGCAAGTTAGACATTTTTCTCTACTAGTTTAATTTAGTTCTATTTTGTAGAACAAAACCATAAAATTTCACCAGGTAAAAGAACATTTACATGCACGCTCAATGTACGAAAAAACATGGATAAAATTAAATGTTTTAGTGATATGTGCCTTTAATATTATATTTACTATTTGTAAGCAAATTTTCATAGCCATGTTTCTACCAGTCATCTTCTTGTTGGGCAAATAATTTGTAGATTTTCCATTAAAATAGAGCTTACGCCAAATTTGCTGATAAACCACCTAAGTCACCTACAACCATCGATCACGAGGAACCAAAAAAGTATTTCTGAAAATTTAGTTGTCACTTCTTCGCTCAAGAGTAGACACGTCACCTGATGACGTCGTATACGACTTCGACGAAACAATGAAAAACCTATTTTTCTTTATAACATGATTTATAAAATCCATATTTTCTAAAAAAAAATAATCCTTTCAACCTCACAAATTCAATTAATAACCATGTCTCTACCAAAAAAATATCTGAACCTTGGGACTCAGAATTACAATAAGTAGACATGCTGATTGTTGCGCCTTTATTGAAGAAATATAACTTACAAATATTCTGTTATTAAAAAGACAAATAACTATAGATGATGTTATCGATTGATAATCTAAAATCTTCAATCCAAGTTGACAAAAAACACGTGCATACAGATTCTAAATGCTTACTCATAAAGCAACCATGTTATTTTCAACTCTTGCCGTCTTTTTCAACAGTTATTGCATTGACAAAAGTGTAGCAAATTTTAGTGAGTCTTAATAAATCATATTACAAAGATCTTGACCGGTCTAAAGTAGAATGGTTATCACTTCAGACATGTTATTGAAAGGCAGTGGATTCGAATCCCGGCGGAGCACGGAAAAATATTTAATTTATAAAATTTGCTTTTCACTGGGTTGAAAAATGAATCTGCTTTTATCAAAGAATGGTAACTAAAGGGCCCATATAGCGTTAAACAAACTGGGTCTTGTTTGAGAATTGGCGTTTTCTACAGCGACGAACAAGCTTGCAGAGGGCTCTTGAGTTGTGATTCATACAAAAACCGCGCTCACCAAATAAGTCAGCCTAAATTTTTAAAAGATTTTTGTGAAACATTGTGGAAATTCATTTTTAAAGATTGATTATTTTTTAAATTAAAAATTAAAAAATAAAAGAAATTAAAACTTTGTTTTATTCCACTTTTATTGATTTTTTGAGTAATAATATTACAATATTTTCGGAATTGGGTAACCAACAATTGTTACATATGTACTTACTTAAAAAATCAATAAAAGGGGAATAAAACAAAGTTTTAATTAGATTTTGTAGGGTTTGTGTATTCACACAGTGAAAATTCATTTTATTTAAAATAAAATTGTATTGTAATAAAGAGTATTGAAGGTCGAAAGTGCTCGAGATATAAAATATTATTGTAAAAATTAAACTACGTTTAAGTACAAAATAATATTATTTTAAAGTTTTAATTTATTTTATTTTTTAATTCTTAATTTAAAAAATAATCAACCTTTAAGTCAGCCTAATATAATTATTATTATTATCTCATAAATATAATTTTCTTTACAACTTTCTCATATTTACTATATTCTTACTATTGATTTTTCTAACCTTCTTTGTACAGAGCTCAGAAAGTAAACGTGAAGTCTACGCTCTGCTACGACGCGTAGCACCGTAGGCATATTCCCCTGTGTGCTCGCTAACAATCGCCAGTGAAAGCCGTAGATATTTTCCACCCTCATTACGGCTAATGAATGCGTAGATGATATTTCTTTTTTCCTTTCTCTACGCACAGAATAATGATGAGAAATGCCCTTTTATCGAATACCAGAAGAAAATTTATGTGTACACGCTTGGAGATAAATGAATGCTTGTTAATTGATTTTGTTCTGAGAACTAAGGGCCTTCTTTTGAATATATGAAGAGATAAAAAAAACAATATTACAAAATGAAATGACCATTCCGAGTTTTTTTTTGCGCAGTAGTTAACTTAACATGTTAATTAATGATTATTAAAATAGCCTTTGCTTAATTATTATTGTTTTCAATTTAAATGTTTCCTAATACAATATAAAGGAAAAAATAAATTTAAGAAAAATATAACCTGACTTATACGTTGGTATGAGTCTGACCACCCATGCTATAAAAATGGTTCACTTTGCCAATGTCACCTCGGTTTCAGGGATTCTCTCGGAATGAGTTGCAGGGTTTATGTTTATTTGAGATTGGGTTTTTATTTTGTAAGTGCACATGCGGCATTTGTTAGCGTGAACTTACACGTGTCTGTTTGTGGGCATACATTTAACACGAATTTTTAATGACAATATATTTGTGCAACTTACATAATAGATAAAGATATTCAAATACATTGGCGATTAACGGTGTTATTCACAGACAGTAATACACTCTTTAAATCAATGCTCCTTACACAAATCGGTGGATCATCTATGAATCAGATGCTTTATAAATAACACTTGCTATTAAAAGTCAGCAGATTCCTTGACTTAGAGGTTGGTATAAGGCTGACCTCCCATACTGTAAAAAATGGTTCACTTTTCCAATGTCACCTCGGTTTCAGGAAAGGACGGCAAGAGTTGCAGCGCTTATGTTCATTTGAGATTGGGTTTTTATAATGTAGGTCCACATGCGGCATGTGTGAGCGTAAAATTATGCGTGTCTGCTTGTGGGAATGCATCTAATATGAATCTCAAATGATACATAGATTTAGATTTAGATTTAAGTAGAGTTAGCTCAGGCATTTTTATATCCATGTGTGCATGGGTTTCTTTCATCGAAGGGGAAAAAAAATAAAATTGTTACGTAGTATGGCAATTTACTGTTCATTAAGGGTAAGTTAAATAATTATTACATCTATCTTGGCATACACGTGGAGTCAAATTGCAAACTTTATTAAAAATGGAATATTTTGGTACTTATTGTCTTATTTAAATCAACCGTCCATTGATGTTGAACTCAAATACGACTCTGAATTTACATACAACCATTAATATAGAATTCCAGTAATTTCATTTCAGGACGAAATAAAGAGACGGAGTCTGTCATAGGATATTGATCCAATCCGCAGTATCGCGAGCAACATCTTAAAGGGCACATTTCCTTCTTCCTGTGCACATCTCATAGAGTGATAATATAGAGGGGCGGAAACTAACTAACTGCATTGATACATACTATCTACCACTTTTGCCTTTGTCCTGTCAAAAGTTGCAGTTGTGTAGTCATACAAAACATGTTTTACGTGTCAACTTTTATGTTTTTTTGCTTTCTCTATTTTGTGTTTTGACACCACCCAATTACAACACATGCCATTGTGTCTTAAAATAATGCCTTTTTCCTTTAAAATTCATCAATTTTATCCATCACAAGATTTATACCGCATGCGTCTATGTTCGGACTGCTCCGGCAATACTGCCACACGCGGCAATGCTGCCAACTTTCTAGAAACATTTTTACATTCGTCCGAGTTTTTTTGTACACATGGAAACGCAACTGTGAAGTTCTTTCTTCTCTTTTTTACTATGTATTTTATGATAATTTTCGTAAGTAGGTTGAAACAGATCGTTAAAATAATTTCTAGTCCACAAATATTATAAGTCAATGGCATGTCTTTAGCAGACGCTCATCTCAAAGAGTCAAGAGGGCGAGGGGAAGGGAGGACTGTGGGAGGGGCCCCCCCACCCCCTTCTACGTCACAATATGGAGTTTTTAAACCTAATTATTATTGTCTATCGAGCACAAATTCAATCAGTTCGATCACAACAGAAAATAAAACAAAATTTAGCGATTCTCGGAAATTCGACGTTATGTCTTAATATTTTAAAAGGAAATTTCTAGATGGCTTTATTATTGCTTCCGAGAAAGAAAAAAGTGGGTTACGCTCCTAAAAACAAACTCGACTAAGCTACACATTTAGTGTAACTTCTTGCCGCGTTGTAGCCGAAGGGGTCGCATTTGACGACAAGGGATCTATTTAGTTTTATAGCTAAGGGAGCCGGCCTTACGCCAATTACTTTAGTTGATGTGAGGGTTTGCCAGCTCCCAAAGAGTTTTAAAGAATTTGGTAAATTCTCCCGTGACGGTTCGTCTATTATCCCAATAGTTTAATTACCTAACTTGAGTAGTTATTATAATTGTAAATATTTCAAACACCCTCAATTTAATTTTTTTTTTGTAGGGTTTGTGAATTCACACAGTGAAAATTCATTTTTTTTAAATATAAAATATTATTGTGATAATTAAACTACGTTAATGAAAAAATAATTTTACCCTCAATTTCAGCTTAAACCTAACAACTTTTCAAATTGTTTTGGTGAAACATTGTGGAATTCCATTTTAAATATTTGATTCAGAACAATTTTAAGAACTCTTAATGAAAAACTTTGTTTGATTCAACTGATGAGTATTTATTTTCGAAAAAACGTTTTCGGAGATACTTTTCCATCTTCAGTTTCTTATACTTAGAAGAAATATATAATAAACGTATAGAAACGTAAAAAAACGTATTGTAATGTAAATAGTAGATTTATATAGGTGTACATCGTAGGTAGTAATAGTTATTATAATGTTATGTCAAAAGTAGATTAATATAGGTGTACACCGTAGGTAGCAATAATTATAGACCTTAGAAATCTAGAAATTAAATGATCCTTTTGTACTCTTGAACTTGGTAGAATGTTCGCGAGTGTACTAGCAAAATTAGCTCCTAGAGAGTTCTGTCACTACACTATATAAGGAGCAAAATTGAGTGCACTAAGTCAGTGAGATAGTTGCCTTTGATTTGAAGAGTGTAAGCGATACTGAACTGTGAAAATAAATTTGTGTTACCAAAAGTGTTAAAAATAAATATAAGTTGTAAAAATAAATTAAGTGCAAATAAAGATCCTGAAAGAAGACCTGTTTGTTTTTAATTTAGGGACTTTTAGAACTCAAAAACATTACAGTATAATGAAACTGAAGAAGGAGAAGTATCTCCGAAAACGTTTTTTCGAAAATAAATACTCATCAGTGGAATCAAACAATGTTTTTCATTAAGAGTTCTCAATTTTTTTAACAAATATTTAAACCTAACAATGTATCGAGTTTTTCATCGTGTTAGCGCATCATGTTTTATTATTGTATTCCTCAGTCATATTTTGACTATTTCCCACGCCGAGTCGTGTCATGACCCCCTCACCCCCATCCACTATAAAATCGATAGATAATCCCCCCAAATCCCTCCAAATCTCTAGCGCCGTAATGTACAGATTTCCGGATCCCCACACTGCGTACGTTATTACGCTCCGAGGTGACAATATTCCCGATAGGAGTACAAGAAACATGCCGGAGGCTTAGTGGGCCGATGTTGGCATTCATACATATTCTATTCCGCATAAAATATGACTGAATAAAACGAAACAGAAAAAAATACGGATGGAACTAGGTTAACTTTAATACATAATATTAAAGAAATTATGGAATTTTATAAATTTTGGAACGTTTTTTTATTTTTTTTAAATAGATTTGTGGAAAGGAAGGAATGCAATCCACCAACCTATTTTGCCTGGTCAGTTGTCTTCATGCGAAAGCAGAAGCTTGTGTGCATGCAACGGCATCTGTTGAACCAGGGTCGACGTTATCGTCGCGGGATTCGAACCAACGTTATCCGGTTGCCAATAACTTGATCCCCGCGGCCATAACACGGACAACTTATAGGATTTTATGAAGCTCTGACCACCCACGCTTTGCCAATGTCATCCCTGTTTCAGAGAAGCTCGGCAAAAGTTGCAGAGCCTATGTTCATTTGAGATTTTGTTTTTGAATTGTAAGTAGGTACACATGCAGCATTTGTAAGCGCAAAATTACACGTGGCTGTTTGCGGGCATGCATTTAGTATGAATTTTTAATGTTAACATATATTTGCAACTTAGATTAGATGTAATAAAGAAACAAAACATATAAACTTCAATAATACATCAAAAATCAGCGCACCCATTGGTCTACGCCGTAGACCATAATGCCACAGACTCATAATCCAAATATCATGAGTTCGATTTCTCGCGGACACACATTGTTGTTTTCTTATCCTTAAATGTTATTTATTACTGTTATATGTTACGTATTCCTTGACTTATAGGTTGGTATGAGGTTGACCACCCATACTGTAAAAAATGGTTCACTTTGCCAATGTCACCCCTGTTTCAGGGAATGTCGGCATGAGTTGCAGGGCTTATGTTCATTTGAGGTTTGGATTTTATTTGTAAGTACACAATCAGCATTTGTAAGCGCGAACTACACGTGTTTGTTTGTGGGCATACATCTGAGAGCTTTGAATGAATATATCCTTGCAACTTAGTTGATAGATAGATTATAGACACAAAAATATATTTATATTTTCAAATACGCCTTAACTGGCTATTTAAACAATGACAAGCCACCGAAGGGCCATCCAGCTTTATAGTAAATGAGTCTAGCTTGAGAATTGGCACTTTTACAACAGAGGCCAAGTTGGCAGAGGGATCTTAATACGTACTTCACACAAAAACAGAGCTCATCAAATAAATCATCATAATAATACTCGAATAACAACAAAGATTAGATGATTTCTCTTTTTCTCAGGCGCTGCAAGCGATGGTACGAGTAATGCGACGAACTTTGATCGTGAGATACGTTAGATATCCATTGCCTTTATACAAGATTTCTCACTATTTTTATATTCATGTTTATCAGGTTAATTTAATTATTTAATTTACCTTTTTACAAAATAAACCTACCATTTAAAAAAAAAAAATTTTTTACAGATCCACATTAAAAGATCTTATTTTTTTTTAATTCAAAAGACGCCTTCTGAAAAGCGTACAAAGGACCTCAAGTTTTTGACGTCTTTTAAAAGAAAAATCTTTATAAATACTTCACACATTACAAGCCAGGATCCACCTTTTTGATTTAAACGAAACAGCTCAAAGTTTTTTTTTTCAAAATATTTCATTACAAATATCATCTCTTATTTTCTTTTGAAAGATATTTAATGTAAGATATTTTTTTGTACGTTAGCAAAATTGAAAAAAAAATGTTTTTCTTTCGTCTAGATTATATTTTATTTATTAAAAATCCAATGTAGGCATCTTGAAGACAAAGTGAAAACTCAAACAACTCGATCGCAAAGATAAGACCGAGAGAAAAATGAATTATTTTTTTTTGCTCTCAAGGAAATCTTTTGTTTCGCTAACTTCTTTGTTGGGAAAACCTGAAAGAGGTTAACTTTCCCTGCGAATACGAATTGTCTGCGAGGTTTCGAGAAAAAAAAGGTTTCTCGTGTTTGATAAGGTTTTTCTATTTGTGTTTTAAAAGCAAAAGAGGGATTTAAGATTTCATTTATTTAAAAAAGTACTTTCGGCTTTGAGTGATTTCAAAATAGAATAGATTGAATACAAATGTGCATTTAAATATTTAAAAAATTGAAATGGTAAAACATGGTTTTAATTCACTTCATTCTTTTTGTTTTTGCTCGAACATTTTCGCCTAATGAGGCATCTTCAGGATCAGAATGGTTAAAATGGACTTTCACTGTGTTAACAGATCCACACTAAAAAACAAATGTACATACCTGTAGGTAGGATCAATTTAATTTATTTTAAGAGGAGTCAACACGAGTTTTATGGATAAAACAGATGAGACGATACACAGCCGGGTTGCTAAGGATTAAAGTAAGAGCCTACTAGTGACTGTATATATGCATAAAGTATGTAGTTCAATCTAATCTAATCTAAGTTGAAAAGATATGCAACATTGTGGAACTAAACGCAACTAAGCTGTATTGTGAAACTTTTTACCGTGTTATCCCCAAAGGGTTTCGCATGCACCGAGTGAAACCTTTTTATTTTTACAGGTAAGGCCTTACGCCAACCACTTCAATTAAAGTGGAGATCTCCCAGCTCTCGAGGTGCTGGTATTCATTGCTTGTGAAGGCTGAGAAAACCTTGCCGGTATTTTATTTTGGGTTTTGAAGTAAACACCGAATGAACCAAGTTTGTACCGCATGGGGGGTCAGCCTCATACCAACATATTAGTCGAGGAACACAAAAATTTGGGAAAGGAAAATAAAGAAAAAGCTTAAGATCAAATTGAAATTAAAACTAAACTGAATCAAATTAAGGATTTAAAATTACGATTTCTTTGACTGATATTGCTTGACTGATAGGTTGGTATGCGGCTGACCACCCATACTGTAAAAAATGGTTAACTTTGCCAATGTCACCCCTGCTTCAGGGAAGGTCGGCAAGAGTTGCAGGGCTTATGCTCATTTGAGATTGGGTTTTTTATATTGTAGGTCCACATGCGGCATGTGTAAGCGCGAAATAATGCATGCTGCTTGTGGGAATGCATTTAATATGAATCTCAAATGATACATATTTTCGCAGCTTAGATTTAGATTTAGATTTCGGTCGTTAGACAATTTTTGGAATGAAAAAATTGAATCAAATTAAATTAGAAATACATTTTGTTACACATCCTAGATTGCCACGTATGGTTCTCGTGTATGTCAAGACATTCAACAATATCCTCGTCCACATAAAAGGATAAAAAGAACGCAGCACAACAAATACGAGGAAGCGCATTTCCCCGCACAACTTTAGAAATCAACATAAACAACTGGTGGACTGAACAACGAAAGCCTTACATATCCCGACACGAGAAATCTCAGCTGCCTTTCAAGAATAGATATGAAAAAGAATCAAACAAGATTATTTTCTGTCTACTGTGTTATTGGCCGATGGGGTTGCGGGTGAAATACATTTAGTTATTTCAGCATCTCCACTACATCTGTAATCTAAGTTGCAAAGAGATGTAATAACATTTAAAATTAAAACTAGAAGCATGCCCATAAACAGGCACGTGTAAGTTCGCACTTACGAATGCTGAATGTGTACTAACAAATTTAAATCCAAGCCTCAAATGAACATAAGCCCTGCAACATTTTTGTCAACCTTCCCTGAAACGGGGGGGGCATTGGCAAAGTAAACCATTTTTTTACAGTATGGGTGGTCAGCCTCATACCAACCTATAAGTTAAGGAATACACACAATGAATTTCACTTGACGATATAAAACAAGCAATGACTAAGTTTGACAATAGAATTAAAATCTGTATTTGTTTTCAACATTAAAATTTATCGTTTTAGCTCAACCATTTAAAAACGCACCGAAGCTACACATAATAAGTTCTCGTCACGTTCACTTGAAAAGATTTCACATGTGTCCAGTGAACCTATTTATTTTTACAGGTAAGAGGCCAGCCTTAGTTGAGTTTAAACAAAATGTTTTTTACAAGCTCCTACAGTTGCACCAGACAATTGGTTGTATACTTCAAAAGCGTTAGCTGGCTTTTCTTTAAATATGTATGTAAACTAAAACGCTCACTAAAGGCGCTGCTTAAGTTTGTCGTACAAACTTTTTTGTTGAGTTGTAAACTTAATTTTTGGTTATCGATATGTTTTCAGAAGCGAGGATGGTAGTTTTGCAGGAAATTGCTCATCCGTTAAGGGCAAACGACGCCGTGAAAACTTTTCTTAATTAGTCATTCAGGTGGACAACGAGTTGTTTGTTTTAGCTGTTATGCATCGAGTTACAGTTGGATTTGATATTATTGCGCTATTGAAGATTAATATTACAAAGCTTAAATTGTTCCTTTCAGAAAAAATACCAATACAATTAAGTCTGACTGGTTCTTTTGAAGAACAAAAAAAACGTTAAAAATAAATATTTTGATAACCAAAAAATCTGAATGTGAAAAACAGATATTGACCCAATAATAATTTGAAAAATACATTTGATTTTATATTTTACAAAACACTTTAAGTTTCAGGAACCCATTTTTTTTGTTTTTTAAGAATTGGTCAGAAGTTGCACTATATGTACATCTTGATTGTTCCTTGACTTATAGGTTGGTATGCGGCTGACCACCCATGCTGTAAAAAATGGTTGAATTGGCCAATGTCACCCTTGTTTCAGGGAAGGACGGCAAGAGTTGCAGGGTGTATGCCCATTTGAGATTTGTGTTTTTATGTTGTAGGTTCACATGCGGCATGTGCAAGCGCGAACTTGTATCTACGTGTCTGCTTGTGTCTGATTCACATTATATGTATTCATATTTAATGTGAATCCCCAATGTAGCATATCTTTGCAACTTAGATTAGATTAGATTAGATTAGATTCAGTGTGCATTTACATATACTACATTTACATATTTACACAATACATTTTAACAACAACAGTTATAAAAGTATTAAAATATTAAAAACTTTCGGTGTTATTCTTAGACATTTTCGTCGCCCTTTGAACCCACGTTTTGCTTAATTTTGATTCTTGAACATTTCTGAAGTAGTTAGGCTTGCGTCTCGAGCTCAACGCCCGCTCAAATCTAACCTCCAAATGTATGCGAAGTTAGGCCAAGACAAAACCGCCTCGGAGACGGTTTTGTGGTACAGTCATTGGTACAGTCGATTTTGACATCTGCCGTATTTAATATTAAATCGTAAATATTTGCTTTATTACTGTTTTGTTTTGCGATTTGTTTTTGTCATTTTGGTCACATTGACAGAATTCAGCATCTTTTTGCTAATCAATCGCTTTTTGAGGCACAAAACACAAAAAAATAAGAAGCAAAATAAATCATTTGAAAGATTGAAACACGGCTCGCGGCAAAATTCTTCATATGACACATTTTACAAAACTGAACTTAACTTGATAGTTTAAAATAAGTGAAGAGGATATTCAACACTCCACGAACACATATGAGACACTTTTTCCATCTGAAATAAAATATTTAGATGCATTTCGGCTGACATCTGATTATTGTACAAACAAAACAACCAGCCATCCGCCATTGTGACGTCAGCCCCGCGCGTCCCCGCTTGCCCGCCGCGGCCATATCTGTGTGGTCGTCCCAAACGCATATTCCCTACATTTGGTTTATTTTTCCCGATCCACAAAAAATATACGGATTTATTTGGCTAATCAATTGTTTTCAAAGTTTTTTTAATTATAAATTGCATAACAAATTTATAAACTGATTATTTGGTTTTATTTTTCATATTTTTTTTGCGTTATTGTCAATGGTTATTGTTTTAATAATTATTTAAAAACGACTGAAAATTCCCTATTCTTTAAATAATATTTATAAAGTGACATCTCTAGAACAGATTTTTTTTTTAAATACGACATTGAACGGACGTAATTTCAGCCGTCCAAATTTGATCGCAGGCTCAACTGTTCCTACGTTACACTATGAACGAGAATCAATATTTCAAATTTGGTCTAGTCCGGCGTTGTACCCAGACTAAGTAGTCGCCAGTTAGGCCGATGGCGAAATATGACAAGTAAGAATAACACCGTTTGATTTTTAAGTCGCTAAGATATTTTAGCATTTCAGCTTCAACTTTCAATATTTGATGCATGCCCACAAGCAAGCTCATGTAGGCTCGCGCTTACGCATGCTGCATGTGCATAAACAAAATAAGCCCAAATTCAACTCCTGTTGCCTTCCCTAACACCGGGTCGGCATTGAAAAAAGTGAACCAAGTTTTACATGATATGCGGTCAGCCTCATACCGAATTTACACTAATATTTTTTTATTCTAGCTCTTTTTCCCTTGCTTTTCAACTGATTGCTTCAATGGCAATAAAACCTTGCCTATTACTTCACAAATTGATCTTTACTGTTATGACATCACTTTGTAGTATTAAACTAGAAAGAATGTCTTCTTCATGTAGGGTGTTAAAGGTGAATTGTGCTGTATGCCGGCCATCAAATAAAGAGAAAAAAGCAGTAAGTGTCTTTGGAAGCAATCTTTCCAAATGAGATTTCCTGAAATGCTTCTATTTTGTGACTTACCTTTAACTACTCTATAATGTAAAGTCAAAGTTGCAAAAATATATAATATTTTTATTACATGCGCTTTCACAAGCAGATACGAGTAAGTTCGCGCTTACACATGCCGCATGTGAACTTACAATATAAAAACCGAATCTCAAATGCAAATAAGCCGTGTAACTTTTGCCGACCTTTCCTGAAAACAGGGAGGACATTGGCAAAGTATTTTTTAACTGTAAAGATGGCCTCATCCCCAAGTAACTTGATTCATAAAAAAAATTAGGCATGGGTATCACTTTATAGTCCTTTTGCAACCATATTAAAACAAATTAAGAATAAGTCCGGTCAATAGTTCAGTTGTTAGAATGCTTGCATTCTATGACGTGAGCTCGGGTACAAACCCTACCGAGACATATTGAAACCCAAAATAAAATGCTGGAAAAGTTTGTTCAGCCTTCACAAGAAATGAGTACCAGCCCCCTCGGGAGCTGGGAAGAACCACTTCAGTTAGAATGGTTCGCGTAAGGCTGGCCCCCTTTCCTGTAAAAATAAATAGTTTCCATTCGTCATATGTGACCTCTCCGGGAAAAACGCGGAAAAAACTTAAACAATATGTGTAGATTAGTTGCGCTTTAGAAAACTACGTAGTATGTAAATTAGTTAAAAAGTGAAACAAAATATCCAGGTTGTATATTTTAGTATGCAACTGCTCACCGCTGTCTTGATCCCTTGGGTAGAATAAATCTGGAAATTTCCATTGGTGAAACTCCTGAATTGGAATTTTTCTATTTTCCATTGTTTTCTTTGCGACCTGTCTTAAGACTGAGTAATTTATCTAAAAAACAGTAAGCAATAAACGCGTGTTCACCATTTTTGATCCATTCATAGTCAAGTGGCTTACGCTATGGATTTTTAATCGAAAGATCATGGTTTTGATTCCCGGAAAAATACGACAAAATTTGATTGACACATTATGCTTTCGCTACTTTGAAATATTACTGTGCCTTTACCAAAGATCGGACATCAAAGGTCCATCCAGTCTTTCAGCAACTGGGTCTTAGCTCACAAAGACTCTAGAAGTACAAATCACACTATATCTCATGAATCATGGTAATATTTAATAATGTAATATTGGTTAAACCGAAATGCTGGGAATCAGTCTCAGAGACAGGGTTCCAAATCAGGAGATTCGTAGACGCACTGGTGTCACTGATATTGTCATAAAGAAAGTGGCTTGCTTAAAGTGGCGCTGGGCTGGTCATGTCGGAAGGCAAGACCATGGACAGGTGGCCGAAAAGGTTCGTCCAGTGGTGCCCCAGGATGTCCGAGCGGGGAGCGGGGAGACCCCAACTGAGGTGGCTGGACAACATCAAGATAACTGCAGGCAAATGATGTCTGAGCACAGCAGCTGATAGACAGTAATGTAGAAGATTGGAGGAGGCCTACGTCCAGGAGTGGACTAAGAAAGGCTTAGGTAGAAGGATAATATTTATTCTGATTGTGTTTTTTCTCGAGTCTATTTCTATTTATGTTTATTTCGCCCTTACCACCTTTTAAATGTTTAGTTGAAGATTTTACCACTACGCTATGGATCAAGAGGGACTGAAATAAAATCTGTAAAAATATATATTTATAACCAAAAATCGCGCTTATTTAAATCAAGCCATATAAATATGACAGAAGACATATTATCCTCACAAAGAGATGAACTGACATAACAGAGACAGAATTAAATTGAGTGTATAATTCTAAAAATATGTACAACAGATGGCGACGTTTTATTCCGAGAAACAATGGTACAAGATATATGGGAAACGAAAAATTCAAAGGAATTCCACGCTTCATGCTCTCAGTTAATTTGACATTCTTTACATAAAAGGAATTAAATTGTTTCCCAAGGAAATCTCACGTCAAAGTCTGAGAATGGTTTGAGTACAGAGACGTGAATACTATAGGAGCCAAAAAATCTGGCGTGCTCATCTTAAAACAAGACAATAAATTTAAATTTTCTTTTATCGAAAACTTCGATATCTCATCTTAGATGTTGCTTATTTTAATATTTTGTAGTCTGTAAAAAAAACAAAAATATTATATACTTGTAATTTATATTAGTGTGAGTAAATAAGTAGGTACATTAAATCGTTTTGGAATTGATTTTCAGGACATCATAAAACATCTTCGAAAAACTTAAAATTATACATTTTTCAACTAAACTTAAATTGGGAAATAAATGGATTTTCTATGAAGTGAATGATACCAGCATGATAAAAACAAATATATATTAATACGATTTTGTTCATTAAATTTGATGAACCAACCCTCTTTTTTGTACGCAGAAAACTGACTTTAAAGCGGATTAAAAATGAGAACCCTCAAAGGAGTAAGCGAGGGTTTAAATTTCTAACAAAATTTCCAGACTTTTAATAAAATACACGTCTTCTTTTTCTAGCATGTCTACAGCATTTATCCTAAGTTTGCTACTGATTATAGCTACGAGTATTATAATGTTGACTCCAAATTTCGGATTTAAAAAAATTACCTACACGTTTTTTTTTCTAGCATATTTAAAGCATTTATCCTAAGTTCGCTACTGATTATAGCTACGTGTACATAATATTGACTCTAAATTTTAGATTTAAAAAAATTACACCCTTTCTTTTTCTAGCATATCTATAGCATATATCCTAAGTTCGCTACCGATTCTTCGAATATATAATATGTAGTATAACGAACTAATATCACGCACGAGAACTGGCACATTATTTAGTCTCTGCGTTGAATACTTCGTGTCGTGGAAACTTCTCTCAATTACAAGGAAAGTGAAGTCTTGCACGGCGTTTTGCAAGGAGACGTGATTGCGCCAAATGAAACATCAAACGACGTTACTTTAACCACATCCCCAAGCCGACAAAACTTCCCGCGCATTTTGTTTTCCCCCCATAAAGTTTTCTGTAGAGCTGCACTCGGCTACAAAAGATATACGAAGCCAAAAATGCTACTTAATTTCTTGCTTTTCTTTGAGTTTATTTGATAAAAAATACAAATGAAAATTAAAAAAAATTACAAAAAATAAATCAGGTGGTGTAAAAATTCTCGTAAGTATTTTGATCAAAGTATTTTTTGTATATCTTAATGACATTTCTTATGTTTCTTTCCATCAATGTTTATTTTCTTTCAATGTAATTTTCTTCTCTGTTTCCAATTTTCCTGTATTTTTTGATCAATGTATTTCTTTTTTATATGACCAGTCACGTATTGCACCCTCCGCGTCACCGGGCTGGAATAAAGATTTTATTATTATTATTATTATTATAAAGTAGAGCTCATGCTACATGTTAAAAAAATCTAATCTGCATATTTAGATTTTTTAATTATTTAAGGCGTGTTAGGGTCAATAACGCAAATTTGAGCCTGATGCCTTATCCCTCGACCATACCAAAGACATTTTTACAGGTTCTTTTGATCATCTACCGTAAATAAAATGGCTCTAGGTTTTTCCCCAAGTACCATGTGTAAACTTCTTAGAAATTTAGTATAGATTCTTTCATGAAAAGAAATAAACCACGTTCAAGACTCCAAAAAACAATATCAAGCATGTAAAGCCAACCGTAAAATTAGATTTTTTTTAGTTTTTCACCTGATTCCTAAAAATTAATGCAAACTCACATCGCAGATGTTCTATAATTGAGTGTGAAATATCTTTTTTCCTTAGATTACTCTATTTCTATTGACTTCGGAGGTATATTCTTATTGATTCATAAAATACCTACAACCTTCGGCCTCGATGAAAAAACAATAATTCAACAGTTCGTGGTTCCTCCTTGTAGAGGACACACGTCTCCTGAGGACGTCGGATATGACTCCGACGAAACGTAGAGAAAATCGTTCTTCTCTTTTGCACGGTCAGTAAAATCCGTTCTTTTCATTCTTCAAAATTTATTCATATAATCTATAATCTAAGTTGCAAGAATATATTCATTCAAAGCTCTCAGACGTATGCCCACAAACAAACACGTGTAGTTCGCGCTTACAAATGCTGATTGTGTACTTACAAATAAAATCCAAACCTCAAATGAATATAAGCCCTGCAACTCTTGCCGACATTCCCTGAAACAGGGGTGACATTGGCAAAGTGAATCATTTTTTACAGTATGGGTGGTCAGCCTCATACCAACCTATAAGTCAAGGAAAATAAGCTTATTATTTTTTATTTATAAGATATCCGTTCGCGTCAATCCTTCAATCCACCTTATTTATTATCATGAGAATTTTAACTATAAAATTTAAAATTAAAAACTTGAGACTTTTCTTGGTGACTTGTTATGCTCCTGTGGATTCAGAGTGTATGGAGGTGAGAATGAGTTTTTGGAATGAATTGAATGCAATTGTACATGAAAGGAAGAAGAATGAAAACATTATAATTTTGGGTGATATGAATGGATGGATAGGTATGCAAAGAGATGAATGTTTGAAAATTATTGGTCCTAGTGGACGAGGTGTAGTCAACGATAATGGGCGACATCTGATTGCTTTGTGTGCAGAGCACAGTCTTTTTGCATCAAATACTTGGTTTCGGCATAAGGATGTGCATCTGTACACAAGGCAGATTGTGGGAAGTCGCACAATCATTGACTACATCTGTGTGGATGAAAGATTGAGAGGAGCCGTAAGAGATAGCCGTGTCTACCGCGGGCCTGAAATAGGCAGTGACCACTATCTCTTATGTGCTAAAATAATGATTGGTGAAGTAAGAAAGAAGAAACGTAAGAAGCAAGTAAGAATGCCTAGAATAAAAGTAGAAAGGCTGAATGAAGAAAATGTGAAAGAGAAGTATGTATCAGAGCTCCACAAAATTTTAAGTGTGAATGAACTTGAGAAGAACGTGTGTGGAAAAGATATTGAAAGTATGTGGAAAGATCTGAAAGAAGGAATGACTGAATGCGCTAAAAAAGTATGTGGGGTAACGAAAGGTGGAAGATTGAAAGGAGATGCCTGGTGGAATGATAGAGTGAAAGAAGCTGTGAAAGTTAAGAAAAAGTGTTATGAAAATTGGCTGAATGATAGAAATGATAGAAAGCTAGAAGACGAATATAAGATAGCTAAGAGAATGGCGAAGACTATAATTTATGAAAGCAAGATGACTGAACAAAGAAAGATTGATGAAAGGATTAACAGAAGTTACACCGACAGTAGGAAGGAATTTTGGAGGTGGGTCAATGCGGATAGAAATAAATCTTCTGCATTGACCACTCCGGGAGTCAAAAGTGTTGCCGGTGAGATGGTATGGGAGAATGAAGAAGTATGCAAGAGATGGAAGAACTATTTTCAAGAAATTTTTGGTCAGGGTGAAAGAAGAATTTATGAACAGATAGATGAAGAAAATGAATTGAATATTTTGAAAGAAGAAATAAAAGTGTCTATTTCACGTCTGCAGAATGGGAAGTCTGCTGGGTTTGATGGTATAAATGGTGAAATGATAAAAGCAGGAGGTGAATGCTTGATAGATTGGATGTACGAATTATGTAAGCTTTGTGTGAATGCAGGAGTAGTACCGATGGATTGGAGGAAGGCAGTCATTGTTCCCATTTACAAAGGTAAAGGGGACAAAAAAGACTGTCAGAACTTCAGACCAATCAGTCTACTCAGTATATCAGGAAAAGTCTTCTGTAAGGTGATTATAAAAAAAGTGATTCTGACAACTAGTGAAAAGATTTCCGATGTACAGTCCGGCTTTATGGCCGGTAGAGGCTGTGTTGATCAGTTTTTTACTCTACGACAACTTGTTGAAAAACAATTGTCGGTGAGGCGGAAGCTGTTCACGGCCTTTGTAGATCTGGAAAAGGCTTTTGACTCAGTAGACAGAGGTATGTTATGGGATGTTTTGAAAGCATACGGAGTGAATGGGGCTCTCCTAGGTGCGGTGCATGCAAACTATGAAAATAGTAAGGCATGTGTTCGTATTGATGGTGAGTATAGTGAATGGTTTGAAGTTTATAAGGGTGTGAGGCAAGGATGTGTGATGAGTCCTTGGCTATTTAACATAGTCATGGACAAGTGTGTCAGAGATGCTAGACTTAATGATTGTGGATTGATGATAGGAGAGAGCAAAGTGAGTGTTCTACTGTATGCAGATGATGCAGTTCTTGTATCTGATTCTGCAGTAGAATTGCAAACAATGCTCTCTAGATTGAATGAAGCTTTGTTAGGTAACCATTTGAAGTTGAATGCAAGTAAGACGAAAGTATTGATTTTTGAAAGAGATGATGAAAATATGAATTATGAATTTAAAATTAATGGAATGAATGTTGATGTCGTAAATGAGTTTGTATACCTGGGAAGTAAGTTTGAAAAAGATGGAAGAATGATCGGTGAATTTGAAAGAAGAATAATGAAAGGCAGGTGCGTACTGGGTGCTACCGCTAGCATCGCCAAGAACCAGAATCTTTCAAAAAATGTTCGACTGGCGGTGCACGGTGGTATACTAGTGCCCACTCTGATATATGGAAGTGAAGCCTGGACGGTGAGTGAAAGTGAGATTAGTAAAGTCCATACAGTAGAAATGGACTACTTAAGAAGTATGATTGGGAAAAGACGGAGTGATAGGGTAAGGAATGATTTTGTTAGAGAGGAATGTGGTGTAAGAGAAAGTGTGAAAGTAAAGATTAAAAGAAGTATGCTTAGATGGTTTGGACATTTGGAGAGAATGAATGAGGAAAGACTGACGAAGAAAGTATATGCTGCGAGAATTGATGGATGTCGTGGAAGAGGAAGACCGAGAAAGGTATGGATGGACCAAATTTTCGAAATAGCGAATGAATGGGATATCCAGAGTCATAATAAAAGGAGAGCTTGTATGAAAAAGGTTATGGCTCTGGATGAAATGAAAGAAGTATGCAAGGATCGAAAGAAATGGCGGTTGATCTGTAATGCTGGCGGTTAAAGCTAGACTTTTAAATTTAAAAAATATGTGTTGTAGCTTTTTAATTTTTTACTGTTTAATTGCTTAGAATTTATTTGTTTTATATATTTGATTGTATCAATTGCATGTACTCCTTGATTGATAGGTTGGTATGCGGCTGACCACCCATACTGTAAAAAATGGTTCACTTTGCCAATGTCACCCCTGCTTCAGGGAAGGTCGGCAAGAGTTGCAGGGCTTATGTTCATTTGAGATTGGGGGTTTTATATTGTAGGTCCACATGCAGCATGTGTAAGCGCGAAATTATGCATGTCTGCTTGTGGGAATGCATTTAATATGAATCTCAAATGATACATATCTTTGCAGCTTAGATTTAGATTTAGATTTTAGATGATAAAGGTATCCCGTTACTCTGTGATAGAGGTACAGGATTACCAGGTCAAGGTATCCCCACAAATACGGATCGTGGTGAGACACATCTCGAGTCACCACAATATTCTTGAGACCCAGAGAGGATCAGATGGCATTTCAGGGTGACAAATGTCACGTCATATCTCAGACTTGCGGTGAAAGGGATAGAATTACCATTCTCAAAGTGTCTTGTCTACACTCGCACTTAGACAGATTTAAAAATATAAAAAAGAGGATTGTATATCTTTGAAAACAAAAAATAAATAGTTTCATTACAATTAATTCATAGAGAGTTGATATTACATGAGATAAAGATATTTTACAAAGTACACATTTGAAAGGACACTTTTATACGTATCTTTCCATTATTTTTAGTGAAAAATGATATTCTGATTACATTAACTATCTAATCTAATCTAATCTAAGCTGCAAAGATATATATCATTTAAGATTTATATTAAATGCATTCCCACAAGCAGACATGTATAATTTCGCGCTAACACATGCCGCATGTGGACCTACAATATAAAAACCCAATCTCAAATGAACATAAGCCCTGCAACTCTTGCCGTCCTTCCCTGAAACAGGGGTGACATTGGCAAAGTGAACCATTTTTTACAGTATAGGTGGTCAGCCGCATACCAACCTATAAGTCAAGGAACTAAATCAAACGATATCTTTGGATTATTGAAGATCTCTTTGTACTTAAATAACTTCAAATGATACGAAAGATTTATGGATAAAATAAAACGGCGATATCATGTAACTGGTATAAACTTTTTCATTATTTTTCAATATTACATTCAACTTTCCTTGGTAATAGTTAAAGATTTCTAAAACAAACTTTACGCAATTGAAAACTCTAACCAAAATTTCTTAATTTTTTTCCTAGTACTAGAGATGTGTTTCATTTCAACCAATGCCATTTCATATTTATTTATCCTGTATTTAACACTGTTAATTCATCAGACAAAAAATATTGAATTTTGATTAAACATCAAGCAAAAGTAATAAATCTCAAAATTATACAATTCAATCGATCTTTAATTATTAATATTAATTACTTTTTCTAAGTCATTTTCGCAGAATTGTTTTTGATTGTAAATTTAATGTTTTCTGGGAGGAAAGCCTCCCAAAGCAATCTCCAGGCTGCTGTTTAAGGCTTTGGAAGGGGTTGTAAAGAAATTGAAATTTCGATTTATCAGTGGTTCACACAAAACCACTTTAATTTCACTCTTTGAAGACATTGCGCTCAAATAGGATTGGAAGTGTCAACTTGACGGGTGATTTTTACAAACCTACCGACTAATAGAAGTATTATTCAAAACAATTTGAAAAGTTAAGTTCTGAAGAACTAATTGATTTATGTACTTATTTGATAAATATTTGCATTAGGAATATCCGGAGTCATAATAAAAAGGGAGCTTGTTATGAAGAAGGTTGTGACACAGGACGAAATGAAAGAAGTATGTCCGGTGGATAGCTCAGTTGGTAGAGTG
Source organism: Agapetus fuscipes (assembly GCA_951799405.1). Classification (NCBI taxonomy): domain Eukaryota; kingdom Metazoa; phylum Arthropoda; class Insecta; order Trichoptera; family Glossosomatidae; genus Agapetus; species Agapetus fuscipes. The sequence continues at coordinate 3,618,241 of OX637350.1, forward strand.
CTTGCATTCCATGCCGTGAGCTCGGGTTCGAATCCCACCGAGGGTGTCAGAAATGATTTCCCGTTTCGGTTTTTATTTCAAACCCCACAATAAAATACCGGCAAGGTTTACTCAGCCTTCGCAAGAAATGAGTATCAGCCCTCTCGGGAGCTGGGAAACCCCCACTTTAACTGAAGTGGTTGGCGTAATGCCAGCCCCCTTAATTACCTGTAAAAATAAATAGGTTCAACTCACCACATGCGACCCCTTCGGGGATAACGCTGGAAGAAGTAACACTATATGTATAGCTTAGATGCGTTGCGTTTATGTAAGAACAGAAAGAAATGGCGATCGATCTGTAATGTTGGCGGCTAGCGCTAGGGTTTTTAATTATTTTTTAAATTAGAATTTGGGATTTGCAATTGTTTTGGTATTCATATTGATTATTACATATTTGTGAATTATGTTCCTTAACTTATAGGTTGGTTTGCGGCTGACCAACCATGCTGTAGAAAATGGTTCACTTTGCCAGTGTCACCCCTGTTCCAGGAAGGATCGGCGCAAGTTGCAAAATGTATGTTCATTTGAGATTTGGGTTTTTGTGTCGTAGGTTCACATGCGGCATCTGCAATCGCTAACTTATACGTGTGTGCTTGTGAGAATACATATTATATGAATCCCTAATGTAACGTATTCCTTCCTTCACAGTATACTCGTACTAGAGTGTTCTAACACATAATCAAAACTTCCGAGAGTGTGCCTCAGTAATCTAAACAAGAAAAATTGGATTCTACTTTGCTTTTAAACACTGCTATAAAAAACGAGTGGCCGATTCATAGACTGATCAACAATTTGTAACAAAATAATATAAAAATAAGAAAATAATCACAAACTGTCGTCTATTTTTTTTTGGAACACTAAAGTCTTATGATTTGAAAAAAGAACAAAATAAAGGGTATTTTCATACACTGAAGATTTTTCCGTCACGGGTGAACAAATTAATGTGAGTTTTGTTTGAATTTTTTTTTATTTCGTAAAGAATTGTGGTCATAAAAAATTAAGAAGTAAAGGATTTATTTTTAAACGGGAAATGATGACTTTTGATTTTATTGAAAATAAATTGTGAGTTCTTAAGGCTTAATGGAAATATTTTTCAATTCAATATTTTCATTTAAAAACTTTGAAAGAATAAGGAACATTATGGGTAACAAGAAATATTTTTTTCAACGAATTATGCTTACAAGTTGAAAATTATTTCTCATTTATGAAGACTTAAATGGAAATAAAATTGATCTCGCATAACGGATTGTGTTTCAACATGGGAAATGATAAGGGCTGTTTAAATTCAGTGTAGGCCTGTGGGTAGGAGATATGAAATTTTGTGAGGTCAAAGACTTTACAAACACTGCGATGCTGAACAAAGCCATCGATTTTCATTTAATCACTTTTCAAAGAGGCTTGTGAAGACAATATACCAGCAGTGCGTAAACTCGAATAAACAGTAAGCTCCTACGGAAACACTGCGATGGATAGAATCCATTTATAAAGTTGTATTTTCATGACTATATTCAGAAATGGTGGTTGATCTGTAATGTTGGCGGCATGGGTTAATTCAATTTGAATTTGTTTTCTGTTTTAGTTTTGATGTCCATACGTGCTATTATTTATTGATTTAAAAAATGTAATTTGTCGTGGATGTTCCTTGACTTATAGGTTGGAATGCGGCTGACCACCGATGCTGTAAAAATGGCTCACTTTGCCAATGTCACATACAAGTATTACTAAAATTCGGTAGGTACGAACGACCGCGGTGATGAGACTTCCAGCACAGGCATCATTAGTTTGTCAAAGCGTGGGCTCAACCGACGACTTAAATGTCTAAGAATAGCCCCGTAAGTTGTTAAGATATATTTACATTTAAAATTCATATTATCGATTACAAATGCTGTATGTGTACCAACACATTAATATCCCTGCAACTTTTGCCAACCTTCCTTGAATCAGGGGTGACATTGGCAGAGTGAACCTTTTTTACAGTATGGGTGGTCAACCTCAAACGAAACTATAAGTCATAAATACGTTTCGATGTTTATTTCAAATTCAACCTCACCATTCACTTTTCAATTGAGATTGTATATTATAAAATGTTTATCTCTTATCGTTTTTCCTGATGTTCATTCAAGGGTTCATTTTTTTTGCATTTTTTTCATCAAAATATGCACCACATTTTTCCGTAAGATCGCTGTTTACCTAATGAAATACATACTTCTACGACAATTTTGAAAAAAAAATAACGCAAAATATTCTTTCGATGAAATGCTATCCTGCAAATTTCCGAAATTCCAATTAATTTTAAAATTCTTCCCGTAAATGTTGCACATATTTTCATGCTTACGTAAAATCCAAGAAGGAAACGATATTTTCTTATTTAATTAAAAAAAAAAACGACAATTCAGAAAAAAATCGTGATACGCGAAAATGAAAATTGAAAGCAGAATAAATAATTTAAATCGCAATCAACGCTGGGGGTTGTTAATTTTTCACCCGTAAAAATGCGGGACTAGAGGATTTGCGATGTTTCTTATTACGGATTCTTCTCTCGCACCGGTGTGAGGGTGGCTACCCCCTCAAGCCATTCTACCCTACTCTACGTTCAAACTCAACCACAGCGTTCACAAAAAAAACGTATAGAAACTAAAACAGCATACCTGGTGAGAGCGTAAGTTTACATACGTTTTTAGAAAAACGCTATGGTTGGATTTTTTTTTTTTATACTTAAGGTGCAGAGCTAGGGTCCATGTTGGAAGACCTTCTGCCAAAAAAAGACTCGTTTGCACTAATTCAGGACGAATTACTAACTGTGTACAAAATACGCACTTTCATTCCGAATCTTATTCGAAAAGGACCATATTTTTTTTTGTATGTTTACTTACTGATAATTTAAGCAGAAATTATTCTGAAGAGGTCTACAATGTGCAATTATTATAGTGACTCATAAATTATAAAAAAATTATGAAAAAATACGAAGACAGCTCTAAATTTTTCAGTTCACATGAATGTATGACACCTTTTTTTTTAATTATAATAACTATACAGTTTAAATTTTTATTCGGATATTAGACGAATCGTGAGGTGTATGACACTTTTTCATCAAGTAACAAAAAATAATACGGTTTATTTAATATGCACATATTTTCTAAGAAAAAAACACAATTTTAATTGAAATTTCTGTACTGGGATTGCCGCTATTATTTTGCATAATTTAATTTGTTACTTTAAAATCAAAGCATTAATGAAAACATATTGTTTTCATAATCACAGATAATTGTCAAACGGACTTTCACTATAAAAGTCACGAAACCCTAAAAAGCATCTTTTTTTAAACATTTTGTGGTTTTTTTCAGAATTTTCTTTCAGCATTTCCTTACTCGTATATCTTTCACGCTGGGGGTTTTTGTGGTCGCCTGAACTTTCAGCAGGCTGTACGCACCACATCAAGGGCCCGTAAAAAGCCGACCAATATTCGGGGGAATTCGGCGAATCCTCGGATTGCGGCCGATCGTCAGGAACCGAAGCGAGAAATAGCAGGAGGGCGGCAATAAATATCATTGAAATCGGTCGAATAAAGGGAGAGCTAACGGAAATGGTTACAACGACACTGTGACAAAACAACACATAACACAATGAAACATGACAGAATGCCACATGACAGAAAGACACATGACAGGACAACACATGACAGAACATCACAATGACAAAACATCAATCACATGAAACGTTCTGTCATTTGACGTGTATGGTATGTTATATATATGTTTTTTCATGTGATGTTTTGTCATAGTGATTTATTATATGTGTTCTTTGCGATAGTAATGTTTTATCATGTGTCGTTCTGTCATGTGTCGTTTTGTCACTTTGTCGTTCTGTCATGTGTCGTTATGTCACGTGTCGTTTTCTCACTATGTCGTTCTACCATGTGTCGTACTGTCATGTGTGGTTTTGTCACTGTTTTGCTCTTTCATGTGTCCATTTGTCACTGTTTCGCTTTGTCATGTGTCCTTTTGATCACTGTGTTGTTTTGTCATGTGTCGTTCTGTCATGTGTCATTCTGTCGTGTGTCGTTCTGTAATGTGTCGTTCTGTCATGTGCCCATTTGTCACTGTTTTGCTCTGTCATGTGTCCATTTGTCACTGTTTCGCTATGTCATGTGTCCATTTGTCACTGTTTCGCTTTGTCATGTGTCCATTTGTCACTGTTTTGCTCTGTCATGTGTCCATTTGTCACTGTTTCGCTCTGTCATGTGTCCATTTGTCACTGTTTCGTTCTGTCATGTGTCCTTGTGATCACTGTGTTGTTCTGTCATGTGTCGTTCTGTGATGTGCTGTTCTGTCATGTGTCGTTCTGTAACTGTGTCGTCCTGTCATGTGTCGTTCTGCCACTGTGCCGTTCTTACCTTTCACCAACGGAAATAATACTTGAGATGAAATATTTTCTTTCAGCAAATTTGAAATGGCGTCGGATAAAGGGCGCTGTAATTCGGTGCGGGGTGTTTCCTATTCAAATGCAGTAATTGAAAAAATATCTCGCCTATTTGTGTCGCTATTAATTTAATTTTTTTGATAGAAAATCCGTGCGATATTTGTCCATTTATTGTTAGGAAATTTGATTGAAAAATGCTTGAACCAAAAAAAATTATGCAAGGAATTGAATTGATTTTTTTTTAATTTAAGGTTTGAGAGACATGTGATTATATAACAGTCAATATACAGTCTTCAACACAAATCTGATATATTGACAGCTGGTTTATAAGGCTGAAGTATACAAGGACCGAAAAAATGCAGGTTAATCTGCAATTTTGGCGGCTAAACACCTTAAATATCCATTTAAGTAGAAATATTGCATTTTTTAATCATTTATTGTTTTTTTTCAGATTGTAATTTATTTTTTTAATATTCACCTACAAAAGCTACCCCCGTTTTAGAGAAGGGCAGCAAAATTTACAGGTACACATGCAGCAAGTTTGAATGAAAATTTAGACGTGTCTACTAATGAAAATGCATTGAATCACTTAAAGTGAATCTGAAATGTTATAACATATTTGCAACTTAGACTCAATATTTATAGATACCTTTTATTATATTTTTTCTAATTGGGTTTACATTTTACTATTTTGCTTATATTTCACAAAGAAAAAATACCGCTTTCTTTTAAGTGGTATTTTACGTCCAGCAATAAAAATTCTTTCTTTTTTTACGATATCGGAATGAAAAGATCAACCTTGAGGGTGAAATCCTAAGCAACCTTCATTCCATACGCTGCGAAACGCACAAAGGTGGGAATGTTATGGAATAAATAGCGCTCTAGAATGTTCCCCAATAAACTAATGTAACTCTACGTTAAAACTCACACATAGCGTTGCCCAAAAATGTATGGAAACCAACACGCTCACTAGAGATGCTGTTTTAAATTATGATCAATTTTTGTTAGGCCTGGGTGCTAATATTTAAACGGATTTGTTAGCAGTAGGTTGGTAATAAAATTTCTTTGGATCGCTGATTTTATAACCTGCGAGGAAAGTAATAAACCTTCTAGACTTTTCTCGAGTATAAACATTTGCTTAAATTCCCTACGATCGCGGCAATAATAGAATGTTGCCTTTCCACTAGGGGTGGCCGGTAGCTCCGCAAATGCGTCTCCACTTTTTCTGTCATTGCATATCTCTTCCATCTCTTCAACATTCATCACTTGCCTCATAAATACTCTTCTTTTATTCACACTGTACCGGTTTCATTTTTTCGCAATTTCACCTGTTTTGTCTATCTTATCCTTCCTCGATCTTCCCTTTCCACACTTTTTTTCTGACATATCCTCTTTACACTTTCTTCGTTATTCGTTCATCATCCATTCTTTCAAGATGTCCAAACCATCTCATCGTGCTTTTATGTACTTCCAGTCTCAAATGTTATTAATTTATTTAGATCTTCTTTTGTGTCATCCTCCAGTGTTTGTTTGGCTTATCGACCGTTTGATTCAAAGAAGACCTTTAAATTAAATTGTTTTAACACAATTTACACAATCTGAGCTAAGAAAACAAGCATACAACGCGATAATGTGATAGTTGTTTTAAATATTTTTAAAATCAATTTCCAGTTTGCATAAGACGCATTGGTCCAGAACACATACAAACATTGCTCGTTTCCTCTTGAAAATGACATTCGAGCAAGTCGGAAGTACTTCTATAATCTAAAATCTTAGTTGCAACGGTATATTCATTAAAAGTTCTCAAATGCATGCCCACAAACAAACACGTGTAGTTCACGCTTACACATGCTGAATGTGTACTTGCAAATGAAATCCAAACCTCAAATGAACATAAGCCCTACAACTTTTGCTGACCTTCTCTGACACAGGGGTGACATTGGCAAAGTCAACCATTTTTTTTTACTGTATGGGTGAACAGCCTCATGCCAAACATTATACAAACAAACAAACAAACTTGAGGTGAAATAAACACTCAATTTGTGTTTTTTTTTTTTTTTTTTAATTATAATTTCTCAAACATTGCTCATGTGAAATAACTGCTGATGAAGAAAAGACAAACAAGCATTAAAGGCGTGAAAATTTGCACTAAAACAAATGAGCAGAAAGATGGAAATCCTTTCTGATAACATTTCCATAGCGCTGGTCAGTCGACGTATTAAAACTAACATATTCTCGTCCACGTACTCCTCGGGGGATTAGAGTTACATCGCTGAGTGCTTTCCCGCGGAATTATTCCCGCCATAAATTTTCACATTCAATCTTCAATGCTTTCACACTCTTCACGCTGGGTTCACGTTTGTACTTCCAGGCAGAGAGTGCCTCACTTTGTGTGAAAACTCACATACCAACTAGTGTTACTATTAAAATGTCCTGACGAAGACAGTGTACAAGTTGCTTACAAGTTATGGGTTTTACAGATTCTCTAATCTAATCTCAATTGCTAAGATACAATCATATCAGTTAAAGTTCATATCAAATGCATGCCCAATTGCCCACAAACAGAAACATGAGACACGTGTAATTTCTCGCTTACAAATGCTGCGTGTGTACTTTCTTACAGTTCAAAAACCAAACCTCAAATGAACACAAGCCCAGCAACTTTTACCGTCCTTCCTTGCAACAGGGGTGACATTGGTAAAGTGAACCATTTTTTACAGCATGTGTAGTCAGCCTCATGCAATTCTATAAGTAAAAGGATAGTAAGTGAAAACGTGACTGGCTAAGTATAGTGTAACTTTATGCCGCGTTGTCCCCAAAGGGGTCACTGTGGCGAGTGGGACCTATTTTTTTGTACAGGTAAGGGAGCCGGCCTTACACCAACCCCTTCAGTTGAAGTAGGGGACTGTTTCTCATTTATTGGGAAGGCTAAGTAAACTAACCTGTATTTTAACTTAGGTTTGAAGTAAAAAACAAAACAGGAATTCATTTCTGACACCCTCGGTGGGATTCGAATCTCAGCTCTCGGCATGGAATGTATTTTATTTAGTAAGTGTAACTGTAACTCTGTAGCCATTTCGCTAGGGGTGGCTCTGCCTCTGCAGAGTTGCCTCCATTTTTTCCTATCCTGACATACCTCTTTCAATTCCTTCATATCCATCACCTTTTTCATGCATTTTCTTCTTTTACGCTCACTTTGGATATCCCATTCTTTCACAATCTCCTCAATCTGATCACTCCATACTTTTCTCCATACTTTTCTCGGTCTAATAATAATATTAGGATGAATAATTTAGTGAGCGCTGTTTTTGTGTGAATCACATCAAGAGCCCTCTGTGAGCTAGGTTGTCTCTGAAGAAAGCGCCTATTGTCAAGCAAGATCCAGTCGCTGCAAGGTTGGATGTATCTTTGGTAACCGGTCTTTGGTAAAGGTGTATGATTATTTCACCCAGCAAAGAGTATATTTAAAAATATAAATGGTATATTGTTTGTGGTCCGCCGGAATCCGAGCCCACAACCTTCCATTTATGAGTCCGAAGTGTTAACCGCTAGACTACGCGTAGCATAAAAACCTTCCAGCAGTACATATACCTTCTCTCCGTAGTTCAAGTGTGATTAGGACATTAGAATATCGATGAATATTCTCCTAAGCACGAACACTTATTAGACTACCATCCCTTGTCTGCTGCCCTCGTCTGAACTGCTTCCACGAGAGGGCGGCTTGCACACGCTACTCCTTTGAAAGGGTAGTTTGTTTAGAAGCTTTTAATTATTCGCGGAATTGGAGGAGAGATGAAAACATGGCCGTATAAAACAATTAGCCGCTTCTCCTACCAGCTAATTTAATTTCCTGTGCAGTTGCCAACAGTGCTCTTGGTCACATTTCCGCGACGGATATTGAAACGGAGCTCTCCTCTGTGGTAGAAAATAATATTGTTAAATATTGCTATAAAAGAAGAGCTTGTATGAAGAATGTTATGACTCTGGAAGAAATGAAAGAAGTATGTAAGGATAGAAAGAAATGGCGGTTGATCTGTGATGTTGGCGGCTGGGGTTTGTTAAAGTAAAATTGGTTTTTTGATTTAGTTTTTTATGTCCATGTATATATTGTTATTTATTGATTTTAAAAAATGTAATTTGTCATGTATGTTCCTTGACTTATAGGTAGGGACTGGAAAAAAGTGGTGTTATTTTTTGCGAAATTCGCGTTATTTTTTTGGGAAATTCGCGTTATTTTTGATCAAAAACAAGGAAATTCGCGTTATTTTTTATGATTAACGGGGAGATTCGGTGTAATTTTTAGGGTTGATTTGATCGAAATAAAGGTTTATGTAATTGCAAAACTATAAATTTTACTAATATTTACAATTTATTATATAAACAACAATATGTACCTTAAAAAATAATGAATAAACAACATCTGAATCAATACGAGTTACAACTTACAAAAAACCGTTGATTAAAAAAGTATTAATATTTGAATGACACTCCGAATACCCTGCAATATCCTTTTAAATATTAAATTTAGTCTCTCTAATCTAATCTAAATCTAAATCTAAGCTGCAAAGATATGTATCATTTGAGATTCATATGAAATGCATTCCCATAAGCAGACATGCATAATTTCGCGCTTACACATGCCGCATCTCTAGATGAGGGTTATATCTAATTTTTTCGAGGGATGTTGGATTTTATGAAAGCCTCAAGTTGTGCTCTTGGCTAATCCAGCAGCAGCTTCACTCCTTGATGTATTTTCCTTCATTGATGTCACGATTCAAGTCTGTTTGGATGTCCAGGACAGTTCTGCTTATCATTTATTTTTTTAATAAAATAGATTTGTGAATAGGAATGCAATTCACCAACCTACTCTGCCTGGCCGGCCAGAAACAGGTATTAATATCATTAATGACAAATTCATTACGAGTATTGTTCATTTTAATTAATTATTAGTTTATAATTACCCAATTACATTTGTTGAACCAGGGTCAAATTTTATGGTCAAATGACCCAGGCGGGGATCGAACCCCACGTCTAGCGTTCTAGCGTGTTTCAACGTTGAAAGATCAGCCCACTTGGCCCCCTCGGCTATAACACCGACCATTTTTTCTGTGCTTTGCACCTTGCAAAGGGTTTTCACAGGAATCTTTTCTTTCCCACAAAATAGTTGCGTTGCAGAAGCGACACATAACAACTTTTTCGCACAATTTCTACCAAAAGTACGAAAATTCGCGTTATTTGCGTAAAACCTCAAATTTCGCGTTATTCGCGTAAAAACATCAAAATTCGCGAATATATTCGTTTTATCGCGATCGCGAAATTTTCCAGTCCCTACTTATAGGTTGTTATGCGGCTGACCACCCATACTGTAAAAAATTGGTTCACTTTGCCAATGTCACCCCTGTTTCAGGGAAGGACGGCAAGAGTTGCAAGGCTTATTTTCATTTGAGATTGGGTTTTTATATTGTAGGTCCACAGGCGGCATGTGTTAGCGCGAAATTATACATACCTGCTTGTGGGAATGCATTTAATATAAATCTTAAATGATATATATCTTTGCAGCTTAGATTAGATTAGATTAGATTGCTACGATTCCCGGGTTCAATTTAATAAAACTTCTTATTATTTTTTTAAATTAATTATAGCCGTTTTTATTGACTGTAGAGGCATTTACTTTGTAATCGTTCATCTTAAAAGATAAAAAGAAAAACCACTTTATTTTCGATTACTATGAGTTTACTATTACTATTACTATGAGATTACCTTGAGTACTCATAGTAATCGAAAACAAAGTTGTTTTTCTTTTTATCTTTTAATTATAACCGAGTTAAATTAAATTGAAAGATTTGTGAAGAGGAAAGCTCCTTGACTGATAGGTTGGTATGAGGCTGACGCCCCATGCTGTACAAGTTGGTGTCACCCCTGTTTCAGGAAAGGTTGGCAGGAGTTGCAAGGTTTCATGTGAGGTTTTGTTTATTTTGCATGCACCCATAAAGAATGTGTGGGCGTGAACCTTAATGTGCCTGTCTTTGGGCATACATTTAATATGAGCCTTAAAAGTTTATATATCTTTGCAGCTTAGATTATGGATTATAGAATGTTATTAACCAACCTATTTTGCCTGGCCAGTGGTTTTTATGCGAAGTCAGGCTTTACTCATCACATGTGACTCCTTTGTGGAAAATTCCATAAGAAGTTACACTTTTTATGCTGAAACAAAAGATTTAATAAGTACGTAGAGAACATAAAGAAAATTCTGAATATCTTTTTTTTTTTTTTTTAAGAAAATCCTATGCGGGAGACTCCCTAGATTCTAAAGACTCTAGGGGTCTATGACACTTGTTGTAGTGCCACAGAGGTGTACGAGCTTGGTCGTCGCTACAAAGCGCCAATACTCAAGCAAGACCCAGTTGCTGTAAGGCTGGATGGACCTTTGGTGACCGGTCATTGGTAAAGGTTTATGAATTTTTCAACCCAGCGAAGAGCACATTCGAAATATAAATGGTATATTTTTGTGCTCCGCCGGGATCCGAATCCACAACCTTCCATTTACGAGTCCGAAGTGTTGCCACTACGGACTACGGACCGGTCCAAGATGCCAACGACACGCGGTGTACCTGAGCGGTTACTCATCCAAGCACTGACCACGCCCAATGTTGCTTAACTTCGGTGATCTATGGGAACCGGTGCTTTCAACATGGCTAACGTCGTTGACAAATCTAATCTAATCTAATGGCTAACGTCGTTAACATGGCAACATGGCTAACGTCGTTGACATATCTAATTTAATCTAATCTAAGTTGCAAAATATATGTAACATTAATGATTCACATTATATGCACTTTCACAAACAGACATGCACAAGTTGGCGCTTAAACATGCCGCATGTGGTCCTACCATATAAAAACCCGAATCTCACATGGACATACACCCTGCAACTCTTGCCGACCTTCCCTGAAAACAGGGGTGACATTGGCAAAGTGAACCATTTTCTACAGCATGGGTGGTCAGCCGCATACCAACCTATAAGTCAAGGAACATACACAACAAATTACAATTTTAAAATCAACAAATTATATGAATATGCAATAGAAAAACAAAATATGATGTTAACATTATTTGTAATTTTGCATTTAAATCATATTTTCTCCTTTCGGCCCCCTTGCACGCTGTGTAAGCGAATATTCCCATGACAGAATAGGAAAAACGCGAAATTTCCCTTCTGGGGGAGTAAACGGCGACAAGAAAACCAGCCGACCGTAAAGTGAAAGGAACAGGCCTTTACATGGGCTACTAGTGGAAAATCTGACTGGCGAGATGTCAACAAAAATATTCCATGTATTTACCATTCTATAAATAGAAATGTTTTTCCATATTGTTACGATTGTATAGGTTCATGCCTGCGTGTTTTTGTAATTTTGTGGTTTTTATCTTGACCGGTCCGTAGTTCAGTGGTAACACTTCGGACTCTGAATGGGAAGGTTGTGGGTTCGATTCCCGGCGGAGCACAAAAAATATACCATTTATATTTTCAAATTTGCTCTTCGCTGGGTTGAAAAATTCATAAAAAACCTTTACCAATGACCGGTCACCAAATCTCCATCCAGCCTTACAGCAACTGGGTCTTGTTTGAGAATTGGCGCTTTGTAGCGCCGACGATCATGCTTGCATTTTATGCCGAGAGCAAGGCTTTGATCTCAAAGGCTTACTCAGCCTTCACAAGAAATGAGAACCAGCCCCCCGGGAGCTGGGAAATGGGTTGGTGTGAGGCCAGCCCCCTTACCTGTAAAAATAAATAGGTCCCGAAGCGCCACATGCGACCCCTTCGAAGTTACACCATATGTGTAGCTTAGTTGCGTTTTTTTTTTTTTTTGCGACAACTACCGTAGATCCAACCAGCTTTACAAAAACGCTTTTGAAAGGATAATTTATTTTATGCTTGCAGTCCGGTCAACAGTTAAGTCGGTAGAAGTGTAGAACTCTTGAGTTCAAAGCCTGAAGGCTAGGATTCGGACCACATCAGTAAAATGTCAGATAGTTGCGTGAAAACGTTCAAGAAAATATTTCAAGTATACAGCACTAGTTGAAATGGCTTTGTTAAAACCAAAAAGTTAAAAAAAATCTTACCCAACTTTTGAGGTAACTAAGGCTTCCTTCGAACTCAAGGACTCCAAAGGACATCGTGGCTAATAAACGTGCAACAATTGTTCAACAAAAGTACCAAGCCCCTATTAAGACTAGCAGCATCCAAGGTGAAAATAGCCATAATGATCACGTTAGAAGTAGCACTGAAAGAAGAAGAAATAACCTACCGGTATGCATATTTTTGTAGTTTACGATTTAAAAAAAAAGTACAAGCCATTTTCAGGTAATGCAAAACCCTTATATATTTTCAGTTCATTATTCACAGGATGCTGTATTCAATTTTGCACATTTCAAAAAATAGCGAGCATTTATGTATCTAGAATTTCATTCCTGCCGCCTTTGTGCGCGCAAAATTGGCGCCAGGAAATTTTCATGCACTTTTCCCGCGTCGCGTTCAATAATATACTGCCCCATACAGACATCTACTCCGATTAGTTCAACAACATGACCTTCAATATTGACGCTATATATTCACACCAACTACAAAATTTCATTAAAAATTACGAAACAGCGAGTGAATGGGATATCCAGAGTCATAATAAAAGGAGAGCTTGTATGAAAAAGGTTGTGACTCTGGATAAAATGAAAGAAGTAAGGACAAGAAGAATTGGCGGCTAATCTGCAATTTTGATTTGTAATGTTAGGTTATTTATTCATGTCATATTTTTTGTATTGTTAAGAATAGACTTTTTTGCAATGATTGTATTTTTTATGGTTTGTGTATTAACACTGTGAAAATTCATGTTTTTGGTTTGTTATTCAAATAAACAACACTTTTAACTTATAAACACTGTTTTTAATTTCACAAATACAATATAATTATGAAAATTAAATTTTAAATTATGCACTAACGTTTTCGACTATTCAGTCATCATCAGGTAGGAAAATATTGTCCAAAATTTTTATATTTTCAATAAAACAATATTTTCCTACCTGATCTATAATCTATAATCTAAGTTGCAAGGATATATTCATTCAAAGCTCTCAGATGTATGCCCACAAACAAACACGTGTAGTTCGCGCTTACAAATGCTGATTGTGTACTTACAAATAAAATCCAAACCTCAAATGAACATAAGCCCTGCAACTCTTACCGACATTCCCTGAAACAGGGGTGACATTGGCAAAGTGAACCATTTTTTACAGTATGGGTGGTCAGCCTCATACCAACCTATAAGTCAAGGAATACGAGTAAGAAATAACATTTAAGTATAAAAAAAAACAACAAAATCTTAAAAAGAAATCTATACAAAAAAAAAAAAAGTGATGATGACTGAATAGTTGAAAACGTTAGTGCATAATTTAAAATTTAATTTTTATAATTATATTGTATTTGTGAAATTAAAAACAGTGTTTATAAGTTAAAAGTGTGGTTTATTTAAATAACAAACCAAAAATTTTAAGATTGTGTTTTGTTTTGTTAAATACTTTAATGTTATTACCTATTTGTATTCCTTGACTTATAGGTTGGTATGAGGCTGACCAGCTATACTGTAAAAAATGGTTCACTTTGCCAATGTCACCCCTGTTTTAGGGAAGGTCGGCAAGAGTTGCAGGGTGTCTGTTCATCTAATGCTTAGATTTTCATGTGCAAGTACACATTTAGCATTTGTAAGCGCGAACTACAGGTTTCTGTTTGTGGGCATGTATTTGATATGATCTTCAAATGTAAAAATATCTTGCAACTTAGATTATAGATAACAGATGGCGTACAGCATCATACCAACCTGTTAGTCAATGCCCACACAAATAAATCTACAACATTGAATTTCGAACAAACATTTCTCAATGAAAAATTTGATTTATTGTTTCAGCCCTAATGGCTGGTTCGGACAAGGCGAGTAATTTAGCCAAGTAACGAGTAATTTAGTGGCTAAACGTGTGCGAACCCCAACAATTTAGTCCAGTAGTTAAGTCAATGGTTTAGTCAAGCCGATCCATTTCATTCTATTTTTTCGGGCAAGTAGCGGCCCCGCCCACCGTCCGCGGGCGAGTGTTGCCGAGAAGCCACGGAAAAGTCCGAGTCCGAAGAGCCACGGAAAAGCCCGAGTCCGAGTCGAGTTTATTAGCGGCCGCGCCATTGGCCGCTCACTCTTGGCGGGGAAACGGAAATGCAAGAATGGCGGCAATTTAAATTGGCTGCAGTTTGAAAAGATAATGCCCGTTTTTAGCAAGAATATTTAAAGATAAAGTGCTGTTTAAAAATATTTAAGTACTTAAGAACTTCTTATATTTGCGAGCCCGATGTTCCGCTCCCTAAACTTAGCGACCTGTCAGTCAGGTTATGTCATGTTTAAACTGTAAATAAGTGGATATGCACACCGATATCCTTGTTTTTTTAGAAACTCTTGAGAATATAGAAGTTGCTAGGACTTATCTACGTCCAAAAAGTTTTGAGAAAGGTAATTTTTTTTCGATAAGAATAGTATGACATCGATTTTTGGTGCGGATATCAGCTGTCAAAAATACAATCATGTAGCTCCTTGCTGACAATAGAGCTGTACAAATATAGTTTTGGTAAAGATGTTGTGGAAATAACTATTATCGTCCATGAATTTATTACGTATTTAAAAACATCGATCTTTTACATTGATCGATGTTTATAGGTACCTACCATAAATTTGTCATATCACAGGCCTTATGATATCCTTCAGATGGATTGTTACTTGTTGTTTTGTACAGAAACAATTCAGTGACACACGGGGATAACTAATTAGAGGCATTACAATTTTATGCCACTGTAAGCCATCAGCTGGTATCTGTGACAGACGTGAGAGGCGTATGTAGCAGGATTGAACAAGTTTCTCGCGGTCAGCCTCTGAAAAGTTGAACCATGTTTCTTCTTTAACTTGATAATTGATTGGTGACCGCCGTGTATTTGAAAATGCCGATTTTACATGTTGAATATTGATGTTAATTATTGTCAACAACGAAAAACGCAACAGAGAAATGCATCTGAATGCAGCTGCAGACTAGAGCCGTATTATAGTGTGTGCATACAAAATATACTTTGTACACATCATTGAAAAGATAAAAATTCAATTAAAAAATAATGTTTGCAGCGTAAATGGTACATATTATTATAAACATCAAATAGTCATGTGTTGTTTTTATTTAAAATGTGTATATTATTTAATAAACCATAAAATACATTTCGAATTTACAAAAGTCGAGTTTCGAAGTTGTTTGCTAAACAGGCTCCTAGCTAGGTGGCCGGGCATAAATCAGTTAATATTACCAAACCATAGCCAATTTAAAGGGCTTTATAATAACATGATTTTAATACTCAATTAATATTTTCAAACTGCAGCCAATTCAAATTTTCCGCCATTATAGAAAGGGCTTTCTGCAGCCAACTTCGCACTTGTGTACTGTACTGGACCGTAATGCGAACGCTTCACGGGCGAGTAGCGCCCCGCCCACTACTAAATTACTCGTTACTTGACTAAATCAGTGGCCTTGTGCGAACTAGCCTTAACTTAATTGCTAATTGTCTATTTAAAAAAAAAAGCATGTATTTTCTTGTACCCAGTGTACTCTTTCGTACAAATATAGACGATCACAAACGACTAATGCAGCTTATAGGTCAGTAAGAATTGGTAAATAATTCGCCGACAGTGTGTTTGTCTCATAAATGTTTCAGTCACACGAGCATTTTCAATGTCTTCCGAGCTCATCCAACTCTGTACCCCGAGTATAAACTTAATGCTTAAACTGAACCAAAGCGTTAATTTAAAATATATGAAAGCAACAATGCGCTATTTAAGTTCCACAACATTTTTTGTTAAACTCTACGATTGAGTTTCAACGTAAACGGTTCTGTAACATTTGCATTCGAGCAGAAAAAGTTGTCTCGTTCGCTTTGGACGATGTGCAACGTTGAGTTATTAAATTGGTGGAGACGAAACTAGCAAACGACATTGAAACATACTATGAGACAAACCTGTCAACCAGACTTGTCAAACACCACAGAATACTCGATAATCATGTGGAATCCTATATTTTCTTGCTTTATCCATCTTGTGTTTCGACACGCAATAATTACACATTTTAAAATACAAAGATTGTATAAAAATGACATTTTTCTTCCAAAATTGACAATTCACCGATCACGAAAATTGCAAAGTATGCGCACAGTTTCGACGCATAGACATTTTAGTAAAAAAATCTAACATCCTCCCCACCTGTCGCTGGGATGGTCAAAGGGATAAGACGTTGGTGGTCGAATTTGCGTTATTGACACTAACGCTGGTTCGAACCGCGCCTGCTTTATGCCCTATCAACAATAACTTCGACCCTGGTTCAACAAATCGCTGCCTTAGTTCTTGTTTATCGTATACGCCATTGAGAAAATTTTACATAAGCAATGTTTGCATGTGTACTGGACCAATGTGTCTTCTAAAAACAAGAAATTTATTTAAAAAATATTTAAAAGAACTCTCACATTATCTAGTTTTACGGTTTTTCTTAGCTCAGATTATGTAGAATTCGATTCATAAGACAACTGCATGAAAAAGATTGGCGTATACGATAAACAAGAACTGAAGGAGCGAAATGTCAATGGGTAGTTAAAAATTAATAATTCATTAAAAAGATTAAATAATAAATTATTAAGTTACAATGATACTACCTGTATCTGGCCAGGCTAAATACGTTGGTAAATTGCACTTTTCTTTACAAATCCGTATAAAAAAACATCATTTTGCCCTTTAACAGCGTAGTACACTCTGATCATCATTTTTCTCTTTCTAACTAAGAAAGATGTGTCTAAGTGTGATTTGCGTTTTGATAGTTTCAGATCCCCTGTATAACAACTCACTGATCTGCAATATCCTAATGTGCGAGTGGGAGGGGGACGAAGCGAGGTGTGTCGCATTCGCTCAGAAAACACGATTACGTTCCCTCCACTGCCTGTAAAATAAATAAAGCGCTATCTAAGTTGTGCATGCATTTAAGGGTGCATTATGTATGCGAAGTACACGTGTATTTACGTTTATTCTTTAATCTAAAATCATATTTGAATAGATACTCGTACAACATTTGATGTTGGGGCTTCAATTTTAATTTGTAAATACACAAGCAATGTAGACTGCTTGTGTATTTTCTGCGTGGGCCCCGTTATCTGTAAGAATAAATAGGTCTCATTCGCTACATGCGACAGGTCCGTAGTCAAGTACTTTTAGAATCCCGGCGGAGCACAATAAATGTTAAATTTATATTTTCAAATATGCTATTCGCTGGGTTGAAAAATTCATAAACCTTTACCAAAGACCGGTCACTAAAGATCCATCCAGCAATTGAATCTTGCTTGATAATTAATTGGCGCTTTCTATAGCAAGCAACAAGCTCGCAGATGGCTCTTGAGGTAAAATTTATGCAAAATCAGTGCTTACCAAATAAATTACATAATATTATTAGTATGCGAACCCTTTGGTGAAAATGAGACAAGAAGTTACACTATATGTAAGGCTTAGAAGCGTTTTAAGGTTTATTATACCGTGTTAATGTAACATACAACAATAAATACCGATTTTACACTTTTTTTGCTTGACCAATAGGTTAAGATGTAGCAGACCTTTCATATTGTAAAAATCGGTCCAATTTTTCCAATGTCACCCCTGTTTTAGGGAAAGCCGGTCAGAATTACAGTGTTTACATTCATTTGCGATTCACTTTGGAAACACACACACAGCATGTGTAAGCGGAAACTAACACTTTCGTTGAACAGGTACACATATTAAAACATCCTTGCAACTTAGATTAAATGTGAATATTATGAGCATTAAAAATCAAATCTAATCTAATCTAATCTAATTTGTAAAGATATGTTGCATTGGAGATTCACATTACATGCATTCTCACAACCAGACACGTACAAGTTCGCGCTTCCACACGCCTCATGTGAACCTACAACATAAAAACCAAATCTTAAATGGACATACACCCTACAACTCTTGCCGTCCTTCCCTGAGATAAGGGTGACACTGGCAAAGTGAACTATTTTTACAGCATGGGTGGTCAGCCGCATACCAACCTATAAATCAAGGAACAAACACGACAAATTACATTTTATACATCACTAAATAATAATATCTATGGACAACAAACATAAAACCAATTCCAATTTAATAGACCCTAGCCGCTGACATTAAAGATCAACCGCCATTTCTTTCTGTCCTTACATACTTCTTTCATTTCCTCCAGAGTCATAACCTTCTTCATACAGGCTCTTATTTTATTATGACTCTGGATATTCCATTAATTCGCAATTTCGGATATGAAAGTAATTGAAAGTAATTGAATATTCTTTTTTTAATTTTTCAGGCAAACACAGCGAAAATAAATCATGTCTAAATTTTCCTTACATCTTCGTGAAACAAATTATGTATGTTATTTTTTTGGTAAACTTACATTACTCTAATACAAGTCACAAACAAGGCTTATATTTTTATAATCCAAGGTTTTTTGTACCGAAATAGAAGTGAGATGATTTCGGGTGTAAGCTCTAACAGTGCTATTTACAAAAAAAATGAGCCATAGTTCATCTACGGATCATCGTGTTTTGGTATGGAAAATTCACGTTAGGTGGTGACTAAGTCATGGCTTTGCTGTTTGAGAATAACACCGTGAGTACGTATAAAATTCAACTAATATTTTTTACCGAAAAATGTGTGGAAACTAGAGCGCTCACTAGAGGCGCTGTTTTGATTTCAATGCATTTATGTGTAACGCTATTTTTTATTTTAAATGAAATACTTTATACTTAATGTAGAGCTGTAGGGAAATAGGAATAAAAGCTTTTGTTTGTTTTGTATGGAACGTTTTCTTCCAACACAGTGGAACCTCTTATAACGAATTATTCACGTAACGAGTAAAAAAGACGGTGGAAAAAGCGCTTCGTTGATGAGACAATTTTGAGAGAGATAATATAAAAACGAAATAATTATTTGTCATACATTTATAAAATTAATAAAGCAGCCATTTATTATAAGTTTTAGGGTTTGTATGTTACCATTGCGAAGATTAATTTTTATTTAATTTAATTAAAATTTAATTTAAATAAAAATCAAAGTTTTTCTTTACGAGTTGATTTATTTTCTCGAGCGCTTTTGGTGCTATCACATCATTATCAAGAAGGTGTTCTCTCGTGTGACCGACCTAAACACCGAAAGTACACCAAAAGCTCCCGAGAAAATGAATCATATCAACAGCCATTCCTCTATTATGGTTTTAAGTTGAAAAATTATTTCCAAGCTATAATGCTACTCAACTTTTTTTATTTTAAACTTCATAAGATCTTACTTCATATTTGTCGTTGTTATGGCCGAGGGGGCGTATTTGGAATAGAATAACGTTGGTTCGATCCCCGCCTGGATCATTTGACCATAACTGTGATCCTGGCTCAGCAGATGTTATTGGGTAATTAAAAATTAATAATTCATTAAAATAACCAATAATGAATTGTTAACTGATGTTAATAATGCCTGTTTCTGGGCAGGCAGAATAGGTTGGTGAATTGCATTCCTCTTCACAAATCTATTTAAAAAAAAAAATTGCTGAACGAATGTTTCACATAGTGAGTAAAAATTCCGGAAAAGAGACATCTGCTTTTAAAAGATTTCCCTGTATGTTCATGCGAGGTTTTCCTTGCAATTCTCTACCAGGTTCTTCCCCTAATAAATTAGGAATTATCTGACAGAGGCAACGCAACGCGCCTTCTGCCTTTTAGTAACCTTTTTGCTTTTATATTAAAACAGACAAAATGGCGCGAAAACTTATGGCACAGGCGTACTCTATTTCATGCCCACAGCTTTCATGGTTTTATTTTCTTAAAAACGTTTTTTGTGTGTACGATTTTTTTGCCAAGTAAAAAACATTTCAATGCTCTGCAAAGAAAAAGGTGTCAGAAAATTAACGCAGTATTTGAATTACCACTATTTTCTCGCTAGAAGACAGCGATAAATTTGGAGTAACTAGAAATGGAGCAAGGAGGATTGAAAATGGAAGTCGATAGTTCATTGGTGGAGCGATTACAAAGCAAGAGGCTTGGATTCGTGACCGAACAATCTAAGTATTGATTCTTTAATGAAATCAAGAAGACTCCAGTGGGCCGGACATGTAGCATGTGCAGAGGACTCCAGAATCATTAGAACAGTCTTGGATGGTGCCCCCTCAGGTATTAGATCCCTCGGACGTCCCAGGATGCGGTGGGCAGACAATGTTGAAGCCGACGCCGAAGTTCTTGGAGTGAGGGGACCATGGAGGGCAGCAGCACAAGACAGAGAGTTCTGGAGGATTGTGGTGAGGGAGGCCCTGAGCCTTCAAGGCGTATAAGCCGAAGAAAGTAAAGTAAAGTAAATATTGATTCTTTACTTTGCCGTACTATTTTAATTCACTCCTTACTACAAGTATCGTTGGGATTTGCAAAGCTTTACTTTTTTCTTTCAATTTATAATTTTTGGATGAAATTTTTCAAGCAAAACACTGTTTATTTTCACTATAGACTTTATTTAAAAGATTAAAATCTTTAAAACAAAATTACGAACGTTTTCGACCTAGAAGGTCATCATCAGGTATGATTTGATTACAGAAATTAATTTTATTTTATGAAATTTTGTCAATAGGCACAAATGATGTCAGGTAGGTAAAACACATACAGTAAGATTTTAAATTAATGAAATAATTAAATAAATTAAACAAGGCTTATGTTCATTTGAGATTGGGTTTTTATATTGTAGGTCCACATGCGTTTTAGTAATAAGATTCAGTTTTACCCTTCTTGCATAACACCTCAAGAGCACGTTGCAAGCTTGATCTCCTCTTTAGAAAGCTCAAATCATAAGAAAAGACCGAGTTTCTATTAGACTTGACCGGTGACGGTTTTATGGTGATGATTTCTTTTAAGTAAAAAATCTTCACAATAGGAACTGCTAGTGGGACTATAATGTGAATAAACATAGACAATATTGTGTCGTCACCCGGCCAGGTTGCTAGGAAAAAGTCACAAAAATATTTTGTTATTTGTTACAAAACTGACGTTAGGTCACCGATAAAAAAGTTCCATAATAAAAAATGTGTCGAGTCACTTCAATTATAATCCCTAAGCATCAAATTTCTCAAAAACGTAACAAATTGTTTTTTATAAAATGTGTGTGTGTGTGTGTAGACTTTTATTCTCTTTAAATGTTTACAAATACAGCGTGGAAATAAGAGCTAAGTTTTTAAACTAACAGAGAAAAGTTGCAGAAGTTTTCTTGCAGTTTCAATATCATTTTTAGCGCCGTAGTTCTCGTTTTGTTTGCATTGAAAGTTCATATAATTGGCTTAGCTCGGGACGCGATACCTACATTTTTCACTATCGCTAAAGCTGAGCAGCAGAAATAAATACACCAAGTTAAACGGTAAGTAACACATACGTTTACCAATATACTTTATCGTTAGCAAGCTCGACAAATGTTAGCTCCTTATTTTACTTTTAAATATTCGATTGTTCAGATTTTATTTCAATTTTTTTGTTCCTCGTCTAATAGGTAGGTCTTTACAGAATTGGTTTCAGGGAATGATGGCATACTGGCATGAGAAGGCTTATATTTATTTGAGTTTTGGTTAGTTGTATGAGTACACATCCAGCTTATGCAAGCGCTAACATTGATGTTTGTGAGCTTGTATTTAATAAAGCAATACTGTAACTGTAACTCTGTCGCCATTCCGCTAGGGGTGGCCAGAGCCTCTGCAGAGTTGCCTCCATTTTTTCCTATCCTTACATATCTCTTTCAATTCATTCATATCCATCACCTTTTTCATGCATTTTCTTCTTTTACGCTCACTTTGTATATCCCATTCTTTCACAATCTCCTCAATCTGATCACTCCATACTTTTCTCGGTCGTCCCTTCCCTCCTTTTCCTTTCACACTTTCTTTGTATACATACTTTGTCAGTCTATCATCATTCATTCTTTCCACATGCCCAAACCATCTCATCACATTCTTTTGTACCTTAACTTTCACATCCTCTTTCAAATTACATTCTTTTTTTACCCATTCATTCCTAACTCTATCCCTCAGAGTTTTTCCTGTCATGCTTCTCAAATGCTTCATTTCCACCGTACATACTTTACTCATTTCGCTATCGTTCACTGTCCATGCTTCACTTCCATACATCAAAGTCGGTAACAATATGCCATTGTGTACCGCCATTCTCAGATCCATTGTCAATCGCTTGTTCTTTGCTATTCTTCCTATTGCACCGACCACTTGCTTTCCCTTACACATCCTATTCTCAAGTTCTCTTGTCATCTTTCCATTCTTCTCAAACATACTTCCCAAGCATCCTTTATTATATTGCCCTTCGCCGTCGTCTTTCGTCGTCGAGTTTCGATTTTCAAAATCAATGCCATCACAGCAGATGAAACACATTCATGATATATGGCAAATTAATTTTTGTATATATGCTGCAATGCTGCGAGCTTTCGCGTTTGTGTTTAAAAATGTATGAAAACTTCTTTGAATAAATTTGTTTGTTCATATTAAAAATGTATGGAACTATATTGATATCTAGCGGCAAAACGTGAAAGTTTTTTTTGTATTTTCTTTTCTGTCATGCAAATTAAAAAAAAAAAAAAAAAAAAAAAAAAAGGATTTAAATCTGTAATCTAAGTTGCAAAGATATATAACATTTGAGATTCATATTACATGCATTCTTACAAGCAGACATGTATAAGTTCTAATCTAATCTAATCTAATCTAAGCTGCAAAGATATATATCATTTAAGATTTATATTAAATGCATTCCCACAAGCAGATATGCATAAGTTTCCGCTTACATATGCTGCATGTGTACTTACAACATAACAGCCCATTCCAAATGAACATAAACCCTGCAACTCTTGCCAACCTTCCCTGAAACAAAGGTGAATTTGCAGAGTAAACCATTTTTTAAAGTATGGGTGGTCAGCCACATACTAACCTATAAATCAAGGAAATTATTTTGTTAAGTGCTATAATCTAAGTTGCAAAGATACATACCATTTGAGATTCATATTAAATGCATTCCCACAAGCAGACAGGTTCGCACTTACAAATGCTCCATGTGGACTTACAAACTAATCTCAAATGAACATAAGCCCTGCAACTCTTGCCGACTTTTCCTCAAACAGAGATTAAATTTTCATGGTAAACCATTCTTACAGTATGGGTGGTCAGCCACATACTAACCCGTAAGTCAAGGAAATTGTTTTGTTAAGTTCTATAATCTAAGTTGCAAAGATACATACCAATCGAGATTCATATTAAATGCATTCCCACAAGCAGACATTTATAAGTTCGCGCTTACACATAATGCATGTTGACTTACAACATAAAAACCCAATCTCAAATTAATATAAGCCCTGCAACTCTTGCCAATCTTCCCTGAAACACAGCTGAAATCTGCAAAGTGAACCATTTTTTAAACTATGGGTGGTCAATTTTCTTTTACAAAGGCTGTATGTTTTTATTTTACAAGTTTTCCGAATTTTAACGCGAGGAAACTATGCGCAATATACACATTCACTAAATGTTAAGGGGTTGGGCTGCGTAGCAGCCAGGGGCAACGCCCCTAGTCTAAATAAATCGTTGTAACTTAGATTTGCAACACTGTTTTTTTCTCACAGCATTTTAGCGTGTTATTAAAAATGAAGTACATCCTGCAATAAATACTGATTGTATTTTAAAGCTGGGTAGCAAATACATTGCACATGTAATTACTGTTTTAGGTTAAATGAAAGTTTTTTCACTGATTTATAGAAAATACCTTTGATTGTTAGTTTTAAGTTGGAATTACGGTCGTTTGACATTATTACAATTATAATAACTACACGCTTATTTTTTTATTCAGATATTAGACGAATCGTTATAAGAGAACTAACAATATTCACGATATTTCGTTAGCGACGTAGCTTACGTCTTCAGGAGACACCCTCTCTGCACGACGACTGAGGATAAATGCTAATGAAACGTCGAGAATAATGTAAGTTCTCTAATTACGGTTCGTTTAATAGCCGAATACAAATTTTAAGTGTGTAGTTTTTACAATTGTAAATAATTTTGATTCTTACATTTTAACGTCAAAATCAAGCACAGATTGCCTAAATGTAGGCCATTTCTTAAACGTACTTTCTTAATATATTTCCCATGCTTACATATACGTTTAGTTCTCATGTGTATTCGGGCGGATCTTCGTTGTTCGCTCAGTGACTATATTTCACCATCTTTCGCAAAAAAGGCTCTTACCTAAGAGGTTTTTTTTGCGGAAGTCCAAAGCGGAGTATGGCGTGCACTAGCAAAGCATTCGATTCCTGTGGCCCAACTAGAGGTGTTATGGATATGAAATTTCGGATTTGGATACAGATATGTATATAGGAATAATAATTTTTCGGTTTCCGATACGGAAATTATTATTTTATTAGATTACGGAGGTAATGTAATTTGGAGGTAATTTGCAGTTGCTGGTCCTCTGGCCTGGAACCACCTGCCACATCATGTGAGAAAGCTAGAGGACCATGGAAAGTTCCGGAATGCACTGAAGACAAGCAAATTTCTGGCATCGTTTGCACAAGCGCCCTTGGAGTGATTACATTTTTTTTTTTTTTTTTTTTAATTTATTTTACTTACGGACATAATAGTCCAATTACATAGTTATATGAAAAAGTAATTACAGAAAATGACAAAGAAAATAATATAATACAAGAATTAATATTTCATAATAGCATAGACAAAATATAAATACTTATACTTTCCTCAGCAAAACAAAGCTCTACGGAATTCAGATAGGCTCATGCCGCATAAATCTAGATGAGAGGAAGAATTTAAAAGACGACACATTCTGTTAATAGGAGAATAGTATCCTAAATTTGAAGTGTGAAAGTTGAGAGAGAGCAATTCATTTATTCTAAATCTTCGCGTTGGAACATTTAATTTGATACATTGTAAAAGATAAGGTGAGTCGAAAATACTATTAATGATTTTATAAATACATATGAGTTGAGCATGTTGTCGGCGTGTTACTAAAGATGAAATGCCTAGGGTGATCTCTATGTCTTTATAGTCATACTCATCTCTACTTAGACCCAGTTTCCAAGCAACTCGTCTTAGAAAGCGATGCTGTACTGATTCAAGACGGTCAATGTGGGTAGCATAGAATGGAGACCAGATAACACTGGCATACTCAAGGTGTGGGCGAACCAATGAACAGTAAAGGATTTTTAAAGTTTGTACATTATTGAAATCAGAAGTGATTCTAAGGATGAAACCTAGAATCTTAAGTGACTTATTAACAATATTATCAATGTGTTCGCGAAAGGAAAGTTTGATATCCAATGTTAAGCCAAGGTCCTTAATAAGTGTGACCGTTGCCAGGTCAACACCATTTAGTTTGTAGACAAAATTTACAGGTTTTTTTGTTTTATAAAAGGACATAATTTTACATTTATCGATATTCAGCTCCATGCAGTTGGCCTTGCACCAATCATTGAATGAATCAATATCTGATTGAAACAGAGAGCAATCATTGTAAGAGTTAATGGATTTCAGCATTTTGTTGTCATCCGCAAAAAGCCAAAATTGAGTGTCAGAAAAAACATTCAGGTCATTAATAAATATATTGAAAAGAAGAGGAGCAAGATGTGCTCCTTGAGGTACACCAGACGTAACGTCAATTTTATCAGAAATAGAATCATTTATTCTCACTCTTTGTTTTCTTCCAGTTAAGTAAGACTTGAGAAAGGTTAGAAAGGGATCTCTTATACCAATAGCTCTTAGTTTAGCTACAAGGAGTTGATGGTTAACCTTATCGAAGGCCTTAGAGAAGTCAGTGTATAGAACATCAACCTGAGTATTATTCTCAAGGGCCCTGACAATAGTGTCAGTGTAGGAAAGCAAATTAGTAATAGTAGATCTAGAAGATCGGAAGCCATGTTGTTCATCAATCAATAAATTTTTGAAGAGAGGGGAGATTTTTGTAGTTATGATAGACTCAAAGATTTTTGGTATATGGGATAAATTTGATATAGGTCGGTAGTTCTTTATATCAGACTTGATTCCAGATTTAAAAATAGGTCTTAGGTAAGATATTTTCCAAGAGTCAGGAAAAACACCTGAAGACAGAGAAAGGTTAAATAAATGACACAATGGCTTTGACAAGGTAAACTTGCACTTCTTGAGCAAAAGTTGTGGAAAACCATCGGGACCAGTGCCACTATTATCAGACAGAGCCCCCAATGCATTGAAAACATCCACTAGTGATATATTGCATTCATTCATCACGAAACGGCGCTATAAAGAAATCTTCAACTCATCCTCATCATCATTCCGATCGATAGCTCAGTTAGTAGAGTGCTTGCATTCCATGCCGAGAGCTCGGGTTAGAATCCCACCGAGGTTGTCAGTATGATTTCCCGTTTCGGCGTTTATTTCAAACCTAAAATAAAAAGAGATATTAAATATTATTGTGAAAATAAACTACGTTAAACAAAAAATAGCTTTATTTTAAAAAAAATGAATTTTCACTGTGTGAATACACAAACCCTACAAAATCTAAAATAAAAATACCGGCAAGGTTTATTCAGCCCTCACAAGAAATGAGTAAAAGTTCCCAAGGGAGATGAGAAACCCCCCTTTTAACTGAAGTGGTTGGTGTGAGGCCGGACCCCTTACCTGTAAAAATAAATAGGTCCCGAATTGCCACATGCGACCCCTTTGGGGAAAACGCGGCAAAGAGTTACTCTTTATGTGAAGCTTAGTAGCTTTTTAACTTATTCAATATTATCCGAAATAATTCAAAACTTGCACATCGGTTTCGTTTACGGATACGATCTTTTTTCGGATATACGATAGTTTCGGTTCTCATCCCTGGTCTCAAGTACAAAACTTTCCGTTTAAACTCGATTTCCTTAGAAATAAAGAACACTTATATGTTCATTAGAGGTGCTATTTTAATTTTCGTATAATTTTCGTTGAACTCTTTGGATGAGTATAAACGTATGGTTTTGGTGCTTAGAGTACAAACGGAGAGACTTGCAGGAAATCGATTTTAATTTAGAATTACACGGACACGAGAAATTCTTGGGTAGCACTTTACTCGATTCGCTGCCAATGGAAAAGATGGCGGAGAAATTCTTTCACATACCAACCAAAATGTTCAGGTTATATGTAAAAGATTCTTTATAATCTAATGTAGTACTGGAGTCAAAGTTCAGTTGTATGTGGTCTAGTGTTAGCTTACTGAACGAAAGGCTTTTAAAGATTTTAATACTGATATGAAACATTTACAACCTTTTGCTTATTCTATATTTCAGAGATTTTATTCATTTACTGTCTGTTATTTTATATTTAAAAAGAATGTATTATCTAGTTACTTCGTGAAAGTTCATTTTAATAGATTAAAATAAAATATTCTTGTTATGGTTCACATGAGTTTTTATTTTTTAAACACTACCGGTTTCGGGAGAAGCAATACCTCCTTACGTTTATATTTACACCTGAAGATGGGAGGTATTGCTTCTCCCGAAACCGGTAGTGTTTAAAAAATAAAAACTTTTATTTTAATCTAACAATAATGTTCCTTGACTTATAGGTTGGTATGCGGCTGACCACCCATACTGTAAAAAAATGGTTCACTTTGCCAATGTCACCCCTGTCTCAGGGAAGGACGGCAAGAGTTGCAGGGTGTATGTCCATTTGAGATTTTGTTTTTATGTTGTAGGTTCACATGAGGCATGTGCAAGCGCGAACTTGTACGTGTCTGGTTGTGAGAATGCATGTAATGTGATTCTCCAATGTAACATATGTTTGCAACTTAGATTAGATTAGATTAGATTAACAATAATGTTCCTTGACTTATAGGTTGGTATGCGGCTGACCACCCATACTGTAAAAAAATGGTTCACTTTGCCAATGTCACCCCTGTTTCAGGGAAGGACGGCAAGAGTTGCAGAGCTTATGTTCATTTGAGATTGGGTTTTATATTGTAGGTCCACATGCGGCATGTGTTAGCGCGAAATTATACATGTCTGCTTGTGGGAATGCATTTAATATAAATCTTAAATGAAAAATATCTTTGCAGCTTAGATTAGATTGGATTAGATGTGTTTTTTTTTATTTTTATTCTTTGACTAATAGGTTAGTATGAAGCTGACCAGTGCCTTCTCATCTTAAAAAAAAATTCACTCTGCCTGTGCCCCCCCTGTTTCAGGGAATGGGCGGTTAAGCTCACACAGTGGTATTCTTACACATTTTAGTCTTGCGTTGAGCCCACGCTTTGACAAACTGATGATGCATTTGTATGAAGTTCTGTCAATCCAAGATGGCCGCAAGTGAACAAGTGAACAAGTAGTCTTCAGAAAAATATTACCAAAATTCGGTAGGTAAGAATGACCGTGGCGATGAGACTTTCAGCTCAGGCATCATTAGTTTGTCAAAGCGAGGGCTCAACCGACGACTAAAATGTCTAATAATACCTACTCCCGACGGAGTTTATGTTCACTAAAATTTAGGTTTTTATTTAAAGTATGAAGGTCCACATGCAACATTAACAACTTGCAACTCCTGCCGTATATCCCTGAAACCGGGGATTGGTGTCATTGCAAAAACCTATTTTTTCAAAGACTCTTACAAAGCGCTTTTGCAGTGACTCAGTCACGAAAAGGCGCTTTACAAATGTTTATTTTATTATTATTGGCAAAAGTGAACCAATTTGTAGAGCCCGAGGGGTCAGCCTGATACCAACCTATCAATCAAGGAGCAAGTAAAGGAAACCCTTCGGGGATCACGCGACAAGAAATTACACTATATGCGTAGCTTACTTGCGTTGCGTTTGCGCAATCTTAGAGATCGCGTGCTTCCATATTTTACATGGACTCAAATGGATCTTGTACTCCATCTAAGATCGGCCGGATGTCCCATGCGTCGGTACATACATATTACGCACAACTTGCGCCCACCTCACGCACACAGAGGTGGCCTCATCATATTACGGCAACCCAAAGTGACGTAGATTGTGTTGTGTTTGACGCCGGTAATGAAACCGCTCCGGGCCTTTTAAACCAGAGCCTGTCAAAGCATACTCCATCGTTGTGCCTTGACTTATAGGCTGGTATGCGGCTGACAACCCATGCTGTAGAAAATGGATCATTTTGTCAACGACGTTAGCCATGTTGAAAGCACCGGTTCCCATAGATCACCGAAGTAAAGCAACATTGGGCGCGGACAGTACTTGGATGGGTGACCGCTCAGGTACATCGCGTGTCGTTGGCATCTTGGACCGGTCCGTAGTCCGTAGTGGCAACACTTCGGACTCGTAAATGGAAGGTTGTGGATTCGGATCCCGGCGGAGCACAAAAATATACCATTTATATTTCGAATGTGCTCTACGCTGAGTTGAAAAATTCATAAACCTTTACCAAAGACCGGTCACTGAAAGGTCCATCCAACCTTACAACAACTGGGTCTTGCTTGAGAATTGGCGCTTTATACAGCGACGACCAAGCTCGCAGAGGGCTCTTGAGGTGTGATACACACAAAAACAGCGCTCACCAAATAAATCATCCTAATTATATTATTTTATTTGACAATGTCACCCCTTAATTGTACATTGAAGCTCTCACGGCCGGTTCTTGTTGACACAACAATCACTTTTTCGGGCTATGTAGCCGTGGTCTGGTAGATTCTTTAGATTTTAATTCTAGTAGATTCATTCCAAAGGCTGGCGTTGTTTCTAGTACAGCAGATCCTGTAAGAAGATCACAGCGACTAGCCAACCGCTGATAATGCCCATCGGAGCAATGGGCAAAACTGTCCGGAAAGAATCTACCAGACCACGGCTACATAGCCCGAAAAAAGAGATTGTTGTGTCAACAATGTCACCCCTGTTTCAAGGAAGGACGGCAAGAGTTGCAGGGTGTACGTACATTTGAGAATTGGGTTTTTATGTTGTAGGTTCACATGTGCAAGCGCAAGCGCGAACTTGTACGTGTCTGGTTGTGAAAATGCATGCTTCAGGTGGCTGAATTAATACTAAATGGTTCAGATACGGAAGCAATCGTTTAGGGTGTCATCGTGCGAGGGTATGAGGGAAGAAGGGGATGTAGGACGGCCATGTGTGGAGTTTGTATCATCTGGGTCATTTCTTAGGAATCGCTTCCTCGGGAATATGGAGTATGGTCAACAGAGAGACAATTTTATGGCACACCTGTGTCCTTTTATGGACTACCATAATTTCTCGCCCCACAGTTTGTCAAGCTCTGCCTTGGTCCATTGTATGATATAAGGGATATGTTATCTTAGTAGCAAAACCACAAACTAGACCGTAACACGTTACAAGGGTACTTAGGCATATTGGAATACAAACTCCTGAAGGTGTACAAGGAAGCCATTTTGATTTATCTCCTAAATTTCACGTCACGTTTGTGACGGATCACATTTCATTTTGACAAAACCGCAATTAATAATGAATACCACTGTAGTATTTTTTTTTAATTTACAACATTGTATTAAAAAAATACGATTGTTCCTTGACTTATAGACTGGTATGAGGCTGATCATCATACTGTTAAAATAGTTCACCTTCCCAATTTCACCTCTGTTTCAGGAAATGTCGGAAAGCATTGCAGGATTTATGTTCATTTGAGATTGGGGTTTTATGTTGTAAGTCCACATGCGGCATGTGTAAGCGTTAACGCGTCTGCGTACGAGAATGCATTTGATATGAAATGTAATATATCTTTGCAGCTAAGGTGAGGTTTAGTTTATTTTGTATGCACACACGCAACACGCGTCAGCGCGAGCTTTCATGTGATTGCTTGTGAGCGTGCATTAAATATGAGCCTTAAATATCAATAAATCTTTAAAACATAGATTATCTTTAGTGTATAGATTATAGAATACCTTATTGTAATCCACCATTCAAATTGTCAAAGTAAAATACCTTGAAATATTAAAAAAATATTTTAAAAATTAAAATGTTAGTGAGGAACTATTTGAACAAAGAAAAGTTATTCACCAAATCATTTTTCACGCGAGAAAAAAATCTTACCTTTTTTGAAGTTCTTCTACAGCACATATCTGAAAATAGAAGAAAAATAATACAAATTATTATCTTAAATCTCAGTGTTAAAATCATACACATCATTGAAAAATAATATATTTTATCGAATCTAATAAATAATAATAAATAAGGCAAGAGTTGCAGGGCTTATGTTCATTTGAGATTGTGTTTTATATTGTGGGTCCACATGCGGCATGTGTGAGCGCGAATTTATGGGTGTCTGCTTGTGGGAATGCATTTAATTTTAATCTCAAATGATACATATCTTTGCAACTTAGATTTAGATTTAATTTATATAAAATCGAACGGTATGTTTGTTTGTCTTGTATGGACTCCTAAACTATTGTACCAATCGCGATGAAACTTATATTGTGTATGGACATAGTCAAGATTCATTTAACGATAATAATGTAAAAATATAACGACAAAGGTTTTCTTCACGAGTTGATTTATGTCTGTCTGTTCTCCTGTTGTTCTCTTGATAATGGTTTGATAACATCGAAAGCGCTCGAGGAAATAAATCAACTCTTTTGTTTTTAAATTACAAAACTTACATGAGTTATTGTTTAAATACCCATAAAGTCTTATGTATAAAAAACTGGAGCAATAAAGGAAATGAAAGCAGAAATATGCGAAACCATTTTCACCTTTTGTCAGAGATTTTTTAGACAAAAAGAAGTGTGCAAAGACAAATCATAGTGGAGACACATCTGCGGAGATACTGGCCACCCGCAACAGAATTGTGACATGATACAATAACAGAACCAGACGAGCCACCACAAGGGGTGGCAGGGTTTATGCAGGGTATATGCTTCAGTAACATCGAACCACTTACTTTTAGAGTCATGAGCACGCCTCTGACCTAGAGGTTCTTGTTTTGTCGTGCCGTTGATTTTTCTTCACGGGAAGGCCTCATACCACTTGAGAAAATATATAGCTTTGCATGAGAGTCTACGTGCTGTTTATTTTTCAGACACATGCATACAGGACGTGTATGAAAAGGGTTTGAGCATACTAAGTCACACACATACAAATGTTTGTTTAAAAAAATACACATTTGCTATTTTGTACCAAAAAAAAAACAAACATCTGGCTCAGTTTCAGAAAGCGCCAACAAAAATCACAACAAACTTTTATGTGTGTGTGTTTATGTTTGAATTAAAAATACATAAACACTCGACATTGTTACCTCGTTATGCTAGGAGGGTGAAAATAAAAAGATAATGTAGGGCGCGAGGGGAGGTTTGTATGCAAAGCAGCTGTTGCGAGGTTCTGCTTCCTTCTCGGATGGTTCTTTTCATTTATCGTGGTTGGATTTCCCGCCATGTCGTGCCTGTGAGTACTTGTACATATTCGTGCAGTGCTATTCAGAAAGCTGTCGACTGAGACGTCACTTTTACAATAATCTTAGTTGCGAAGGTATATTTCATTTAAGAATCATATTAAACGCATTCTCATGAGCAGACACGTATAAGTTCACGCTTAAACATGCCGCATGAGTTAATGAAAACGAACTCGTGTCTGCTTGTGAGCATGACCGGTCCGTAGTCCAGGTGGTAACACTTCGGACTCGTGACTGGAAGGTCGTGGGTTCAAATCCCGGCGGAGCACATAAAATTTACCATTTATATTTTCAAATTTGCTCTTCGCTGGGTTGAAAAATTCATAAACCTTTACCAAAGACCGATCATCAAAAGGTCCATCCAGCCTTACAACAACTGGATCTTGTTTGAGAATTGGCGCTTTCTACAGCGACGACCAAGCTCGCAGAGGGCTCTTGAGGTGTGATACACACAAAAACAGCGCTCACCGAATAAATCAGCCTAATTTTTTTTTATTTTTTTAATTGCATACCTATTAGGCGTATGTGCCTGTATGAGATACACGCCCCTGGTTCATTCCCTTGTATCAGAGTTAGTGCTCCTCCAAACAACTGGATTGGTGTATAAACCACATATCTGTGCTATAAACTATATTACTCAGACTAGCAGCAAAACTCTCCAGTTATTGAAACTGAGTCAACCTTTATGACCGGTCTTTGGTGAAGGTATGCAGATGTATTTTACCGCAACAAAGAGCAATTCAGTCCATCGCTGATTCTAAATAACATGATATTGTAATAGTCTAACTGAAAGCCCGGTAGTATAAACGGTTGCTGAGTGACGGATACAATGCTAGCAATAATCTACCTGCTTTCACTACAAACAGTTTGAAATGTGAGTTGATAGTCCCTTTGTGGACTCCCTAGATGTCTTTGTAATGTAAATTTATTAATGTATTCCATGTGGTAGTATAGTAAATGGTTATAAACGTTTGCAATACAAAGCATTTGAGAAGAACAATTTATTAGGTCAGTCAGAGTGTTCAATCAAAGACCACTCAAAAGTGAACATCATCGATGGAGAGTGAGGAAGAGGAGCTTAAGGAACGCACTCAATCTTAAAAATGATCATCAAATGGAAATTGCTGATGTAGGGAGGGGAGAAGGGGAAAGAAACGCACTTAATCTTAAAAATAATCTTTTTAAGGGTTTGATGGGTTTACTCAGTGAAAGTCCATTGCATATTAATCAAATTAACAAAATTCCAATTCACTTTTTACAATTTTATTTCTGTCTAGCACTTTCGCCTACGAGGCGTCATCATTGTCCTGATGATGCCTTGTAGGCGAAAGTGCTAGACAGAAATAAAATTGTAAAAAGTGAATTGGAACTTTGTTAATTTGATAAATATTAAAAATAATCGTTGAATAATGGATAGGTACATATAATGCAACTTCATAACACGCTGTCGCATGAAGCTTGTGGAACCTGCTCGATTGAATTATTTTCTGAAACCCTATTTGTGGATCAAACATTAGCTATTTGAATTGGAACGCAAGCATTCTACCAACTGAACTATCAATCAAACTGAAAAATACATTATTATAAATACATTTGACAACACGTCAGAAATACTGACGTCAATACTTACCAGAATACGTACCGAGCTACCAAAAAAAACGAATCAAATCCAAATTTACACGATTAGGTACTTTTATCACTCAAGTATATCCCCAAAGTAAAGCCTCGCCCGTGAGCATACACTCCTCTCAAGAGTGCTCAGCAGTTAAAAGGGGTGTTGAGAGGTAACGAGCGTTAAAAAATCGTAAACGGAAAAAGAGTGATTTCTCCCCGCTCCTTCAGGTCTATCCACTTTCAGGGGAAAGGCAAATTTAAGTGTATTCAATTCACTTTCACGCGGTTAATGATGCCATTTGGAAAACCATAATACTATAATCTATGAAAGTATAAAAATCGATTCATGTTTTAAAGTATATACTTAAATGTTATGTTTGAGCTGAAATAACGAGCGTTTGACTTATTTACAATTATGAAAACTACACAGTTAGGTTATTACACTTTTTGGATATTAGACAAACCGTTATAGGAGAACATACACCATTATCGACGTTTTGTTGGCGATGTACTCAACGTCTTCAAGAGACACCTCTCTGTACGACGAGTGAGCATGAACACATTTTTAATAATAAAAAATTGTCACAAATCACTGCGTACCTGGGTTGGAGATAATGCTTGTTATTATATGATTTGGTAATATACAAATGAAAGTTCTTAGAATGATAGCGAGTAGAACATTGCAAGATGGCATCCGCAATGACCACATACGATGAGCCTGTGAAATAGAGGATATAGTGAAAGGAGCAAATGAAATTCTGGATGAAATGAAAGAAGTATGCAAGGACAGGAAGAAGTGGCGGCTAATCTGCAATGCTGATTTGTAATGTTGGTTTATTAGTTTGCTACATTATTTGCAAATTTTTGACATTTTTTTGTCTAGATTTTTTTTTAAAGTTTTGTTATTTTTTATATTTAAATGTAATTTATTATTCATATTCCTTGACTTATAGGTTGGTATGAGGCTGACCACCCATACTGTAAAAAATGGTTCACTTTGCCAGTGTCACCCCTGTTTCAGGGAAGGTCGGCAAAAGTTGTGGGGCTTATGTTCATTTGAGGTTTGAATTTTATTTGTAAGTACACAATCAGCATTTGTAAGCGCGAACTACACGTGTTTGTTTGTGGGCATACATCTGAGAGCTTTGAATGAATATATCCTTGCAACTTCGATTATAGATTATAGATAGCAGATACAAAAAGTAATTTTGACTCGCATACTTCGTATTTGTATGAGATGTCTATAGAACAACGCCGTGCTAAAAGACCCCCTTAAAGGTAGAAAGATATTTAGACATCCTCATTTTAAGGGGAAAGACCTTAATTCTAAATCGATAATAAAAAAAATGTTTCACTGCTTTAACGCACTCCAAAACATTATCATCGGCATGTGCAATCTGAAATCTTATATTTTCTCAAATATGAGCAAGAAAAAGTCGCATGTTAACACTGTTGTTTTTGGCTCGAAAATCACAACAAGCAATGACGTGTGCGCTGGCGCATTATCACGGTAGTATATGCAAAACTAGTTCCACTACGACCCAGGCCGTTTTTTTCGTATCGATTTACACAAACGACGCATGTGTTCAAGGTGAATTTGACCGTACAACCTTCAACGCAACAAAAATCGAAAGCCGAATTTACATACGTAGTCCCAAACTTTGTGTACTAAAAGTGGAACTAACATTATATTTCTTGAATTGAATGAAAAATGATTTTCATCAATAAAATTCAGGTTGCACGGCCGTATCAGGGTCTAACATCAAAATGCATTTTCATCGTGGCCATAAATTTATTGGCCAATATTAATTTGTGGGGGAGTAGTAAGTAGTACAGGTCGGCCGTAGCATTCTACAGTGATACAATCGACCAATGGGGGGGTGCAGTGAGGTGCCACGACAAATCGGTCATAGGCAAACCGTCCACAGACAGCTCAGCCATGGACAAATGGTACGGTCACACGACAGTTCGTCCACACCAAGTTTTGGCCAACGACATTCCGGTCACAGAAAACACGACCACAGACAAATCGGGCACACGATAGTTTATCTAGACAGCTTTTCGGTCAATGACGTTTTGGTCACATGAAATATAGGCCTTCAAACAGGTATATAATCTATAATCAATGTTGTAAAGATAATTTAAGATTTATATTAAATGCAATCTCATAAGAAGACACGTATAAGTTCACGCTTACACATGCCGCATGTGGACTTTGTACAGGATTCTAGCGATCGCTGGTGATTTTGAATTAGGCTTCAAATAAAATACTTGATTCTTTTTTTGAAAAGTTTTAGCGGAAACATTGTAGAACTCTATTTTAATTATTAAAAAATGATAAAAAACTTTGTTTAGTTCTACTTTATTTATTTTTATTTAGTTATAAACAAAAATAACGAGCTGTGACCAGTTTCAGCCTCTTGGCCATCCTCAGAGAAACTCAGAGGATGGCCAAGAGGCCGAAACCGGTCAGAACTCGTTATTTTTGTTTATAACTAAATAAAAATAAATAAAGTAGAACTAAACAAAGTTTTTTTTCATTTTTTAATAATTACTTGATTCTTGGTTGATGATGCAGCAATTTTATAAACAGACTTACAACATAAAAAAACTCAATAATCTGTAATTAACATAAGCCCTGAAACTCTTGCCGACCTTCCCTGAAACAGGAGTGACATTGGCAAAGTGAACCTTTTTTTTACAGAATGGGTGGTCAGTCTCATATCAACCTTTAAGTCAAGGAACAGGTTCATAACAGGAAACTTGCTTTTAAAAACACCTTTGTAATTACTGTAGTTTTAACTTATTGTAGTTTACTTTGATGGAGCTGTCTGTTTATGTAACTGACATATTATTAACCGAAAAGTTTAAGGGATGAACTATGTGTGATCTAACATTTCGTACACTATATATTGCACGTTCCCGAAAAGTTTTGGGGATAACGTATCGTTTGACCGATTTGTCCATTGCCGAGCTGTCTGTGGACGAGTTGGCTCTGACCGATTTGTCGTGGAGGCCGATCGACCAATGGGGCAGGCAGTAAAGGCTGGTTCGGACAAGGCGAGTAATTTAGTCAAGTAACGAGTAATTTAGTGGCTAAACGTGTGCGAACCCCAACAATTTAGTCCAGTAGTTAAGTCAATGGTTTAGTCAAGCCGATCCATTTCATTCTATTTTTTCGGGCAAGTAGCGGCCCCGCCCACCGTCCGTGGGCGAGTGTTGCCGAGAAGCCACGGAAAAGTCCGAGTCCGAAGAGCCACGGAAAAGCCCGAGTCCGAGTCGAGTTTATTAGCGGCCGCGCCATTGGCCGCTCACTATTGGCGGGGAAACGGAAATGCAAGAATGGCGGCAATTTAAATTGGCTGCAGTTTGAAAAGATAATGCCCGTTTTCAGCAAGAATATTTAAAGATAAAGTGCTGTTTAAAAATATTTAAGTACTTAAGAACTTCTTATATTTGCGAGCCCGATGTTCCGCTCCCTAAACTTAGCGACCTGTCAGTGAGGTTATGTCATGTTTAAACTGTAAATAAGTGGATATGCACACCGATATCCTTGGTTTTTTAGAAACTCTTGAGAATATAGAAGTTGCTAGGACTTATCTACGTCCAAAAAGTTTTGAGAAAGGTAATTTTTTTTCGATAAGAATAGTATGACATCGATTTTTGGTGCGGATATCAGCTGTCGAAAATACAATCATGTAGCTCCTTGCTGACAATAGAGCTGTACAAATATAGTTTTGGTAAAGATGTTGTGGAAATAACTATTATCGTCCATGAATTTATTACGTATTTAAAAACATCGATCTTTTACATTGATCGATGTTTATAGGTACCTACCATAAATTTGTCATATCACAGGCCTTATGATATCCTTCAGATGGATTGTTACTTATTGTTTTGTACAGAAACAATTCAGTGACACACGGGGATAACTAATTAGAGGCATTACAATTTTATGCCACTGTAAGCCATCAGCTGGTATCTGTGACAGACGTGAGAGGCGTATGTAGCAGGATTGAACAAGTTTCTCGCGGTCAGCCTCTGAAAAGTTGAACCATGTTTCTTCTTTAACTTGATAATTGATTGGTGACCGCCGTGTATTTGAAAATGCCGATTTTACATGTTGAATATTGATGTTAATTGTCAACAACGAAAAACGCAACAGAGAAATGCATCTGAATGCAGCTGCAGACTACGAGCCGTATTATAGTGTGTGCATACAAAATATACTTTGTACACATCATTGAAAAGATAAAAATTCAATTAAAAAATAATGTTTGCAGCGTAAATGGTAGATATTATTATAAACGTCAAATATTCATGTGTTGTTTTTATTTAAAATGTGTATATTATTTTATAAACCATAAAATACATTTCGAATTTACAAAAGTCGAGTTTCGAAGTTGTTTGCTAAACAGGCTCCTAGCTAGGTGGCCGGGCATAAATCAGTTAATATTACCAAACTATAGCCAATTTAAAGGGCTTTATAATAACATGATTTTAATACTCAATTAATATTTTCAAACTGCAGCCAATTCAAATTTTCCGCCATTATAGAAAGGGCTTTCTGCAGCCAACTTCGCACTTGTGTACTGTACTGGACCGTAATGCGAACGCTTCACGGGCGAGTAGCGCCCCGCCCACTACTAAATTACTCGGTACTTGACTAAATCAGTGGCCTCGTGCGAACTAGCCTTAAGCGCCCGACATTTTCATTCCAACCCTTATCTGCACTAGCTACCCTTATCTGCCCACCGTGACTGAGTGAACGGTCATTTGCATGCTACGCCGGTAAGTAAAGTTCCATTGTTTGATGCAAAAAAATGATGTGCCTACATTTCTCTTGCATTTGACAGGAGTAGGTATACTTAGGTTTTTTTTTACGATATGGTTATATTGTTTTTATCGCTTGAATACAACTGAGTACATTTTTTTATTGTGAAAAATATTTAATCAACTTTGTATACTTAAAAAAAGTAATTGGTTTAGATTTTAAAAAAAAATCTTAATACATTTTTTTCCTGAAATCTATTACATTGTTGTACCGTTATCCCTCAACAAAAATAAACTAAGCTCTTGTGGGTGGTGATGGGATTATTATATCTTTTCAAAGTCCATCAAGCCTTGCAACAACTGGGTCTTGCTTGAGAATTGGCGCTTTATGTCGACTAGCGAGCTCGTAACAAGTCCGGTCGATAGCTCAGTTGGTAGAATGCCTGCATTCCATGTCAAGAGCAAGGGTTGGATCCCCAACAAGGGTGTCAGATATGATTTCGCGATTCGGTGACTATTTCAAACCCAAAATAAATACCGGAAAGGTTTACTTAGCCTTCACACGAAATTTCTTATCTGTTTTTATAAAGTAAGTAATATAAATTATGATTTTTGTTCATTAATGAGGTTAGTATGAAACTAATCACCCATAATGTAAAAAATGGTTCACTTTTACGTTTCTTCTTATGACAAAACATGTCGTATGAATCTTAAATGTAATGCATCTTTACAACTTAGATTATGCGTTATAGATATGCAGCTGTAAAGAACTATTCATTGTTAATGAACAGATTGATTAGGAAAATTCTCATCAACTCTCTTATTGTTATCTTCTCAATAATTCATCAGACTCTAATGGCCGTCGGATATCGAATTTGAATAATAATATAGCCGGTTAAAAGGAAGTAGGGCATAAGCGACGTTTTGGTCAAAAATGAGGTATGAATGCTATCCTACTTAAAAATTTCCGCTCTTTCTAATGCGCTCACTCCCATAGCTCTACGATGATTTTTTGTTGTTGTTTATGCCCAAGCAAACAACTGCGTTTTCGAAGTATGATTTCAATGTAACCGACAAGTTTTTGACCTTTTTTTGTCCTACATAAAAAAAATCGTACAACCACATCAATAGGAATGCTAATAAATGCCTTTATTTTTTTAATTTAAGAGCTGTTTTGATGTTAACGATATGATAAAAGATTAAAAAGTTATGTCCATTTGTCTGCAGTCTCAAACTTCAAACTGCTCTCCTGAACAATTGAGTTTTTGTCGCTTATGCCCTTTTGTCTTTTAACCGTCGATATAAAATGAATGGCTCATGGACGGCACAACAATTATACCGACGAGACAATTAAGAGTGAAATGCCGGGAAGAGTCTAATAAGATTATGAAGTTCTGCTTATTTCAGAGCAGTGATTCTCAAAGTTGTAAATATTAAGCGGTCCGTAGTCTAGTGGTAACGCTTCAGGCTCATGAATGGAAGGTTGTGTGTTTGAATCCCGTCAGAGCACAAAAAATTTACCATTTATATTTTCAAATATGCTCTTCGCTGGGTTGAAAAATTTATAATTACTTTACCAAAGGCCAGTCACTAAAGGTCCATCCAGCCTTACAGAAATTGGGTCTTGCTTGAGAATTGGCGCTTTCTATAGCGACGACCAAGGTTGACTTGTAGGTTGATATAAGGCTGATCACCCATGCTATAAATAATGGTTTACTTTGACAATGTCTTATGTTCGGGCTTATGTTCATTTGAGGTTCAGTTTTTTAATTGAAAGTACACATGCGGCATTTGAAAGCAAAAATTTACATGTGTCTGTTTGAGAGCATACATTCAATATGAACTTAAAATGATTGCAACTTACATTAGATTAGATATAAAGATAAAAAAAAAATAGGGGCTCTACGAGGTGACAACTTTGAGAATCTCTACCTTAGAGCTTCTAATTACAGTTATAATGTCTGTCTCCCGTTGTAGATGGCATTATTTCATTACATTCATTTGCGATGGTTTCAGAATGAGAAAAAATTGCATTAACATGATATGATTTTTCAATTTTCGTACATTAATCACTTTCCAAAGTATTCACCTTTATCTACGTTTAAACGCATGCAAAGCGTTTTAATAAAAACGTATGGAAGCTTAAATATTCACCATAAACGCTGTTTTAGGATTCATACATATTTATGCGGACGAAATTTAACTGCGAAAATTGATTTCAGGATTGAAATTAGTGAGAGCTGATTGTACGTAGAAGGAAATGCCTTTTCGGATTATTATTTTACATAACTTAAAGTAGATTTTTTTTCAGTAGGTACCTAATGAACTCCCCAGTCAAATATGTTAAAACGATGGTTGAGTGAATTTTATCAAGATCATCGATGTCAAAAGTTGATAAAAAAAACAAAACCATTTTTAACCTTGATAATAAATAATGTTACGATTAACGGGTTCAATTCAATAAAAACTTCGGTTAAATTACTTCACATAATATATTTTAAGGTTCCGCTCACATTTGGTCCACAGTTAACTTTTGTACTGTTCAGCTACGAGCTATACGAGTCCACGCTACAGACGATTTTAGCCCATATATAGTATGACACTAGGATGGTTCTGAAAATACCGTGAACTGGAGCATGTGAGACTTTGCCAAAACCTTTGAGGAAACACTAGCTCAATTAGGCAAACATCTACATCTAGAGACACACTCATACAGGTAAAATAAATCACACAGACACACAATCACACATTCGTAACAATACGTAAATTTTCTTAGGAAGGATTATTACATAATACTATACAATGATATACTGACACAAAGAAAACATTTTGAACTGTGGACCGTTGCATATTGTAAAAATACACGTTGATTATAATAGAGAAATATTTATCAAAAAACCAATCGTGTCGATTTCACGTCACGAAAAAAAATCAACTTGATTTTTGCAAGGCTTCATGTTTATATTCAAGCAAACTGTCGCGTCACGTATTCATTTGGTGAATATTCGATTCCGGGTATTTTATACGCATCACGTCAGGGTGTATTTTTCGGGGTGAATGGTGGTAAGAGATCGTCCCCTCAGTGCTTGTTTGTCTTATGCCCATCAGAGATAATTTCACATGAGCAATGTTCGTATGTGTACTGGACCAATGTGTCTTATGAAAACAGGAAATTGATTTCAAAAATATTTAAAACAACTCTCATGTTATCGTGCTTTCTATTTTTTTTCTTTGCTCAGATTGTGTAGAATGTGATTCATAAGACAGTTCCATTGAAAGGTCTTCTAATCTAATCTAATCTAAGTTGAGAAGATATGTAACATTAGGGATTCATCCTTTTTAGGCGAAAACGTTAGACATAATTTAAATTAAATAAAAGTGAATTAAAACTGTGTGTTATTTAATTAATATATTAGGGATTCACATTATATGCATTCTAACAAGCAGACATGTGAACCTACAACATAAAAACCTAAGTCTCAAATGAAGATACACCCTGCAACTATTGCCGACCTTTCCTGAAACGGGGATGACATTGGGAAAGTAAACCATTTTCTACGGCATGTGTGGTCAGCCGCATACCAACCCATAAGTGTAAGAAAATGAACAATGAATGACATTTTTACAATTAACAATAATCTGTGAATCAAATGGTGGATAAGCCAAACAAGCACTGGGGAGACGAGATGTCAAGGGACGTGAGAGACACCCCTGTCTAAAAACGCGAGGACCTTCCTCGCGTTTTTCTGCACCTTACAAAACTCATGTCTGGCTCGCGAAAATAATGTGTCAAATATTTGTGAGAATGCTTTCCTTACTTTCCTTGACTTATAGGTTGGTATGAGGCTGACCATTCATACTGTAAAATAAAATGATTTACTGTGCCAATGTCCCTCCTGTTTTAGGGAAGGGCGGCCAGAGTTGCAGGGCTTACCTTCATTTGAGATTGGGTTTATAAATATTTTTAGTTCACATGCGGCGTATGTAGGCGCGAACTTATACTTGTCTGCTTGTGGGAATGCATTTAATAAGGATCTTAAATGTAATATCTCTATGCAAATATTTTAACTTTAACATTGACTTTCAGCAATAAATAAAAACTAACAGTCAAAGACATTTTGAAAGCCAAAAAGACAGTGGTGAAACAAATCTTTCGTGTTATTTTATTTCTCATACACAATTCTTCGCTTTCACGAAGTGTCAAGTCGCGTGCGGAAGTAAATTGTACAAGCGTAAAAAGCTACGTTTAAAATCAACGATAGCGTTGCAGCAAAAATGTATGGAAAATAAAATGCCCAGTTATGCGCTGCTCCAGCTTGTACACATTTTTCGCTGTGTTTGAGTGACAATGTAGTTTTCCACTTGAGGGACTGTATTATATATGAATGTAAGGAAATTCACCTTGACGCTTGACGATCGATGCGCGTAAAACCCACTGTAATACTTCACTTGAAAACAAACAAATTACTTTATTTATAAGGTTACGCAAACGTCAAATATTTTACACACTTTTCATAGGAATCAGAGCTACGAGGTGACTCCCAACAACTAAGGTTAAAACGATCTGCGCTATAATCTATAATCTAAGTTGTAAATATGAATTAAAATTTAAAAGTCATATTAAATGCATGCCACAAACAGGCAGTGTAAGTTCGCGACTTAAAATGTTGCATGTGTACATACGAATTAAAATTCAAACCTCAAATGAACATAAACCCTGCAACGTTTGCAAGTGGCAAAGTGAACCATTTTTTAAGTCAAGGAAGATTTTTTAGAAATGTTAGAAACTAATAGTGCCATGAAAAAAAAAATCCATGGCTGACCTGCGAATTATTGTATTTTTGTTTTCAAAATATACCTGTAGGCTGCAGATGATCCATGGCTCTGTTTAAAAATAGCACACATAGATTGATATAGGAGCTCAGAAATTAGAAGCATGTTAGATATTGATGACATGTTAAGGGATAGGAAGAGGATATTGTTTTGGAGTATCACGAATGAGTGAATCAGGATAACGCAAAAATACCAGACTGTCAACGTCTACGAGACCGACCACCTAAAAGATCAAAGAACA
Source organism: Agapetus fuscipes (assembly GCA_951799405.1). Taxonomy (NCBI): domain Eukaryota; kingdom Metazoa; phylum Arthropoda; class Insecta; order Trichoptera; family Glossosomatidae; genus Agapetus; species Agapetus fuscipes. The sequence goes on from OX637350.1 coordinate 3,662,722, forward strand.
GCAGGTCTTCTGCATCACAAGACGTCCACGTGCCTGTTGGCTTATTTATGATCCGATTCAAAGATAACCTTTCAACAATATTTTCTTAAGAATCACATTTTACCATTGATCTAAATAAAATATCATTTTACCAATTAGAGCTAAGAAAATACGTACAACACGAAAATGTGAGAGATGTTTTTTTAATATTTTTAAAATCAATTTCCAGTTTTCATAAGAGACATTGGTCCAGTAGGTACACATATATGAGACAAAAAAGCACTAAGGGGACGAAGAGAGAAGTCCCGAGTAAATAGATTTGAGATGTTCTTATCATAAGAAGATGAAGAAGAAGAAAAAATCGATAGTAAATACTTTGCCATTGCGATTTCATGCTAGATGAATGGTCACTCACGTGGATTTTTTACATTTAACTCTAAAAATGGAGCAATTTTTTGTTGTTGGCAATATTCAAAGGGGAATGTCGCTTTGACGCAATATCGATACGTTTGATTTCACTTTGGGAATAGTGGTCAATATTTTTCCATTAAATTTTCATGATAGATTGATGCCCACTTTGGTGTTTGCTCTAATCGAACACAACATTTTTTTTACCGTTTAAAATGGTAAATATTTTTACAGGCATGAAAACGAGTAGCAATTTATAAATGCTGTTGTTTTTCAATAAATATATTACTCGTATATTCCCAGGTAGCTTTGAATTCATGAAATAAATGTAATATTTTGAAAGTTATTTAAAAAAAAACAGCTTACGAAAAATCCCTGATTATAAATCGGGAATTGACTATTGTAATGTAATAATTATTTTATAAGTATACCATTTCTGCATGAAATCTTATATTAGAAAGCAGGTTCAATTTTGCAAGAAATCTTATACAAGAAAGCAGGTACATTTTTGCATGAAATCTTGTATTAGAAAGCCGGTTAGTCCAGTCGATAGCTCAGTTGGTAGAGTGCTTGCATTCCAAACCGTGAGCTCGGGTTCGAATCCCACCGAGGGTGTCAGAAATGATTTCCCGTTTCGGTTTTTATTTTAAACCCCATTATAAAATACCGGCAAGGTTTACTCAGCCTTCACAAAAAAAGAGTACCAGCCCACTCGGGAGCTGGGAAACCCCCACTTCAACTGAAGGGGTTGGCGTAAGGCGGCCCAGGACAGGGTGGCCTACAGGTAAGGACCTGTAAAAATAAATTGGTTCAACTCGTCACATGCGACCCCTTCGAGATAACGCGGCAAGAAGTTACACTATATGTGTAGCTTAGTTGCGTTGCGTTACGTTGCGTTACATAAAAAAAAGTAAATTTTGAAAAATGGTTATGAAGGCGTTAATAAAGTTATTAACTATTTATTTCACGAAAGCCAGTCAACTACAACTTCTTACAAAGTTACAACTTTTAACTTTTGCTGAAATAAAAATAAGAAAATAAAATTGGTTGGGCACATTTTGGTTTCTTTTCAAACTGAAACTTCTAAAAGTTGCAGAGCATTAAAAGTTACTCAATAGAAAGTATTTAATATTTTTCCAAGACTAGCTAAAGCAACAGTTAACCATACTTTTAGTTTCGATTAAAAGAAGTTATGAAAAAAACATGGATGAATATAGTATTAGGTAGAAAAGGCTGAAAATATGAAAACAAATATGGTTAAAAAAAAAAAAACATTTTTTTTCAGGGCTATTTTTTGTAATGCATGTATCTGTATTAAAAATATAGAAAAAAAGAATATGTAACTTCTTTTTAACAGGAATTTTATCTGATTAAACATTTTTTTTTCAGTTTATAAAAGACATATTTATACAAACAACTTCAGAAACATAAATACATTAAATAACATTAAATAACTCAGATAAAAATAAAATATCTGCATCTACAAATCCATTAAACGAGTACCTGTGTACAAAACAAATAAAGCATAAAAAAATAATTTACCTGTGGAGGAATATATTTACAACAGAAAAAGGCTTTTAAGTCTATCATATGGTGCTGTACGCATGGTGGTAATGGTATAAACTTGTGTCACGACAAATCGGCTAAAGATAACTCGTCCACAGACAGCACGTCCATGGACAAATCAGTGAAACAACAGTTCGTCCGTAAGAATTTATGGTCAACGACATTTCGGTCATGGTCAACTCGGCCTCAGATATCTCGTCCACAGGAACATCGGTCACGGAACATTTGGTCACGTGACGTTTCATCTACACGTCAGTTTGTCCACACGACTTTTCGGGATAGGAGGCGATCCGCCATATGAGAAAATGTATAGCTTTGCATGAGCGTCCATGTGCTGTGGGTCCTTGTGACACATACATACAGGACGGGTATGAGGAAGGTTTGAACACACTTTTCGGTATACGACATTTCGGTCACATACAATATACGTTCACAGACAGGTCCTTCACAGTATTTACCTAAAGGAAAATATTTAGACTATTTTTACAATTGTTTAAATTTTATAACTGTCAACTTTAATCTAAATTGTAAAAATATGTTGTTTTACACCAAAAAATAAATAAAATAAAATACTTGTTGACCAAAAAACCTTTGTAAGTAAAAATGAAATTTTAATTAATCGCACCAAAGGTCCATCCAGCCTTACAGCAACTGGGTCTTGCTTGAGAATTGGCGCTTTGTAGCGACGACGATCAAGCTCGTAAAACGGTCGATAGCTCAATTGGTAGAATGCTTGCATTCCATGCCGAGAGCAAGGGTTCGATCTCAAAGGTTTACTCAGCCTTCACAAGAAATGAGAACCAGCCCCCCCGGGAGCTGGGAAACCCCCACTTCAACTGAAAGTGGTTGGTGTGAGGCCGGCCCCCTTACCTGTTAAAATAAATAGGTCCCGAAGCGCCACATGCGACCCCTTCGGGTAAACGCAGGCAAGAAGTTACACTATATGTGTAGCTTAGTTGCGTTTTTTTTTTTTTTTGCGCAGTGATGGAGCTATCCGTAGACCAAACATTGTGTGTAACTGAATTGTCCATGTTCATTTGTATGTGGACGCGCCATCTGCGGTCGGTTTGTCTGTGATCGAACAGTTTTTCGTCATACCGTTTTTTTTCATATTTGTTTTATAGGCGTTGTATTTACAGGTGAAACTGTTGTAAGGTATATTATTATTGCTCCAACAGCCGAATGCAAAAATGACATACAATAATTGCAGTGGGAATTAGTTTGGTTAATAGAAATGGATGAATGCGTCTGCGAATATTGTGAATAAATATTAATCCAATGTTAATTTACTAAATTGATCGATGTGACACTTTTTTTGTATCATTTCTATTATACTTAAACCATTGTTGTAGAAATATGCCTAGACAGTGTTATTCATACGCAGCAAATCCATGGCTTAGCCGCTGCCTTAAATGAACATCGCGTACAAAAAATGCTGATTCAGGGATAAGCAATAGATCAGCTGTTGTTGTGAATAACACTGTTGGTGATTGCAAATGCAAAACGGTTGTAATTGAAAAAAATATGATTTTATAATTTTATTAATAACCATTTTAATTTGTCCGGTCGATAGTTTAAATGGTAGAGTTCTTGCATTTTATGCCGAGAGCTCGGGTTCGAATCCCACCGAGGGTGTCGGAAATGATTTCCCGTTTCGGTGTTTATTTCAAATCCAAAATAGAATACCGACAAGGCTTACTCAGTCTTCACAAGAAATTAGTATCAGCCTCCTCAGGAGCTTACCTGTAAAAATAAATAGGTTTCTCTCAACACATGCGCCCCTTCGGTGAAAAAACGGAAAGAAGTTACACTAAATGCGTAGCTAAGTAGCGTTCAAGCAGAGCCCAGAATACTAAGTTGAATATAATTTAAGTAAAATTTACATAATCAGTCTGGTGAAGTTAAAAAATGCAAATTAATAGTTGCAAAAAGGAAAACAATGAAAATACTGCAGTGAACGCTGGTCGGTACCTCAGAAGCTGGGAGGAAAGCCCAGAAGTGAATTAATATTCTGAGGAGACCCTTGAGGTGAGCTATGCACATATATTATTATATTTAAATTCTGAAAATTTTAATGATATGGTAACTAAGTAAGTTTTTATGAAAAAAACTATTTGTAATTTAAGTTGCTAAGATCTTTTTCTTTCAGATTTTGGGATTTGGAAGAGTGAAATAAAGCTCTAATATATAATCTATAATCTAAGATGCAAACAGATATTACATTTATGATTTATAGTAATATGAATGTAAATGCATTTTCGTAAGCAGATATGTAGAAGTATGACGCATGTGAACAGATAACATAAAAATCAAATTTCAAATAAGTAAAAGCTCTGCATCCCTTGCCGCTTTTCCTTGGAATAATTGTGACACCGGCAAATTAACCAAAGGCAGCAACCAAGGATTTTCTTATATATATTTTAAATATAGTAATAATATAGACTGGTCCGCAGTCTAGTCGTTACGCATCAGACTCTTTAATCGAACGTTGTGGGTTTGATTCCTGGCGGAGCACAACAAATATTCCAGTTATATTTTCAAACATGCTCATCGCTGGGTTGCAAAATTCATATGCCCTTGAGACCGGTCACCGAAGATCCATCCAGCCTTACAGTAACTGAGTCTTGCTTAGAATTGACGCTTTTTGACGCGTGAAGGGCTCTTGAGTTTGATACACACAAAAACAGCGGGAAATCGTTTCTGACACCCTCAGTGTAGTTCGAATCCAAGCTCACGGCGTGGAGTGCCAGCACTTTACCAACTGAGCTATCGACCGAAATAAATAGATGCACATAGGACATAGAGCCTCAAATGAGGAGATACTGTAATAATAGTTAAACATTCGAAATGCTATATTACGTCGACCTTCGACGCAAAAAAAAACCCCAACAAATAAATTATCCTAATATAATAGTAACAGATTACAAGTTAATACTCGTACTTCACATACCTACTAGCAGTCACGTAAAATACACTTTCTTCTTTCTTCTTTTTTCTTTTCCATGTTCATGCAAGAAAGAAACCTTCGTTTCTCCACGTGTTCATTTTCTTTCTTGTTTTTTTTCTAAAATGGAACAGGAAACATAATAAAGAGGCGCTAGCGTCCTGGAGGGACTAAGCTGGGCACGACTCGCTTTTCGAAAGAACTAACATCCCAGGTAATTAAACACGTTTTCGAAATTACATTTTCTCTTGCTATCACACTGTTGCCGGCACTGTTTTCATTTAATTCTATGAGTATTTGCTACCATACAAATGCAAGCTGCATACGAGAACTGACAAATATTTGTAAAGTGAAAAAAAAAACTATTTTGTAAGTGATTTAAGATTTTTTTCTATTTATCATGTAAACTGAAAACGTGAAGGTAAAAAAAATAGCATTATTTGAGAGTTGAATATTTTTTCTATCTGTTCGGTTATTTTTCATCACATTTTTTACATTATAAGTTTCATATACAAATTGTTATTGATTTTTAATATTGTAAAAAACTGATCGTTTATTCTGAAATAACTATAAAACTAAAATGAATTAATTAAACCTTCAAATACAGCAGGATACTACCTTATATTTTGAATATAAAAAAATACAGATTAACAGTATTATTTTGCCATCCATTCATACAGTTGTGGTTGTGGGTTCGAATCCCGGCGGAGCACAAAAAATATACATTTATATTTTCAAATATGCTCTACGCTGGGTTTAATAAAAGGGCCGTTACCATGGTTTCATCCAGTCTTACACCAACTGGGCTTTGCTTGAGAATCGGCGCTTTCTACAGAAACGACCAAGCTTGCAGAGGGCTTTTGAGGTGTGATTCACACAAAACAGCGCTCACCAAATAAATCATCATAATATTATTATTATTATTAGTGTCTCACATCCTTCTGATTTCCGAGCCCCAATTTTATTATCATTACCAATTGCTGACAAAGTTGAATACGTTTTTTAAACTGAAACTATTACAATAAATCAAACACAAAACAAATATTTCCTGGAAATGCCATTAACAAATTGCAAGCCCACACTGTTTCGAATACACACAAAATTTATTCAATTTACGTTATTAATAAGAGCCGTTATGGGGCCGAGACTAGTGATTGCTTTGGCAAACTCAATGAATGTTACAATCATCTCTATCTGGCCACACAATGCCAGATATCATACGAAATTCATCCAATTTGAATTGTACCCGAATCCTTGTTCGTGTTTGAATGATGTTCCCACCCCGCGGCCGTTTCTCAAACAATGCTCTCCCAGTTGTGTTCGACAGGGGTGCCTTTGGGGGTGAACCAATATCGGACGAGTTAATTTTCGTTCATTCCTAATGTTCAATTATTTCGTTCATTCATATGGCAGTCGCTTTAATTGTAATTATTTGGTTTCACATGCTGTAAAGTGTAGGAGACGGATGTCTTTTTGATACAATGTTTTATTTCGTCAGTATTTATCTCTGTATTAATTTTTCAATTAAATATGACTGGTCATGCATTACACCATCCGCGTGACTAGAATGGAATAAAGATTTTATTATTATTATTCGTTTATTATATCTTTGCTTAAAATCGATGCACCAACTGATTTTGCCGTGGTGTAAAAATTAATGTTCACTTGAGTGAACATTCATTCGACTTCGTCTGAAATTGCCTTCACAGAGTCAACATGAAATTCATGAACGTTCACTCGAGTAAACATTAGTAGAGTGGCATTTCTGAAATCCCCTTAACAAAGTCATTTCCATCGGTCACTTTAGAGGAAAATAACGAGTAAATAATTCATTCTCATTGCGGTGTGCTAATACGAAGTTCATGAACGTTCAGTCGAGTGAGCATCCGTCGAGTGGAACTTGTGAAATCGCCTTTACAGAGTTATTTCCATCGATAATATTAATGGAAATTGACGAGTGAATAACTCATTCTGCTTGTGGTGTGTAAACATGAAGTTCATGAACGTTACTTTACATTAATTTTAACATTACTCGAGTGGCACATCTGATGTCGCCCTTACAGAGTTACTACCATCGGTCACGTGAGCGATCGGTGTGACGTCACTGTGACGCGTTTGAGGCACAATGATGATCGATGCTAGTTACGGGTCCAGGACGTACATTCTACCCATTACTCCATGACGTCATACCACTCATATCGCTTGTTAGTATAGGCTTCATTAAATCTTCTGATTTCATAAAACAATATGGCTTTAACGCTGGAGAGTTGCTTTCCGGGATGTGTTGCCGTTGTCTGTGGGAGCTGAACTTTCCAGACGTTTCGCCCATGTCTACAATGGACTTTTTCAGCGTTAAAGTGCAATGATGAAGATGATATTAATGAAAACTGTGATGACTGATGATATTGTGACAACTAGGCGAAATATCCAGAATCTCCAGCTCCCATGGACCACGGCAACAGATCCCGGAAAACATCTCTTCGACATCACCGGCCGTTTAAGCCTCAAACTCGTATTCAATACAGCCTTATTCATTTAATTTGTTAAACTGGAAATGAGGTGTCAAACTACTTTTGTTGTGAGAAAAAATTCCATTAAAACCGGATTATGGCTTTAAACCTTTTTATGAATACGGGTAGTGTTTATAGTTTGTGTTAATCTTGATGAAGATATTTTAAATTTTAATGAATACGCTTGAAAGCTCAGCTGGTTCAGTGCTTTCATTCCATATCATGTGTTCGCGTTCGATTTCCACCGTATTTATCCATACACGTAAAATACATATAAAATGAATATTTAATTTCCATGAGATTATTGAAATTCTAAACTTACTCTGAATACGGACCATTTGAGAATGTTTCACAAAGCCGTCTGCCATTCCAACAAAACTTTATATTTTTATTCCTCTTTGTTTTATTCCATAACTGGTTACAGGCTTCGTATTTGGAGAAATTGAAATACAACAAAGTTTAAGTGTTTTTTCAGGAAATGATGAATATTTCCTGTATATGAAGATAATTATGTAATGTGGAAATACGATGTATTTTGAAGTAAATAAAATATGCACGTTCTTGAGAAAAATCGAGCAATTTTCTTAACGTAGTACAACCAGTACCCGGTGTGTTTTACTACGCTATTTAGTCATGTGGAACCGATTGGTTTCTACAAGTAAGGAACAACCTTACGCAACAATTGGGAAAAACCGGGAAATGGAAAAAGAAACTGAAAGATAGACAAGGTTGGCAGTACTTAATGAAGGAGATAAGAACCCTCATCTGGTGTCAAAATATGACGAATAAGATATTTCATGTATTTGTTACCTACGAATTACTATAGCCGTTTAACTGTTTTAAAATAATGTTCATATCGATTGAAGTAAATGTGTGTCTGGAATCTTCGAGCACATACTCGGACGTACACGCACATACAATAAGGGTTTGTGTAGAAGAATTTAGAACACGCTATAGTGAACTCTAGATCATTCCACAGCCGTTTGTATAAAAGACGGGGTTAACTCAAAGTAAAAGGATTCAATGTGCACGTCAAACAAACAATTCTGTTGTATTTTATAAAGAAAAATCACATTTGATGTACACAAGCAAAGCGTGCAAATTCAAGCTCACTGACCTGAAAACCTGAATCAATATACCAAATACAATTTGGGCCGCCTTTTATTGACAATACAATTTTCTTAAAATACATTATCATCCTTGTATTTGTTCAGAAGTTATTAAGTCGTAGCCCCTTGAGCTTTTGAGGCTGATCCATCGGCTCTACGATTGTATACTCGTACCCATCGAAATATAAGAACTAGTTGGGATAAGAAAACAATTGAGAATTAGGAATGCGCTAACGCACTTGGTAAACAAAAATCCCAATTCACTCTATCGGTAAACTTACAGCTGTCAACAAGTGTGTTATCTAATTGAAAAAAAAAAAACAATTTAATGCTAAACTGCATGTTTTCTAAACGTTTCAAAGAAAGAAAATAAATGTTTTATAAAAATAACGAACAATATTTCGCTTAAAAAACTATTTAATATGATAACCATCATAAAATTTATTTTTCATTTGTGTTTTAAGAACTAGTGATGTTCAAGTATGTAGGTACTTGCTTGTTCAAGTATGCAGTTATTATGCTCGCGATAATAGATACTTGTGAAATTCATCCCGTACACAATGAGGTCGGAACATTTTTTAATTAATTTTTTTTTTTTTTAAAAGATTTGTGAAGAGAAAAGCAATTCACCAATCTATTTTGCCTGGCCAGTTGTCTCCATACGAAAGCAGAGCTTGTGTGCATGCAATGGCATCTGTTGAACCAGGGTCGAAGCTATGGTAGTTATGTTATGGTAGATATTTTTATACTTTCAACAACACTAGTAACAAATACCGTTGCTATGGTGATTTCATTGGTTTATATGGTGATATGTACATAGATTGAAGACGGAACAGAGACACGTTGCATACATATAAAAGGACAAAAATATTTCATATGTCGTGAGCGAGACAGCACCATCAACAATGTATGGCGTCAATGACTGGTGCATCATATCGTTTTGTTCTAAATCGCATTCATAGCCATTCCATTGAATGAATACTTCCATGCTTGTACCATATTAATAAGTGAATCTCTTTACTGGCTTAGTCGTGTTTAGTAGAGGGTAAAGTTTACCATTGTTTGCAATACTCTAAGTATAAAACTCTCCATTTAAACTTAAACATTACGTTGTACCAAAAATCATATAGAAAACCTAAACGCTCACAAGAAGTGTTATTTTAGTACTCATATACTTTTACAGTACGTATCGGAAATTTCAGCAGTTCAATACATCCCCTTGCCAAATATTTGAACACCCTTTCCGACATTGCTTTTGTTGGAAACAATAGAACACAGCTACTACTGGTTAAGCTTCAATACGTTGTAATTTATAATCCATTTTGTCTTTGATATGGAATTTTCATATATTTTATGTCGTATAAGATTAATTTGCATACAGTACCCTTAGTACGAGTTGTAAAACTTGAGAAAAGTAAAGTTTACGGAAAATATTAAAGGGTGATTTCTCCCAAAATCTGCCGTTTCTGTTTTTTACACTTTATGGTCTTAGCAAAAGAGTTACAGTGATGAAGAAAATCAAGTTCAAACAAACAAAACCGGCAGATTTTGGGGGAAATCCCTCTTAAATAATTGCTGTAAACTTTACATTACTCAAGTTTTGCAACTCGTACTAAGGGTGCTGTTTATCTAATGTAGAAGCATAATCTGTAGCTACATTACTGCACGGCATTTTTGCTTTAAAGTAAAACCCTTTTAATATTTAGGACGTAAGTAAATATTTTATAAAACTTGGAAGGTTTTGTTATAGTATTGAGTTCCTTGACTAAAAGGTATAATATGAGGCTAAGTTCACTTTGGCAATGCCACCACAGTTTCAGGGAAGGTCAGCAAGAGTTGCAGGGCTTACGTTCACGTATATTTGAGATTGGGTTTTTATGTTGTAAGTCAACATACGACTTGTGTTAGTGCGAATTAATACGTTTTTGCTTGTGAGAATACATATTATATGAATCTCAAATGTAAATATATCTTTGCAATTAAGATTATGTATAGATTATATTATAAACCAAATGAAATTACTTAAAAAGTTGACTACCAAGATCTTCAATAAAATACATACCTAATTAGCCAAACAATAAGATTTTCAGTCCAAAGGCTGAAATCATATAAATCCTAATCTGAAAAGTATATTAACAACCATTTAGGTTCTAAATTAGCATTGAAATGTTGAAGTTACCTGAACGCATATTTTTTTAAATTTTATGGTTTGTGTATTATCCCTTCAAAAATGAACTACTATAGTTTGTTAAAGTACTAAAAATATGTTATAATACTGTTTCATTTATAACATTTTATATCATGAATCAAAGAAATGTTTTCGTTCATTCAACGATCATCAGGTATATTTTAAAACTGGCTACTTGGTAAATAGGTCCAAAATCACCACATGCGACCCGGTCGGAGGTTACACTATATGTGTAGCTTAGTTGCGTTGCGGTAAGTATGTAGTGTTGTTTTACTATTTAAGATACCTCCATTTAAGTGTTAAATTCGATCTTATAACATTTTTACCCATTAATAATAATTATAATAATAATATTTATTTGGTGAGCGTTGTTTTTGTGTGAATCACACCTCAAAAGCCCTCTAAAATTCCCATCTTTACAGCCTTTTACAGATAAAAGGTTGTAATAAACAAGAACAAAATCTTCTAAAAGTGAACCGGCAATAAATTCAAAAATATCTTAAACACCAAAACACTGAAAATTTCAGCACACTAAATTGTATGCCAAAATCTCTACTTAAAATATCAAGTTTACGACATGATCGTTAGGCGGGAAAAGCGTCCTTCTTCCCGCGAAGGCTGATAAGCGAAGAGTATGGTTGCCAAAACCCGGCGACAGTCGGTCATAAGCAGGTATGACGAGGGAGAATCTTCCAGAACGCCCCGGGCCAAATGCGAAACGACGTCTCACGACCCAGTTACACCCTAATGCAATTGTCCATGGGGAATGCGCACCACCCTAACGGACGTAATCTGTACAGACATTTTGAGTGTTTTGGTTTTATGTTCTGCATTTTATGGAATGCTTTCTAGAGAGCAAGAAACAATTTTTTCTGATTTTTTTTTTAAATTTTGAAAGTTAAAAATAAGCACTTCTTCTTTGTCTTCTGGTGATACTTTGATCGAAGATCGGCGATCATCATGGATTTCTTGTCCTTGGATGTTGCGGCTCCAATCAGGGACTTTGTGCTTTTGTTGAACGATTGTCGCAGGTTGTACAGCCACGATGCCCTTCGGCGTCCTCGAGTTTTTCTCGTCTCAATCTTACCCTGTATGATAAGATGAAGAAGGCGGTATTTCTCATTTCTCAAAACATGATCAAAGTACATTAGCTATCTCTGCTAAATGGTTGGCAGAGAATAATTGCAATGATTTGAAATACCTTTTTATTTTACTTTGTACAAAAGGTTCTAAGAGACTGTGAGGTAAGATGGCTAGATGAATCCTTTTGGTATTGACATATGATTTTTAAACTTAACAAAGAGTTTATTATAAAATTGATCTAGAACTTTGGTTCACGTTTACGAGTCTAAGCTTCTAGACTACGGACTGGTAAAAAGTTTTTCTTAAAATTGTGAAAGAAAATTTTACTTTAGTCACAGTTGTTTTCAATTCATTTTACATAAAAGACTTTGAAGTATTATTTTGGGTCGTTAACCTTCTTTAAATAAACATTATGGGTATCAAAGTAACCATTTTTATAAGCAATAACCATGAAAGATAAACCTACAAAAGTATCGAATATCATTTAAAATTACATTACAGCGTTTTTTTTAAATTTCCCCCTACATCAAAATTTAAAGCAAAAAAAGACATTTTGCAGTTAGTGAAAGTGGAAGCGTTTTTCTTCCCGTTTAGTACTAAAAGAGACTAATGAGATAATGATGAGGTGGAGAAGTAAATAATTATCACTTGCAAAATGATTCTGATGTAATACTACAGTGCCTAGGGGTGGTATTTAACCCTTTTTATGCCGGGAATAAAATTTACGGTGTACATATAAAAAAGTACACCATCGCTACGTACACACGACTTACTCTGGCCGTACGAGAAGATCTTACCAAGAAAAAAAAACCTGAATTGTGAATCATTTTCATTTGTCCCTTTGTAGTCTACAGAAGGTCACTGTAAATCATAAAAATACTTATTAAATTACTTACTAAAATATTAAAAGACACGGTGATTTCAAAAATGATCTCTTAAAACTCAAAATGGGCGCCGGCGGAGCAATTCTAATTTTCACATTGTGTGGCAGGTATGCAAAATATGCACTCAGCTAAATCACCACCCTTGATATTTTTGCCATCAAATTTTTGTACTGATAAACTCTCAGAAAGTAAATCAAGAAATTAGTAAAATAATACACATTTGCATTGATGCATTTTGCATACTATTTCATATGAAAATACGTACCTATTATATCGTACGTACCTATCACTGATAAAGCAACAAAAAAATTAAATCATGCTAGAAAACGACAAAAAACATGCTTTAAATCCATGCGCTTACTCAAATTTCATAAAGTGCAATGTTTACAATTTTAGGGCAAAAATTAGAATTGTAAGTATGTATGTACATATTGAAAGCAAATATGTATTGTTCGTCATGAGACAAATTGTTTTTTTTTTGCAAAGCAAGTGTGAAAATTTGACAACATACCTTTCATTTCTCTACTGTTGTACGCACAGTTTTACGAAAAAATATCTCGTTTGAAGCGTAGAATGCAAGAGGCTTTTCTACGAGTATCTTGTTCCTTGCGTAGAAAGCGAGATTTTTCTATTGGTATCTCGCCTCTGATGTAAGAGGAGTGAATTTATCAAACACATATCTTGTTTCTGTTGTGGTAGAAGTGAATTTATTGACGGGATATCTTGTCTCTGGTAGTGAAACACTTAATTGTAATTATCGCGAGCATCAAAGGCCCAGAGAATTCGATTAATCTATGGATTTCCATACTAATTAATTACGACTGTCATTATTAAATCTCCATTATTTCCCGACGAACGCAAATAATTAATCTTTTTTAAGGCGTTTGCTTCAAAGAAAAGATTATCCTTTCAAAGGCAAGGCAAAGCTTTTTCTACAAAGGTTGAAGTTTTAAAAATGATTTATGTTGTCTTGAAAATAATTATAAGTGCTCATTTAAAGAAAGCTCTACAGAGAAACAATGTGGATTTCTATTTTAATGAATTTACATTGAATTTAAATAACGAGATATCGTTTCAAGATTACAAGTTCCTAAAATGTCGTGTTCTCAAAATAAATCGGTATATCACAGTTTTATAATCAAAGAACAATCCAAAGATTATTTTCATGATAGTATCCTAAAATAAACTGAAATTTAAATTGTTGAAGTGGATGCTTCTCAGCTCCCAAGGGGGCTGTTACTCATATCTTGTAAAGGCTGAGTAAAGCTTGCCCGTATTTTATTTTGAAGTTTGAAATAAACACCGAAACGGGAAATCATTTCTGACATCCTCGGTGGGATTCGAACCGAGCTCACGGCATGGAATGCAAGCGCTCTACTAACTGAGCTATCCACCGGATTCAATAACTCAAATTATTCGCAAAGGCGTCTTTCGGGAAAATCAATTATTCTGATTCTAAATACTCGTACTAAATTGTAGATGTTTTGATAGGCAAACGTAGACCACTTGTCAATATGAAATTGCAATAGCATGGGTCGGAAAAACCACTACGACTCGTTTCGCACAGCTCATTTCCCCCAGAGTGAACCAAAAGGGAAACACAAATTTGGGCAGTGCGTTTGTTAGCGAAATGTCCAGTGAACCGGGACAATTTCGTCGAGGTCGTAGCCCTTAAACTCTCTACGCCTGGAGCGTAGCTCGTAGAGACTGACCGCTTGTTTTGTTGGTAGGGCTTTGTACGTTTTGTAAACATGCCAAATCTGTGTTTGACGATATGGAATTGTAAAAAATGTGTCGTAACAAAGAGAAAAACAACAATGTACCCTTATTTTTTTTTTTTACATTTAATGATAAAGTTTAGTAAATAAAAAGTAAAAAATCCAAAATAAGATTTAAATACATTTTTTTTTTTTTTTTTTTAAATAGATTTGTGGAAAGGAATGCAATCCACCAACCTACATTATTTACAATGAATGGTTCCTTGACTTTTTGGTTGATATGAGACTGAACACACAAAATGTAAAAAAGGTTCACTTCACCAATATCACCCCTGTTTCCAGGAAGGTGGGAAAAAGTGGCAGGGTGTATGTTTTTTTTTTTTTTTTTTTTTTTTAAATAGATTTGTGGAAAGGAATGCAATCAACCAACCTATTTTGCCTGGCCAGTTTTCTTCATGCGAAAGCAGAAGCTTGTGTGCATGCAACGGCATCTGTTGAACCAGGGTAGAAGTTATCGTCGTGGGATTCGAACCAGCGTTATCCGGTTCCAAATAACCTGTCTTGATCCCCGCGGCCATAGCACCGTATGTTAATTTGAGTCTTTGATTTTAATTTGCAAGTACACATGCAGCATTTGTAAGTGAGAACTAATACGTGTCCGTTTGCGGTCATGCATTTAATATGAATTTTAAATGTCAATATATCTTTGTAACTTAAAATATAGATTAATATAAGTAGTAGTTATTATTCGTTAAAAAAAATAAAGGTATCCTATGTAAAACATTCAATAAACAGGTCTTTTTTGAATGTCAAACTAAAGAATAGATTTTTGTTATCACAAGAAGCAATTATAAATAGCCACACGAAAACGAATAAATAATCCACAAAACCAAAAAAAAAATATTTCAGATATTAAAAATAAAACAAACTTACAAAAGTTAGGTTATTCCTACACCTATTCAATAAAATGCCTATCAAATTGGCGGTACAAATAAAGTTTATTGCTCTCTGTTTGTTTGCCCATACAAACGCCCTCACGTTCTAGGCTTCTCCGAACATTCTATACACATCCGATAGACAGGCAGTACTTCCATACAAATAGTTCTATTCATACTCAGGCGTAGACTAAACAGTTACTAATGCAAACGTAACTCTGAAATTATAACTCTAAATATACAAATGAAGGCATTTAAAACATGATTAAATGTTTTCTAAATCACGTTATTTTAAATGTGTTTTTGTTAATAAAAAAAGCGTTAAGTTCTGATTAGTGGAACAAGTTTGGTCTACGACTGACTATGAATAACGCTAGGGTCTACGCCTAGGAATGTCTACGTCACATCGTAGAGGAAATACATGGCGTAGGGGAAATAGGAACTTACTAATAAACTCGTGGCGCACGTAGCTGAACCAATAAACGTCTACGATGCATTTCAGATGGTTAATAAAATAAGGTTTGATTAATACTATTTGATTAATATCAGATGCAAGCTCCACTAATTGATTACTTAACGGTTAATCGATATAAGCTCATGGATTTAATACGTTTTTGATAGTCAATAAAGCAATTCATGATTAAAATTTTTAGGTGAAATATTTTTCTTATCGCCATTCATATCTTTACGAGTTTTTGATACTAAATACTTTGTGATAGATGGTACTTATATGTGGAATGTCATCCACGGAATTAAGTTGATTTAAGATTAGTAATATTAACTAACATATGGATATTGATAATTATTTAAGTTTACATACCAAAATGACGTTTCAAAATAATTACAAACTTGTCAGTATTAAAGGGATAGTTTAGTTTACTTTTGTTGTCTCTCCTTGACTGATAGGTTGGTATGAGGCTGACCCCCCGTGCTGTAAAAATCGGTTCACTTTTCACGCGGCCAACGCCACCCCGGTTTCAGGGAAAGGCGGCAGGAGTTGCGAAGGTTTATGTTCATGTGAGGTTTTTTTTTTATTTGTATGCACGCATGCAGAATGTGTAGCCTCGAACCTACAAACTACATGTGCCTGTCTGTGGGCATGCATTTAATATGAGCCTTAAATGTTAACATATCTTTGCAGCTTAGATTATAGATTATAGTATCTTATGAATCATTTGAAACCAGAGTAAAAAAAATTAATATTAAGATGTTTTAATCGGTAAGAGCTATTTTTGTTTATCTGAATCCCCTTTAAGAGCCTTCTGCGAGCTTGGTCACCGCTAAAGATGCTCGATTTCTCAAGTTGATTTACGACTGGTCATTGGTGCAGGTAGATGTTTTTTGCATCTAGACGAATAGTTGTTTTTTCTTACTCCACCAAGGATCGAACCCAAAAACATCTGATTACGCTAACCAATAGATCAAGTAAGTCCTTCAAGCCGTTTAAAATATGTAATCCACGCAAAAAAAAAAAAAAATTATTTAAAAATAAATGATGATAAGTATTGCATTATTTTATTCAGGTTTTTACGGATTCAAGCGTTAACAGGACAAATTTAAAATTTATTTATTTAAATTCGCTCGCAAAAGTCTCCTTCACGCAACGAATGCTGATTTCCCAGGAACAGGAAAAATCTCATCAAATTCAGCAATAACCTCGTATCGAAATTTCGAGAAGAATGAAGGGAATGAGATAAGTGTCTAGTCAAAAAATATTGCTTATGAATAAAACAGGGGAAAAAGGTAGTAAAAATTAGCATAATATCCTCGAGGATTTCGGATTACTTGAAAAATAAAATGGATCTCATTTTCCACCCCTCCTCGTTGGGTATTCGTTTTTCCCAACTCAAGAGCAATCAATAATGCTGAATAAATCAAAAAAACAATTATTTTTTACTTTAAAGCTCCCACAAGATTGCTGTTTAAAAATCCGAATAAAAAATCTTTCTTTTGAAGGTTCACATTCCTTAACTTATTGGTTAGTATGAAACAAACCACCCATACTGTAAAGAATGACTCACTTTGCCAATATCCTCCCTGTTTCAGTGAAGATCAGCGAAAGTTGCAGGGTTTATGTTCATTTGAGTTTAGCATTTTAATTTGAAAGCACATGATGCATTTGTAAGCGCGAACTTACAGTGGGGCTTTGTGGGCATGCACTTAATATGAATCTTAAATGTTAACATTTCTTTGCCACTTAGAATATTGACATCATCATCAAAGGAAGGAAGAATTTGCCACAGATTCAATGAAAGAAACGTACAATCTTTCTTTCGTGCAGCAGTATTGAAGATGCGAATTGCTATTATAATTGCCATATTGAATAAAACACAATTCTAGATAGAATACAAAATCGTGAAATAAGGAAGAAGTGCATTACGAAAGACATTGTAAGATGGAGAAGACTATGAATAATATATTGGTACCAACATGTAAACAGAATAGAAATGATTCATCCAGAATCATTCATTTCGATTTTTTAGGGAACCCAACAATAAGAAGACTGTCGGGAACACCTCTAAAAATGGCGTGATAGCTGGCAGTCTAGATCACAGGATGAAATAGTGGCAACTCAGATCCTTCAGAACTACGAAAGACAGAAAAAGAAGAAAATCTTCAATGCAGATTCACAAGAAGAAAAAAAGCTCACATTGATCTTGATATTTTTTCTTGTGAGTTACTTTATCGACAATGTGGCATCAGTATTTGGAGCCTCACACCGGCAAGTACTCAGACACACGATGACGCCCTTTCAGCGATTCTGTGAGACGCGACTTTGGGATAATCAATCACTCCAGATCTTCACAAAAACATTCTTTGATATTCCACCCCCTTTAATTTTTCCCTGCCTACTATATCCATTATGCGTGTGTACCTACATATTTTAATCTGAGAAAGCCGATATCTCACAAAGTTCCACTTACATTATTCTGTTTATTAAGATCTGTACCCTTAGTACGAGTTGTAAAACTCGAGTAAAGTAAAGTTTACGGAAAGTATTAAAGAGTGATTTTCCCCAAAATCTGCCGTTTTTGTTTCTTTCACTTTATGGTCTTAGCAAAAGAGTTACAGTGATGAAGAAAATCAAGTTCAAACAAATAAAATCGGCAGATTTAGGGGAAAACCACTCTTTAATATTTTCCGTAAACTTTACTTTACTCAAGTTTTGCAACTCGTACTCAGGGTAGGTATTGTACTCGTATACAACGAGTACGAGTAAAAAACATTTCGTAAATTTTCTTCTATCACGTAAATATAATAATATATGAAAGATAAAGCAACACTCCTCGTGAGTCATTTCGTTTTCATACATATTACTATTTACGCAATTAAGGGGAGCTTATGGAAACACTTTATACTGTAAGTTTAAAATATTGCGTACATTTTCCTCGATCTTGTTAACAAATAAAGTGTATGAAAACTTATCACTCATTAGGGGTATTTTTGAATATTCCATACATTATTTTATTTACGCCATCGAGAGGAATTAAGGCAATCTTTTATACTTGGATTCTTTTGGGGATTTATTTCTTGTAATTTACACAAAACTTGCTATTCAGAGTCATTCGCATCTTTTCTTGAAATTTTCCTTAATCTCTATTGAGTAAGGAATTTTCTGTTAACTTATAGAGAGTAAGTTTATTATGCTTGTAATGAGATTCCAACTTTTTATTTTTGTTCAGGATTTCTAGGTCACTGGTTTTTGGTTCTTGAATAAAATACTGGATTCTCGCTTGAGTATTTTACACTTTTATTTCAGGTATAAATTATACAACAATAGACTGAGAGACTAGTCAGAATATAAAATAAAAATAAATCTATTATTTTCAGCACCTCCGCTTCTAAAGCACAAAAATACAACCTACATTACAAATGGGTGCCAACACGGCCTGCGGCCAATGAGGACCTCGACCAATGAGGACCTCGACCAATGAGAGCTCACCAAAGCTGAGGTCGACTGATTAAAATCCCCAAATTAATTTAATTGTTATACCTACCATTGACAATTATATTAATTTTCGGATATTTAACGAACCGTTCGGTGAGAACTTACATTATTCTCTACGTTTCGTTAGCGACGTAGCCGACGTCTTCAGGAGAACATCCTATCTGTACGGCGACTGAGGATGAACAATACCTACCATTATTCAACTTCTCCTACATTTATTTAAAAATAAATGACAGCTTAGTGTTCGACTATCTATGAATAACAGGGAAAGTGATATTAAACAGATATTAAGTAGAAATTGGAGTAATGTTTGATGTACGTATTTTTTACTCTCAGATTTATTCAAGGACCTTTCTGTTCTTAAATTCAATATTTGTCTTTGTTATATCAAATAATGAAAACGTATCCATCTTTGATGTCACATAATTGAAAGAGATTCTTTGGAAATTTTATTAATATCCGAGTAAAGTGCGGATATATATCCGAGTAGTACAGAACAAAATACGGCAATCTAGGATTTTTTTTAAAAATGAGAGAAATATGCAGAAACACCAAAAACGACAATGCTTCCATATAACATAACATACATTTGATCGTTTTTATATGAAAAATCCCAACAAAGCAAAGAGTAAACCTTTTTTGGTATTAAATACACAAAATACAATATTTACTTCCAATCTTTTTCCACTGTTTACAATATAGTCAGCAAATTTTTATTTGTTTACATGAAAATATTTATTATTTTTTTCAGGAATGGGACATTCATTTTTTGTAGTGTTTGCTTTGGAGATATCTTGCAAATAAGAAATAACTTTTTAAGGATGTACAATAGATAAATGTAAACATGAATATGGTTTTTATGGGGTTTTAAATGAACAAATATCGGTTATTTGTCTTGTGAAATGAAAGACAAACTTCATATGTAAATGAATAGTCAATATTGCGACCAAGCGATCTAAGCTGATGCAAATGAACATAAGCCCTGCTACTCTTGGCGACCTTTTCTGAAAAAAGGGTGACATTGGCAAAGTGAATAATATTTTACAGAATGTCACCCTCATACCAATCTATAATTCAAGAAAAAAAACTTTGCAATATTACATTATAAATAAACAATTGCAATTATTAATTATTGAAAAGTTCAATTCAATTTTTTAAAGATTTTCTTCGTTGTATATTATTACACTTTTGAGTCACAAAATGGTTAAATAAAGAAAGTAAAAAACGCTCCAATTTTATGCAATAAACAAACTATTTTTAAACGATTAAACAAAATAGGAGGTTGAAGAGTGTGGATTATCAAAGTTTATGTTTAATTGCCTGAATTGAAATGAAGAAGATGCAAGATAAACAAATGATTTTTTGAACATAAGCCGTGCAAATCTAGTCAACCCAAACACGGTTGAATTTTTACAGCATTGGTGATCAATCTCAAAGCAGACAACTCTCCAAATAATATTATTTTATAAAAAGTGAATTAAACTCTGTTTTATCCTTTTGAATTTTTAAATAATTTAAATACTCCAAATAATATATTTTTTAAATCTTATACGTTGACTATTAATTTTGTTCCTTGACTTATATGTAGGTTGGTATGCAGCTGCCCACCCATGCTGTAAAAAATTGTTCACTTCCCCAATGTCACCCCTGTTTTAGGGAAGGACGGCAAGAGTTGATGGGTGTATGTCCATTTGAGATTTGGGGTTTTATGTTGTAGGTTCACATGCGGCATGTGCAAGCGCGATTTTGTACATGTCTGCTTGTAAGAATGCGTATAATGTGAATCCCCAATGTAACATATCTTTGCAACTTAGATTTGATTAACTGCAAAATAAGTTTAAAAATTTGGAGTTCCTTTCGCAGTAGCACATTAACCTTAAGGCACTCTACATTTTCAGAGGTTTAAAGACTGTTTAAAACGGGCCATGAATTTCAATAAGTGGGCGATTCATTCAGACCCCAGACGGTTTCCATTCACACAGGCTGTGGAGTGGTAGAGGTCCCAAAGTCGGCGGGCAGTCTGCCAAAATGTAGTACTCTATCTGTACTCCAGACGGGGCTCGCAGGTCGGCCATTGCCACATGGGTCAATGTTAAATTATCAGATCAACAATTCACTGTGGATATGCACTCCATAGCTCCCAGTGCGGTTGCCAAGAATCTCAAGTGATTTCCGTGTCCTACAGGGTCAAATATTTAAATGCAAGCTCTGTATAAAGACAAACACATATCAGAGATTTGTAACTTAAAAAAAGTGCAGCGGAACGACGCTGCACATATCGAAACCTCAAAGGTAAAACTGAATCTATAATCTAAGTTACGTAGGATATATGCTTGACATATAAGTGACATATTATTTAACTAACAAGGGGTTTTCGGATCAATGCACGTATCATATTCCTTGACTTAAAGGTTGGTATGAGGCTGACCGGGTATACTGTAGAAAATTGATCACTTTACCAATGTCACCACTGATTCAGGGAAGATCGGCAAGAGTTGCAGGGCTTATGTCCATTTTAAATTTATGCGTGTCTGCTTGTGGAAATGCATTTAATAGAATCTCAAATGATACATATCCTTGCAGCTTAGATTAAGATTAGATTTAGAAAAGTTTTTCATTCCAAAGAGTTTTGAAATCGTTTTTTCAGCTGAGCACTAAAAAGTGTCATAAAGCCCCCTTTGAAATATTTAAGTCAGAGTTCATTAAGGCCCGGTATTTTCAACGTCAGCATATGTAACTGATTTATAACAGCATATGTAACTTAAATAACTGATAAAAAAATCATTCCCACAATTTAAATAAGTGCGTCCTTTTCATTCAGTATAAAGTCGCTTTGTCAACGTTGAAAATACTCGTACAAGGCCTATGGTTCAAAAGAAACGTCGTTAATTATTTGAAATGAAAACAAACTAAATAGAGCAGCATCTCACTACCTGTATGAACTGATCACCAAAATGGAGATTTCTACCCGCGGACAGACACTCAGATCCAGGGACTCAAATAAAAGTCTGCTCCAGCTGCCGCGCAGAGCCACGAGGACGGTGTTTGGTGACCGAGCCTTTAGCGTTGCTGCTCCGACGCGACGGCTTGGAATTCTCTTCCTGCAACCCTCAGGGAGCTGAAGATTGAGGCAGTTTTTCAAAAAGGGTTTAAAACTTATTTTTTCAAAGACAGTTACAAAGCGCCTTTGCAGTGACTCAGTCTCGAAAAGGCGTTATACAAATGTTATTTATTATTATCGTACTATTATTCATTCAATTTTTTTTTTAATATACTTGTATAATATCAATGACTTCAAAAGTTTCTGTTTTCCGGGCAATAAATATAGAAACACACACTATTCCAACATATCATAGCGCATGTTTGTATGTAAAGCGTCTGGGTAAGAACTGCAAAGGAAAAAGAAGAATAAATAATGTATGAGCATTAAGGAAATCGACTTCCCTTTGTATGAAATACGTTTGACGTGCCTAGCACACAGGGCATACATGAAAAGGGGTTAGTAGTACCGCGGCGTATTATGAAAATACTGTTTTTGGATTCTACAAACATTCAATAACTGTACTAAGGATGAAACCTCGCTAGTTTTTCAGCTAAACAGAGAAGTGGTGAGTTTTTGACATTCCGATATCTCACGAGATTATCAAATGATATATTTTTTAAATACGTACGTACATGTTTTAGAAAAAAAATACTGTGAAAAAATAAATAGAAAAGACTGTTAATATATCGGTTATGAAATAAAATTAATAAATATGGTGTCATTAGCGTAAAGATTGTATTGTGTTTAAAATATAAATAAGAACCTTACATAAAAAAATTACAATGAGTTTACCCTATTTTTTAATCCTTTATTAGAGATTTTTGAAATTATCGTTTGCACAGTTTCAATACAAATGTGTGATTAAATTATTTATTTCAGTCATCTGTAAAGATTCCAATGTCAACCCGGTTTTAGGAGAAGGCGGTAGTAGCAAAAATATTTATTTTGTTGCCAAACTGTAAACCTAAAAGTGTAGATGTCTTGCTATATATTCTGGAAAAAAGGTCTACGTGTATAAATTATAAACTTCAGCCATCTGTAAAGATTCCAATGTCACCTCGGTTTCAATGAAAGGCAGTAGGAGCAAAAACAGTTATTTTGTTGCCAAACTATAAACCTAAAAGTCTAGATTTCTTGCTATATATCCGGGAAAAAAGGCCAAAAAATCTATCCATAAATTATAATCTATCAGTTTTTACCAATCATATTTCGATTTTTCCAAACAAGTCAAATTTCTTGTAAAAAAAATGAAATTCAAAAAGCGATCGAAATCCTGCTGAAGTCATGCTTGCAGCCCCTATTCAGAAGCCGTTCAGTTAAATGGAAAGTCGTGGTACGAAAAAAAACCACCCCCGATTTACAAAAGGTGAAAGAGTTCACACACTTCGTGGCAGCGGCTCCTAGGGGAGTTTTTCAATCTAACTGCCCATCAAAGGGTGACAAATATTTGCCTGTCAGTGCCAATACCGGCTCGGTCCCTCTGAGAGCTACGGTACGACCCCCCAGTGCTTTTTTGGCTCATCTACCATTTGGTTCAAAGGTGACCTTTAATTTTTTTAAATAGATTTGTGAAGAGGAGTGTAATCCACTTACCTATTCTGCCTGGCCAGAAACAGGTATTAATACCATCAATTAATAAATAATTATTGCATATTTTAATAAATAATTAATTAATAATTACACAATGACATCTATTGAACCAGGATCGAAGATCGAAGGTCAAATGACCTAGGCATGGATCGAACCAGCGTTATTCTATTCCAAATACGCAAAAAAAATCAGCCACTTGAACCCCTCGGCCATAACCGATGACTTTAATATAATTATCTTAGAATCAAATTCTGTACAATCCGAGCTGAGAAAAAAACGTGAAGCACGATAATCTGAGAGTTTTTTTTAAATATTTTTTAAAATAAATTTTTAGTTTTCATAAGACACATTGGTCCAGTACAAATATAAACATTGTTAATGCGAAATTACCTCTGATGGACATAAGACAAACAAGCACTAAGGAGAGGGGTAGCCATAAAAGGATGTGCTCCCCTATTTGAGGGGAAATGTACTATAAGTCCATACATCGTATACTATAAACGAATGACTTCGCAATATTTATAAATTGCAAGATTTCCCTTGTAAGTTATGGCTTCTGGGAGAATGTATGTGATAAAAATGTATTTTAAGTGAAAATATTCGTTTCTACAAAACGTAATATTTTTATTACTTACGTTATTTTTTCACTCATTGAAAAATTCAGTTTAAAATTATAACCATCTATAAATATCTACTTTAATACGCAACGCAACTTTCATGCGCGAACTTGTGCGTGTTTGCTTGTGAGAATGGATATAATGTGAATCCTCAATGTAACATATCTTTGCAACTTCGATTAGATTAGATAAGATGAGATAACTTGGGACCTAAAAGTCATTTAAGATACCAATTGTATCTGTCTAAAATGTAAATTTCTCCAATTTAATTACTTACAGAAATGTTTTCAGTGAAATGAATTTGAATATTCTCAAACGGTTTATTTCGGCAAATCAATAAACTCGATACAATACTGTTATTTCAATCAATCCAATACACGTCCTTTCACTCTGGCACACGTAGCAGCGCGAAAGCTCTACGAGGAGGAATTAACACTTTGCCTGCTGTATGCTCTACGACTATCAAACAATGAAAGCAATTTCCTCACATATTATCATACAATATTCCTCAACTCTCAGATAAAAACAATATAGCACAACACATATAACTAATATTAAATTTTGTATTTTGAATTTTGTATTTGATAGAGTTAGGAATGAATGGGTACAAAAAGAATGTAATTTGAAAGAGGATGTGAAAGTTAAAGTACAAAAGAATGTGATGAGATGGTTTGGGCATGTGGAAAGAATGAAAGATGATAGACTGACAAAGTATGTATACAAAGAAAGTGTGATAGGAAAAAGAGGGAAGGGACGACCGAGAAAAGTATGGAGTGATCAGATTGAGGAGATTGTGAAAGAATGGGATATACAAAGTGAGCGTAAAAGAAGAAAATGCATGAAAAAGGTGATGGATATGAAGGAATTGAAAGAGGTATGTCAGGATAGGAAAAAATGGAGGCAACTCTGCAGAGGCTCTGGCCACCCCTAGCGGAATGGCGACAGAGTTACAGTTACAGTTACAGTATTGGATTTTAATGTTAATCCATTTGTTTAAGTCTAGAATGTTATTTGTTGTGTATGCTCCTTGACTTATAGGTTGGTATGCGGCTGACCACCCATGCTGTAGAAAATGGTTCACTTTGCCAATGTCACTCCTGTGTCAGGGAAGGACGGCAGGAGTTGCAGGATGTATGGCTATTTGAGATTTGGTTTTTATGATGCGGCATGCGTAAGCGCGAACTTGTACGTGTCTGCTTGTGAGAATGCATGTAATGTGAATCCCCAATGGTACATATCTTCGCAACTTAGATAAGATTAGATTAGTCATTATTTCGTAGATAGTCCGATCAATAGCTCAGTTGCTAGAGTGCTTGCATTTCATGCCGAAAGCTCAGGTTCAAACCCCACCGAGAGTGTCAGAAATGATTTTCAGTTTCATTTCAAAACTAAAATAAATAAAAAATGGCAAGGTTTACACAGCTTTCACAAGTAATGAGTACCAGCTCCCTCGAGAGCTCGGAAATCCCCACTTCAACAGAAGGCCGGCCCATTACGTGTAAAAATAAATAGATTCCACTCGCCACATGCGACCCTTTCGGGGTAAACGCGGCAAGTAGTACCACTATATGTGTAGCTTAGTAGTTAAAAATACTATGTTTCATTGATGCACGTAGAATGTTAGTAAGGGACAACTTCAGATGATAGTACAAAAACGAAACAGATGAGACTTTTTGGTCCGACATCCTGCAAGACAATTTGTCTTAGATTTATTTGGGCAGATCAATTATCTCCTTGTCTGCTTTATGCTCTACGCTAGTCAAATTATGAAAGGATTTTCAACAATACACTCTGATTATACGACATCTGTCAAATCTTACATAGAAAATTTGTACAATTGATTAAGTGTCGATTTAATGTTTCCAAAGATATTGAACATATTGTGTTTTATTGATGTGGAGAAAACTACAGTTATTAGCCCACTTCAGATAAAAGGGCAAAACCGTAATAAATGAGATTGTAGGTGCGTGATCCAAAAGATAATTTGTCTTAGATTTATCTGGTGTATAACTCCTGAAAGGTCTACGCTAATCAATTAACACTTTGTCTGTTGTATACTTTACGCCAATCACATTATGGAAAAGATGAAAACTTTACGCACTGCTTTATCAACATTACATATTTTGGCGTAGCAAACTTTTTTTTTGACACGATTTTTTTAACAGATAAGTTGTACTATATTTTGTATAAAATCAGTTACAAATAATCGAGATAATTTTAATTTAAGCTATCGTTACACGAAATAAAACAATTATAATAAAGGGGCCGTAATGTAAATTACATATCTCGTTAATCCGGCGTAGACTTGAGAAGATATTCTCAATCTCAAATCCATCGTAGCAGACAATATTTTTTGATAATATATATTGTATTGTTTGTGTATTAACACTGTAAAAATTCGTATTGAATAATTATTAAGTTAAAGGATTTAAATCAAACACTGTTATTTTCTATTGTTATTGTTACGAAATTAGGGTTCAATTGTCTTCAAATTAAAAATACACAGGTCTTCTTCAATAGTTATTTATTTTACACAGTTACAAAATTTATTTTCACACTACTTTCTCGATTATTCCATTGGTTTCGGTTCACTGATCAGATGGCTTCGATGTGTTTGTTAGTCGCTATGATACTGGCCCGCTCTGCAGGCCATTCGCACCTTTATACTCTTCAGAGCAGTATGATCCAGAACTAAAGTCGCCAGACGGTTCCAGAGTAATTATTACTTCTCGATGTTTCGCGTACTACCTAGACACAACCAAAATCCTACCTACCAATGCAATACAGTATTCCTATAATTATAACAAATACCTACTTAGCCTAGAGAATTCTACACTTATACATAATTATCGATCTTACCTACCAATACTTTTGAGGATTCTTATAACTATAACTATCCATACTTATTTCAATATTTATATTTACATAACACTATAACTACCCATACTTATTTCAATATTTATATTTACATAACACTACCCCCCACCTAGACTGTTTCGTCCCGGAACAGTCTTGACTCTGTGTAGGTAGGGGCATGCTGATCCACGTCGACACCCTGTGGTCAGGAAGAAGTGGCAGTCCACGGATTTCTCCCCACTGGCTCTCGGCTGCGCTTGCTCGCAGCACACCATGACGCTGATGCCGACTCCCGAGAACACTGCTTCAATCATACTCCGGATTATCCGCCAGTCTCGATTAGCGCGGCCGCCACCCATCTTCGGTATTGCCAGACGCGCCTGCTGATCCTCCAACATGTAGTCACGCAGCTCAACAAGGCCGTCCCACAATGCCTTGTAGTCCTCTTCCAGGTTGCTGGAATCCGGGACAACCAGGCAGTATGCTTGTTGACGCCCCTTCGGTAGTCTCAGAGCTCTTCCTTGCGGGCTGCTCGAGGGTTGCGGTTCTCCGAATTTGTATCGGAAGACCCGTGCAATTCCTCTAGACATATCTAGATCTTCCGGTACACTGCATGCCAGTGTGTGGTCCCTAGTGACCTCAAATAAGTCCTTGTGGACTTCTGTGGTCACTCCATGGCGAATCTTCTGTCCCTCTTGCACCTTGCTCCAGAACGTCTCAAACAGGGGCGCTTCTTTGGATGCGACGCATTTTTGTACTCTCTGGGCGGGCTGGTCATTGTTTGACCACTTTGCTCTTTGAGTTGGCCGGTGGTTATCCTTCATTCGAGCTCCCGCCTCCGTGGTGTTGCTGATCTTGGACTCCAGGTTGGCGATGGTGTCCTTCGTCCTGGGCCCCTGCCCAGCTTCCAGCTGCTGGAGCTTAGTCTTAAGCCCCTTGTTCTGTCTCTCCAGGCTCAGCACAGTCTCGTGCAACTCGTCCCTCTCGGCCTCCGCTGTTCGCCGGACCCTTTCACTGCTGGCCAAGTTCTTCGTCAGCTGCCTGTTCTCCGTCTCCATGACTTTGACCTTTCTCTCGGCATCCTGGAGCTGTTTCCTCAGCCGTTTGTTCATCTCCATGGTGGTCTCTACATCCTTGCGGTCGTCTTCCAATTTCTCCGGTCCTTGAGACTTTGGGCACCTCGCGCTCAGGTGTCCTTGCTGGCCACACGTCCAGCAGTGCGCCTTCTGTCTCGTTGGCTCAAGTTGCTGCAGCACTTTTTCTATTATTTCCTCGGTTGTAGGTAGTTTGACCTCCTCTGCCTTGATTGCACAAACCCTGGCGTGGCCCCTGATGGACTGTTTGACAGCCTCAAATTCGAGAGCTCGGCTTAGCGCCTCGTTCAACGTCTTCGGAAGAGCCAGCTTCACTGCTTGCTGCGTCTCCCATTCTCTCAATCCGTTCAGGAACTTGTCCACTGCCAAGCTCTCGCAGATGTCATCAGGGAATGTCGGGTAAGCGTCTCGTACTAGGTGGACGATGTCCATCTCAAACTCCTGGAGGCTCTCGTTGGGCTTCTGCACCCTTGTGTTCAGCTGCGACTTGTACAGCTGCTCCAGGCACTTGTGGCCATAGCGCATATCCAAGCGCTGCTTCAGCTGCCCAAAGTCACCACGGTTGTCCAGGGGTATGGCCTGCAGAACCCTGAGATCGTCTCCTCGGAGCGACAGGCTGAGAACCGAAGCCTTCTTCTGCTGGCTCCAGGCTCCCATCATGGCAGCCGTCTCAAAGAGGGTCAAATACTCCTCCCACGACGTCTTCCCGTCGAAGGTCGGAAGGTTGTGCTTCGACAGCGAAGGGTCGTCATCCCCTCTAGTGACCCTGGTTGGAGTTGAGCATCCCTGGTCGGTCTCGTCGTGAAGGCCGTCTTTGGGGGATATTCTGGTGGACTCCATCTGGCACTTGTCAGCCAGCTCGGCACGCAGACGGTCTTCCAGGTTTGACATCCGAGTCTCCATTTCCCCCTTCAGGGCCGAGAGGTTGGTTGTCATCTTCTCCTCTATTTCTCCTTTCAGGGTTGTGAGACTATCCGCTATCTCCGCCTTCAGGGTCCTGGCGTTGTCAGCCATCTCCGCCTTCAGGTCTTCCCTCAGGGTCTTGGCGTTGTCAGCCATCTCCGCCTTCAGGTCTTCCCTCAGGGTCTTGGAATTGTCAGCCATCTCAGTCTTCAGTCCTGTCAGGTTACTGTTGATGCTGATATTTAGCTCGTCCAAGGCGCGGTCCCCCCCAGACGCCATGACAAAATATGCCGGGTCTTCGCCTGTCTGTTCCAAGGCCTCTATGAGGCGTGCCTGTAAGGCCGCCTTCCCTCCTGAGGTCTCCAGGTCCCTCTCCAGAAGCTCATTTTTAAGCTCTGTGACTTTGAGGTCCTTGACGTTCACTTTGGTTGCCATTTTTTTTAAAATTTACTTCAAAACGAAAATATTTTTAAATTTATTTAATACAAGTTTTGAGTTTTATATATATAGCTGTTTTGAATACGTACTTTAGCAAAAATAATAATTTGTCTGATTACACTGATTGGTAGGTAGGTACTGTCTTTTAATATTTATTTTTAATTCACCAATATTTTTAACATAATAATGTCTGATAGTACATAATTATTTATTTCGTCTCAAGTCTTTCAAACACACAGGTAGGTACTTAATGTACATTCACACACTTGTAAACAAAGGATAGTTATTCAAAAACTTTTTCTCGATGAATCTGGAACGTTCTTTTGTAATATTTTTCAAGATTTTTTTTTTTTTTTTTTTTTTTTTTTAATCACACACAATAATAAAAAACTATGGTCCAATTTGATGACTTTCTCAATGCGGTAAAATAGTCATTATGTTATGTCCAGAATTATGTCCAGAATTATGTTCCATATGATGTTCCAGAATTTATAAGCAACTTGCTTTTGCGTCTTTTCTTTTAACAAAAATTTATTGAAACACTTGTTTTCACAAAAGTCAGTTCACACAAAGTTCAATTTGAATAAAGTTCATTTTAACACTTATTTAATTTATTTTATTTATTTTTAGACAGAAGATCTTAATTTTTCTTGACAACCCCACACCTGACACCAATTGTTACGAAATTAGGGTTCAATTGTCTTCAAATTAAAAATACACAGGTCTTCTTC
This sequence comes from Agapetus fuscipes, assembly GCA_951799405.1. Classification (NCBI taxonomy): domain Eukaryota; kingdom Metazoa; phylum Arthropoda; class Insecta; order Trichoptera; family Glossosomatidae; genus Agapetus; species Agapetus fuscipes. Next base: position 3,693,267 of record OX637350.1, read on the forward strand.
AATAGTTATTTATTTTACACAGTTACAAAATTTATTTTCACACTACTTTCTCGATTATTCCATTGGTTTCGGTTCACTGATCAGATGGCTTCGATGTGTTTGTTAGTCGCTATGATACTGGCCCGCTCTGCAGGCCATTCGCACCTTTATACTCTTCAGAGCAGTATGATCCAGAACTAAAGTCGCCAGACGGTTCCAGAGTAATTATTACTTCTCGATGTTTCGCGTACTACCTAGACACAACCAAAATCCTACCTACCAATGCAATACAGTATTCCTATAATTATAACAAATACCTACTTAGCCTAGAGAATTCTACACCTATACATAATTATCGATCTTACCTACCAATACTTTTGAGGATTCTTATAACTATAACTATCCATACTTATTTCAATATTTATATTTACATAACACTATAACTACCCATACTTATTTCAATATTTATATTTACATAACATTATATTTCACTTTTACAATTATTTATTCTTTAATTTTACTAACGTTTTCGATCTTATTTTATAAATTTTTTAATACTAAAAAATCTTATCTTTTGTCCAACGAGCATGATTTCTTTAGAAAATATATCTCTATTTGCCGAAGCAGATTTTCGCAAGAAATCTGGTTTAAGAAAGCAGGTACATTTCTGTAAGAATTATTTTATAAGTAAGCAGGTACATTTTTGCATGAAATCTTTTATAAGTAAGCAGGTACATTTTTGCATGAAATTTTATATTAGAAAGCAGGTTCAATTTTGTAAGAAATCTCGTATAAGAAAGCAGGTACATTTTTGAAACGAGATATCTCGTCTGCGGCAGTGAACCGTTTAAGCTCGCGCGCGGGAAAACGCGTCCCGCATGGCAACTAATTTCCCGCCAAAAGGAGCCGGATTTTATTAAAAGGCCGCCAAATGAAATATAAAGAGACTGGCTGGTGAAAGGCTGGGCGGGAAGGGCTGACAATGGCCGTGATTGTGTTCCCAGAGCTCCCCACTGGAAACCGTAATCTGGACGGTTCAACAAACAAACAAACTCGGCAAAAAAAACATTTTTCAGATAAACAATTACACTCCTTTAAAAAAGCTGAATTTTTTCATTATCGAATTATATCACCCTTAAAGTATTAATACTAAATTTAATATTAAAAGTTGCTTAAACGTTTTCTTATGTATTGTATATTTAGATGTAGAGCTATCAAAATCTACCTGCGCTTTTCTTATAAGTTTGCTAACAAAAAACCATCAATTTAAAAAGCTGTATGTTTTCAAATTGTAAATTAAGATGATGTAACCTTACACTAAAGAAAATCTACCTGAACTATTCCATAAATTTGTCAATTGTTACATTGGCAAAGTGAACCAATTTTAACATAATTTTTAGTATAACCCCAAATTACCTATAAAGCCGGGTATTTTCAGCGTTTGCATAGCGGCTTTTTACCGAACGAACAGGACACACTTATGTCAATCTTGTGCACATATGCTAGTATTGAAAATACCGGGCCTGAGTCAAAGAGCTAAAATATAACGTGTCTTTACCTGCGTAAATCTAAGAACAAAAATGATCTATAAAGTACATTAAGATAACAATTAAATTTAAAAAAATATATATAAATCTGAAACACGAACACTGCACATTCACTGCTATTTTAATTGATTACTTTAATACATTTTAGCACAGCTATATTTATAAAATATTAAAAGTTTTTTTTTGAAAATTTGGCGTGAAGAATAAATGTTGCTTAGCAAAAACATAACCTCTCTTATGGACTCATTGAAAACCAGAGAATGAATATTATTGCAACAACTTATTTAAAAAAAAAAAATTTTTTTCGCGTAGCCAATTTTTCTAGGCCTGTGGTACGCAGCGTAAAAGTGCAGGCTGAGCCCTATTTGGCCCCCACGGTCGCACTTGACGAACCTTTTGTTGGGCGCCAAACACAATTAAAAATGGCGCCCTTTTCACCATCGTATCGCCATAGCCATGGTCGCATTACTTTTTCATTTCCGACACCCAAAATTATTTAAAAAAAAACAGAAAAATAATCCAAGCCAGGAGTTTTTAGAGCATCGCAAGCAAGTGCTTGATTTTTTAAAATGATTTTTGTACATCTGTACTCTATAATCTAAGTTGCAGAGATATATTAAAATTTAAGGCTCTCAAATGCATGCCCACTAACAAACATGTGAAGTTCGTGCTTACAAGTGCTGAATGTGTACTTACAAATACAATCCAAACCTTAAATGAACATAAGCCCTACAACTTTTGCCGACCTTCCCTGACACAGGGGTGACATTGGCAAAGTGAATCATTTTTTAAAGTATGGGTGGTCAGCCTCACACCAGTGCCTCATAAATGTGCCTTGTTGTGGGCACCAAATATGAGCAATAAGTGTCAACATATAAGTGCAACTTAGATGATAGATAATAGATGTAAAATTAAATACTGCTACGTGTAAATTATTGTCCTAAAAAAGTACTTAATAATATTTTGAAAAGATCATTTTTTTATACATTGGTAAATAAAGCTCATTCTTACTTTTTTTGTTTACAAAAAATCTATGAAAAATTAACGTAGATGACAAACAAAATTTGAGAAATCATTTGTCAAAAAACGTTATTTTTTTAAATATTTTCATTTGAATCGTATCCTAAAAATATTAAAGGTTCCGTGTTATTACACAAGACAAACGATCATAGTGAAAAGTGAGTCGTACAAAATCAAAAACGGCAATCTAGGAATTTTCTACAAAATGATGAATACATGAAATTATAAGCAATCACTTTCTCATTATGTGAGTATATTTATCTCATTTTCGGGAAAAATCCTAGATTGCTGTGTTTGATTCTTTACGACTCTACAGTGGGTGAGGTTTTTTTTATTTTATTAAAAACGCAAAAAGGGGTTTATGAAACGTTGAATGTTCGTGAATTTTCCGCGAAAAACGTCAAGCGCAGCTGGGGCTGTGAAAAAATTGCGGGACCCAAAATATATTCATTGTGGAAGACATTTGGTTGTTTAAATTTCATTTTGTGGTACTTTCCAAAGAGAAAATATCACAAATACATATGTATTGTTACGAACCATGAGTTTGTGTGTACTTGCAATGTAGTTTGTTGGTATGTGTGTGTTTTCCTCTAGTATAATCTACTATAACTTTGTGTACATGTACTTAAGCACGCTTGTGTATGTAGAACAATCTGGCTCTAGTATGATCCATAATAGGAGTATTCGTACGTTGTCATAAGCACGCTAGTTAGTGTGCGTGTAGAACAATCCTCTTATATAGTGAAACGGAGAGATCTTTCGCCCAATTTATGTACTATTCCACCAACAGAACATTTACGCACACACAATCACTAGAATGTCATTTCAAGTCACGAATACTCCTAGATGTTTCTGTATTACGTGCTTCAGTGTGTGTAATCATTTGGATGTAGGTGTGTAGAAGCGCACGTACTCCTAGTTCGCAACAATAGAAATAAGCATTTAGTCACAGGCACTATGCGATTGAAAAGATAACGCGCGATAAAGTCAATTATTCAAATGAGTGTTTTAATTTGATGATAATCTTTAAGTGTATCAAAATTTTCGGTTGACAAAAAAAACAATGTCAAATTATGTTATCTCGTTAAATTTTAATAAATCTACAAGGCAGGAACAATAAGTGAATATTTATTACCCATTGGGTACAGCAATGCAAGTATACAACTTTTTAATAAAACTCAACCGTAGCGTTTTACAACGTAAACTAAAACAGTGCCTCTTGTAAGCATATAAGTTTCTTTACATTTTTGTTAAAACGCTATTATTAAGTTTAACGTAAATGCAGTACTTGGGGGTACCGGAAGCCCTTTGTAAGACTGGAAAGCGGTCAAAAAAATAGCCTAGTTTATGAGTAGCCCGGGTGTACAATACGTCCACCTTGTGCTTGTTTGGCCTATCTACCATTGGATTCAAATATGTCCTAACAATGAAATTGCCTTAAAGAATCAAATTTTACACAATTCTGATCTGAGAAAAAAAACGTTACAACCGATAATGTGTGAGTTGTTTTAAATATCAATTTTCAATTTTATAAGACACATACATTGACTGGTCTGTAGTCTAGTGGTTAACATTTTGGACTCGTGATAAGAAGATAGTGGGTTCAAATCCCGGCGGAGCACGAAAAAATATTTATTTTTTCAATTTTTTTCTTCGCTGGGTTGAAAAATTAATCTGGCTTCACCAAAGACAGGTCCATCCAGCCTTACACCAATTATGGCTTGCTTCAGAATTGGCGCTTTCTATAAGCGACGACCAAGCTTGCAGAGGACTTTTGAAGTGTGATGCACACAAAAACAGCGTTCACCAAATAAATCATCCTAATATTATTTTATTTATTATAGGTCCAGCAGGCATACAAACACTGCTCATGTGAAATTACCTCTGACGGACATAAGACCAACAAGCACTAAGGGGACGAATAGTTCTCGAAATTTATCGTTCACAACGATCTTATTGGGCGTTCATAATTCAATTAAACCTTTGCTTCACTTAAGCTCACATTTGGGTCGCAAATTGCCTTACTTATGCAAACACATTAGCCCAAAGAAAATCAACTTTACGGCCGCTTACACAGGGTTTCAGTGAACGCACGAATAGAAAATGGGTAATTTTCAAGCACTTATTCAATCTAATAATAGTATTTCATTCATGTATAAAATAAATGACATATTTACACGTAAAAAAAAGGAACTAAGCTACACACAAAGTGTAACTTCTAGATAAATCTAAAGAAAATGAAAACACATGAAAATATAATAGCTTGATGCTTGTCTATTTTCAGCATATTGAGAGAGATCTGTAAAAGTTTCTGAAAAGAAAAAGATCTGTATAAAGGAAAAAAAACAGCACATTTTTTTATTCCTTGACTTATAGGTTAGTATGCGTCTGACCACCCATGCTGTAGAAAATGGTTCACTTTGCCAATATCACCCCTGTTTTCAGAGAAGGTCGGCAGGAATTGCAGGGTGTATGTACATTTGAGATTTGGTTTTTATGTTGTAGGTGCGAACTTGTACGTGTCTGCTTGTGAGAATGCATGTCATGTGAATCCCCAATGTAACATATCTTTGCAACTCAGATTAGAGGTTTGGATTAAAATTTTGTAAGTACACAATATGTAGCATTTGTAAACGCGTGCCGGTTTGCGGGCATACACTTGATATGAATCTTAAATGTTATACCTTTGCCTTTTAGATTATACATCATATATAGAAACGCTTGTGGAGTTAACCCTATGTTTTGCACTTGAGGCGAAAAATATTATAGTACTATAACGTTAATTGCAGTGTCCTCTTCTTACTAAAATCTTAATACTAGCAATTTATTCAAGTTCCTTAAATATTAGAGAAATGACTTCCAGTTTTTTTGGGAGGATGGAAACGCCCTTAAAGTTACTCAATTTTCAGTTGAAAATAAAGTAATTGTACACACAGATGCTACACTTTCGTAAAGCTACAATTTGCAACCGATAATAGTTCGGGAAAAAACAAATACAAAATACATCAATGTTTTAATTTTTTATAAAAAAATACTTTACTTTACTTTTACTTTCTTCGGCTCATAAGCCTTGAAGGCTCAGGGCATCCCGCACCACAATTCTCCAGGACTTTTGTCCGAGGCATTGATATGCGGGATTTGCAACATTTTTAATTTTTGCAGGAAAGGGTTGTTAGCCCTTCGCCCAACACCCTACCAGGAGGACCAGTTCTCTTAGTTGGGGGGATCCGGTTTTATGGCGCCGGAAGCTCGCCATCGCCCTCTCCTATTTGTTATGGCTGCTGGTATTGCCAGTGACCACATTGCCCGAGGCTCGCGGGGCTAAATGGCCACTCGTGGACGCTAGGAGTAGGACTATGTTGGTATATGGCGTTACACGGTATTTAAGTAGTACATACACATCTCCCAGCAAGATATGTACCTCCGTGACCTACCAACTTTGCAAAAATACTAAAATAAAAATCAATTAGATATTTATATGTATGCGACATACTGTAACTGTACTGTAACTGTCTGCTACGTAAAATTGTCAACCATTTTTTCAAATATTAAACTTACGTAAATTGTAATATATTTTGTAAACGAGTGTGACTCAATGATATGATAAAAAAAAAACATTTTTCCAAGGGAAGCGGTATAAAACGCCAGGTGGTATAATTTTCATTGCGCCGCACATGATTTCATGTATTTTTAGCGTGCTTAAAAAGCCAATGGAATTGAATAGCAAAGCACATTACTGTGAAAACGGGAACACGTCAGGCGTCGGCAAATAGCATGACTAATGACGCATATAATGTCACAGTACAATTGTATATATCGACGGTTAAAAGGCAATGGGGGATAAGCGACATAGAATTATTGTCCAGGAGAGCAGTTTGAAGTTGGAGATTGCAGAAAAATGGCACAACTTTTTAATTTTTATCATATCGTTAAAATCAAAACAGCTGTGCCCCGCTCAATAAGGTCAACAGACTGCATTGGCTGGGGCACATTCAGCGAATGGACCATCGGATGATGATGATGATGATTTCTTTATCAGCGCCGTTTCGTAACTCTATATCACTCCAAGGGCGCTTAGTATTTTACTGGGCGAAAAAAAATGTCATCCTCCTTTTTAGGTCCTCAATCGTCTTAGACCTCCGGATTTCTGGTGGTAGTTGATTCCAGGTCGCAGGGCCGGCCACTGCAAAAGCACGGTCTCCGAAAACAGTGGCAATTTTTCTTCTAGGTTCATTTAGCAGGGTTTCCGCTCCGTTCTCTGCTGATCTTAGTGTTTGCTCGCTTGAGCCCAGGACTTTTGAGACAATCAGCTCTTGGATGTAGAAAGGAGCTGCCCGGAGAAGACGATTGTGATGACGAACCCCAAGGGACGCCGGACAGTGGGAAGACCACGTTCAAGATGGCTGGATGGAGTGGGGGCGGATTGCCGTGCAGTGGGAATGTGGGACTGGAGGAGGAAGACGTTGGATAGTCAGCGCTGGCAGCGGTTGCTGAGGGAGGTCAAGACCCACCCCGGGTTGTCGTGCCAATGATGATGATGACAACAGCTCTAAAATTAAAAAAATAAAGGCATCTATTGGCATTCCTATTAATGTGGTTTAACGATGTTTTACGTTTTTTTATGTCACAAACGCCTTAAGGACAAAAAAGGCCAAAATATTGTCGGTTGCACCAAAACCATACTACTACGAAAAAGCAGTTGTTTGCTTGGGCATAAACAACAACAAAAAACATCATAGAGCTGTGAGAGTTAGCGCATTAGAAAGAGCGGAAAATTTTAAGTAGGATAGCTTTCATAACACATCGACCAAAACGTCGCTTATGCCGTACTTCCTTTTAACCGTCGATATAATGTCATAGTACAATTGTACATAATATTGACTGAAAAAAGTTGATTGCCGGCTCCACACATGTCACCTATCTATATAATAATACACACATATATACATCTATAATCTAATATTAAAGGTTCATTTTAAATGCATACCCACAGACAGGCACATGTAGGTTCGCGCCTACATATTCTGCATGTGTGCATTCAAAGAAGCAAAACTCCCATGAACAAAAACCTTGCAACTCTTGCCGCCCTTTCCCTGAAACCGGGTTGGCATTGGAAAAAGTGAACTATTTTTTACAGCACGGGGGTCAGCCTCATACCAACCTATTAGTCTAGGAGCTGAAAACATAAGGTGATGATAATAATAATACTATGAATATTAGGATGATTTATATGGTGTGCGCTGTTTTAGTGTAAATCACACCTCAAGGACCCTCTGGGAGCTTGGTCGTCACTGTGGAAAACGCTAATTCTCAAGCAAGACCCAGTTGCTGTAAGGCTGGACAGACTTTTGGTGACCGGTCTTTGGTCAACGCATAGGAATTTACCAATCCTACGAAGAGCGTGCTTGAAAAACAAAAGGTACATTTTTTGTGCTCCGTCTGAGTTCGGACCCACGACCTTCCATTTACGAGTCCGAAGCGTTACCACAAGACTACGGACCGGTCTACACCGGTCGTTGCAGCAAACGTACAGTACCCTTAGTACGGGTTGCAAAACTTGAGTAATGTAAAGTTTACGGCAATTATTAAAGAGTGATTTCCCCCAAAATCTGCCGTTTTTGTTTGTTTGAACTTGATTTTTTTCATCACTGTAACTCTTTTGCTAAGACCATAAAGTGTAAGAAACAAAATTCCCAATGTCTTATACTCGGGGTACTTGGTGTAAGGTATAAAAAAAACTGACAGCTAACGGAAATAGCCACTTAAGTAGCTGTTATAAAATATGAATAAGGTTCTTTGTTCATTTTATTCTCTTGGTTGAAAATTTATTTGCCTTTACCAAAGCCTGGTCACTAAAAGCCTGTTTAGTCTTACACCAACTTGCGCTCTTAGCGACGACTAAGCCTCGGTATTTTCAACGTTAGCATAGCGACTTTATACTTAGTGAAAAGGAGCACTTATGCCAATCGTGTGGGTAGTTTTTTCATCAGCTAAAAATCATATTAAATGCGTATGGTATGAGGCTGACCACCCATACAGTAAAAATGGTTCACTTTGCCGATGTCACCCCTGTGTCAAGAAAGGTCGGCAAAAGTTGCAGGGCTTATGTTCATTTTAGATTTGGATTTTTATTTGTTAGTACATTTGCAGCATTTGTAAGCGCAAACTTACACGTTCCTAATTATTTAAAAATACAAATGGGTAAAACATAGTTTTAATTCACTTATTTATTGATTTTTTGTGCTCTAATGAACATTTTCGCCTAATGAGGCATCTTCAGGAGCAGAATGGTTACAACGTTCCTGTTTGTGGACATGCATTTAAAATTAATTTTAAATGTTAATGTATACCTTTGCAACTTAGATTATAGATTATACACCACATTCTATAATCTTACATGACAGAATGTAAATGGCAGAATTTTCGACACATGTGTGAGCTTGTTTCTTTACTTATTACACAGACGCTTCATTTATTTATTCTCAGTAGAAAAAAATGAAAGGCAAGCTTCGTAAATATTTCTGGAGAAATAATTGGGACTGTCGGATGGTATTGGGGAGAAGTGGAAGGTGGACTCTATATTATTTATAAGCCGTCATAGTTGATTGATGTGAACGAATTCATTGGAGTAAAACATAGAATGAATGTAATTGCTTGTGTTGTGTTGTACGAACATGTTTGAGCAAAACCATGATAATATAAATAATATAATATTATAATGATTTATTGGGTGAGCGCTGTTTTTGTAGGAATCACATCTCAAAAACCCTCTAAATAATAGGTTTAAATATTCTTATCAGGTTAAATGTGCACAACTTCTTGTACATCTAAACTTTGTTTACTTGTTTTACAAACAGTTCTTATCACACCCACAACTATTTTCATTTCCATACAATGAAGGATTGTTTTTTAATTGTATAAATACAATCCATTTAAAAACCTTAATTTATAAAGATTGATTATTTTTTAAATTAACAATAAAAAAATAAAATAAATTGAAACTTTGCTTTATTCCTTTTTTATTGATTTTTTGAGTAAGTGCGTTACAAATATTTTCGAAAAGAATTTTCACAGTGTTTTCACAAAAATCTTTTGAAAATTTACCTTCATTCAATTGAATGTTGTGATTTTAAAAATATTGTACTGTTTATTTTTTCAGAAGCGAGCAGAGCTTAGAAAAAGTTACACACAGTAGTAGCAAAACATAAGCAAGAAGAAAGGAACCAGAAAATGTAAAAGAAAAATTAAGCAAAAAAAGGAAACAATGATTATAAATCATAGAAACACTCAACAATCTCATGAGAATAATCTCTACGAATTTTCGACCATTCCTAGTAGTTTGCAATATTCAATGAGCGTGCACGCTTTTATTAAAACAATGATTTATTATGCATCAAAACCTGTTGATAGTTCACCCAGGAAACACGTAGAGCCTTCCATTATACGTCATTAAAAGCAGGCAAGCGTATTGTCAGACTGACGCTCGAAACGGTGCCAAACCAAAGACATGCAACGCTTTGTTTTAGCGTGCTACGCTTCTACAAAGAGCTACGCCGTAGAGGATTATGTTAAATGCTACGCCGTACAATAAATACATGTGCATTCAAACTTTCAACTCACAAATCTACCGTTTCAGCAGTGTTGTATTTTTTTAACCTGGTGATGGTTTGAGGACCGAAATTTGTTATAAAATAGTTTTATAATAAAGAAAAAATGTAAAGTAATTTAAAACGCAATTATAAATTATAGTAACTCAGTTCTTATTTCCTTTGATATGAATTTACTTTAATAATATAACCATTGTGTAAAAAAGCAGCTTTAGGAGAAATGACATAATTTTAATCCACCGAATCATCATCCTGGACACTGACCAAGCGTGACCAATGCTCTCTCTACGTCTTCGAAAGGAAAATACTTCGACGTATTTATGGTCCAATAAAGGACGGAAACATATGTCGAAGAAGATATAGCTCCGAACTGTATAAGCTGTACCAGGACGCTGATGTGGTCCGCTCAATAAAGGTCAACAGACTGCATTGGCTGGGGCACATTCAGCGAATGGACCATCGGAGCCTGGAGAAGACGATTGTGATGACGAACCCGGAGGGACGCCGGACAGTGGGAAGACCACGTTCTAGATGGCTGGATGGAGTGGTGGCGGATTGCCGAGCAGTGGGAATGTGGGACTGGAGGAGGAAGACGTTAGATAGACAGCGCTGGCAGCGGTTGCTGAGGGAGGCCAAGACCCACCCCGGGTTGTCGTGCCAATGATGATGATGATGATGAATCATCATTGTTATAATAATCCAAAAGGTGGAGAATTGGCATCCTTGATGAACCTCTGTCAGCTCTGTCGGTTTATTTTATTGCCTTTTGATGACTCACATTAACTTTTTAATAACTTTCTGATGTATAGGTACTAAATAAGATAAGAACAATTAATTTTAAAAAATAAGTGAGTTTTGTTCACGACCTCACCACCTTCTATTGACGAGACCGTAGCGTTAACTAATAGGATACAGCCAATAAATGATCTATTGAAACTTTAAACATATTTGGATCGTAGTAAGAGTAACTATCAACTACCTGCTAAAGCATATAGCAGACCATATTGTGGACCACTTCGCCATAGCTCTGATAATTTATGATTCTCCGATACGATTTCAGATTTGAAAATGACTTTCCTAACTGCTTTTCACGTGGATTCACAATACATTTTTATTTCTTTTCTATGATTTTTATTTTCAGTGGCGCCATGAAATTAATTTTAATTGCAGATATTTACAAATATTTTTTTGAACCCTTAATAAACTTCGTTTTAAGGGTTTTTGTATTGACATTGCGAAGATTCATTTGATATAAATAATGTTAAAAAAAAACAAGATTTTCTCAACGAGTTGAGTTCTATCCTCGAGCGCTTTCTGCGCTATTTCATCATTATCAAGAAAAAAAAGGTTTGTTAACAAAACTTTAATGTTTTCTTTCAGATTAAAAGCTTTTGCTGAAATTAAACTTAAAAAAAAGTATTTTTTCACATCGCAAGTATTTCCGTTTATTTTATTACGGCTGCAACTGTAACAGTAAATCTATCACCATTCTGCTAGAGGTGGCCAGAGGCTCTGCATAGTTGTCTCCATCTTTTTTTAAGCCTCGCATACCTCTTTTAATTCAATCATATCCATTCCCTTTACAGTTCTTTCTTTTACATTCATTTTGTACATTCCTTTCATTCACAGTTTTACTAAACTCAACAAGCCATACTTTTCTCGGTCACACTTTTTATCTTTTTTCTTTTATACGCCCTATTATTTAATTAACACTTTGTAAGTCTTTCATCATTCATTCTTTTCTCATGTCAAAATAATATCATCCCATTCATTTGGACCTTTACTTTCACATCCCCTCCCAACTTGTATTTCTCTTTTACCCATTCATTCTGCCAAAAATCTATACTCCTTGAAATGAAACAATAAAAAAGTACATAACTAAATATTACCGCAATGAAAAAGAATACAAATGCATAAAAAACATACTGCAACGCGATATAGGTTAATTGCATTGGAAATAATGTCTCTCATAACAAGTGAAGCACTTTAAAACACTTTAATGCACTGACAATATTCTCATGGTGACAATAAAGTCGATTACTATGGACTTGCTGGAGTACTTCATCCATCATTGTCAACTTAGAACAAAAACTGATCCCTCCGTGTACACAACTCACTCCAGAAATATTTCTTTGTCGCGGTCTCGACAAAATGAGAACAAGAAACAAGAAAAGCATTCGGGACAGATGGGCAAATACTTGCTTTACCAGAGAGGCGATTATGTCAAAAAAAAAGGAAAACATAAACAAAAACAATATTTTTTAAACTATGCACAAAGAATGACTGTTCTAGTGGAGAAGGGTACCATACAAGCCGATTCCCATCCGTTTCCCGTTTAAAATGAGGAAAAAATGAAAATAAAGTAGACTGCATGGTTTAAATTGGGGAAAAATACGTATTGTTTCTTTGGTTTTAAATGTATTTTTTTACTTTGTGCCTATATTTTTTAACTACTTTGTTACATCATTTTAAAGGGAAGCCGATAGGAACCGGCTTGTATGGCACCTTTCGCCACAGCTGATCAGTATTCTAGTTTACTATTTATTGCTATGCCGTTGTTAAGATACAAATATAGTGTAACTTCTTGCCGCGTTTTCCCAAAAGGAGTCGCATGCTGCGAGTTAAACCTATTAATTTTTACAGATAAAGGGACAGGCCTTACGCCGACCATGTCAAATGAAGTGCGGGTTTCCTAGCAGTTCCCGAGGGGGCTGGCAATCATTCCTTGTGAAGGTTGAGTAAACCTTCCCGGTATTTTTACTTTTGGTTTGAAATAAACACCAAAACGGGAAATGCATTCTGAGACCATCGGTGGGGTTCGAACTCGAGCTCTCGGCATGGAATGCAAGCACTCCTCCAACTGAGCTATAAACCGGGCATGCTCTTATCTAATCATAACTAATTTAATTTAATCTAAGTTTCAAAGATATATTATTATTTAAAATTAATTTTAAATGCATGCCTACAAACATAAACAAAAAATAAAGTTCACTTACAAATGCTGCATGTGTACTTAAAATTCAAAAACCAAACCTTAAATTCACATAAATCCTGCAACTTTTGCTGACGTTTCCTCAAACAGAAGTGACATTGACAAGGTGAACCAATTTCTACGGCATGGTTGATCAGCCGCATACCAACCTATACGTCAAAGAAATGAGTTTTGAATGGAGAAATCAAATTAGCAATGTTATTTCGGTAGTCCACCAAAAAGTTATTTCTCTGGAGGGTTCAAATACTCTAATAACGCTTAATGTTATTGCCAGCCTGACCGACATAAGATACACCTAAGTTTGTACATAATATGTAGGTCTCCCTATTCACAATTCCTTAACACAACATGGCTGGTTAATTGTACCATCATGTGGAAGACAAGGAGCTTCCTTAGGTCTTGCAATATCACATTCTACGCTAAGTAGGCTATGAGGAAATTCCTTCATGAAATATATTATATTCATTAATTAAGACAAGGAGTAGCATTCGTTCGTCTAAAATAATCTATTATTAAAGTCGCGAAGATATATTAACATTAAAAATACATATTAAATGCATGCCCACAAACAGAAACGTAAGAGATCGTAGCTGTACAAAAATGGTTCATTTGCCAATGTCACCTCTGTTTCAGGGAAGGTCGACAAGAGTCGCAGGGCTTATGTTCATTTGAGATTGGGTGTTATATTGTAAATCCACATGCGGCATGCTTAAGCGCGAACTTATACGTGTCTGCGTGTGGGAATGCATTTAATAATGAACTCAAACGTAATATGTCTTTGCAACTTAGATTATAGAATAAAGTAAAATTCCCCCTCATCAGTAAAATCATTGTCCGCAAAAGCCTTCAAATATCCTTACAAACAAAAAATGATATTACATTCAACTAGTGGACTCTATTGTTCTCCACCGAGGGGGGGAAAACTTGTCCAGAATTGTTGATCGTAAAAAGCTGTGAGGAAGGGAGGGGGTGCTATCGGATAAGGGTGCAATCAGTATAAAACTTTACTTTATACTCTACTCGAAAAGGTATGAAAACAAAAACAGCGCTTATAATATCCGTTTTAGTTTCTATATATTTTTTGAAAACGCTTTAGTCGAGTTTAATCTTTGAGTGCTATACTTGGGTTACAATTTCTGTAGCTATGGCGATGCCTTACGAAGAAGGGGTTGATTTATTGGACCTTGGGGTTCTTCATGAGGCCGTTATTTTGAGAAAAGGCACCACAGAATGATTTACCTGAATTTCGCGGAACCAATCCTTAATTAATACTTCAATCTTTAAGTCTAATCTCTAATCTAATCTAAGCTGCAAAGATATATATCATTTAAGATTTATATTAAATGCATTCCCACAAGCAGACATGTATAATTTCGCGCTAACACATGCCGCATGTGGACCTACAATATAAAAACCCAATCTCAAATGAACATAAGCCTTGCAACTCTTGCCGTCCTTCCCTGAAACAGGGGTGACATTGGCAAAGTGAACCAATTTTTTACAGTATGGGTGGTCAGCCACATAACAGTAGTTCTCATAAAAAAATAAAAATTGAGAAAAAAATTCAGAGAACTGTGATTTTTTTATTCAGGTAAATAGACGATATTTTTAAATAAACACAAATTCACTCAGAGGATTTAAGTATAATCATATTAATTGCTAAAATAAAATTACATTTAATATTCTTTTGAGATTTGGGTTTTTATATTGCAGGCCTAAATGCGGTATCTGTAAGCATGAACTTATACGTATTTGCTGACGGGAATGCATTTAATGTGAATCTCGAATTGTATTGTTCACATTGTTCTACTTAAAATTCTTCTCATACACTGCGTGAGGAAATATACCACTTTGTTGCAGTTATACAATAAATTATAAACATGATCGAGATATCGAAAACGTTCGTATTGTTATGATTTTTAGGTTCTACTAGTCTCCAAATTAAACAATGGTCTTCTTTTAGGATATTTATTTCACAGTTTAATTTATTTTTACACTTTTACATTTATTTAGCAAATTACATTTATTTATTTCACAGATGGTTTGTGTTCACTTATGCTGTTAATCTTCACAGGTATGAGGTCGCAAGGGAACTCTCCTCCTGCAAGCTGTTCGCGCCTTATATACCCCAGCGATAGAAGCTTCTAGAGGTGAATTTTGCCAGAAGCTTCTCGAAGCACATTACAATCTTGTGAGTTCTTTATGTACTCAACAATCATTAATCCTACCCACCAATATTATAAAGAATTCCCATCAGCTTTAATTAATACCTATACCTATCATAATATTTGTATTGCATTTACATAGCAGTGTATATTAATTAAAATTAAAATAATAAGCAAGTGAAAATAAATAGTGTTTCATTAAATTTTCCGGTTCTATAAAATTAAGTAAGAATCAATTAATATGAATTATCACAGTGATTATACACAAGCCATACAAAGTATAATTAAATTAAAATTGTTTAAATTTTATAAATGTTTTTTTCATGCAGTCAAAAACTTGCTCAAAGTAAAAAATATCGCGCGCAATAACAAAAAAATAAATAAACACCCATTTCTCGCTGGGCTCTTATTAAAGTGCTAAACTCTGCAACAGCTGATTAATTTGTAAAGTTGCAACAATAATAAATTACTTGTAAAACTCTTGTTGAAGCCGAAGCCAGACTCGGGCGAAATTGTTGCCGCCGAGTGGAACTCCACAAAGTTTATCAAAGGCCTCTCTCCAAGTCACAACATTGTTCTTAAACTCAACTATAGAATTTTAACAAAAATGTATGTAAACTAAAGCATCTCCTCTAGTGAGGGTTTTAGTGTACGTATAATTGTTGGTGAACGCTGTGTTTTAGTTGAAATGAAGTTGGGCACTGGACCGAGGCCGCAGACTAAGGCACTTCTACAACAGACTATTATTTTACGGCACAGCGTGGCAGAAATGTGCGGCCGTTTCCATTTTTGTTTAGCTAGAGTAGGCCAGATTTTCGAAAATGCCATGATTTTCATTTTCAATTTTAACCTATATTTATCCTGTGTAGGAAATTTTAAATTGTAGAATATATATTTTTTAATGATTAATTTTAAAATTTCACAATTGATCGAAACAAATAAGTTTAGGCAGGTAAAAATAAAAGGGGCAGACAGAACCTCTGAAGATGTATCTTAACTTTGTTTTGTTCTTGCACACTTCAATATCATTCTCTTTATGCATGCTCACCTTCCTAGTTCCTTGACTTATAGGTTGGTATGCGGCTGACCACCCATACTGTAAAAAATGGTTCACTTTGCCAATGTCACCCCTGTTTCAGGGAAGGACGGCAAGAGTTGCAGGGCTTATGTTCATTTGAGATTGGGTTTTTATATTGTAGGTCCACATGCGGCATGTGTTAGCGCGAAATTATACATGTCTGCTTGTAGGAATGCATTTAATATAAATCTTAAATGATATATATCTTTGCAGCTTAGATATGATTAGATTAGATTAGATCTTTTTATTTTACTCAGCAGAATCCAATCATTTGCCACGCCGCTATTTGATAAATCCATTATTTACTCGATACTTCCCTTTCACGCTTTCCTTGTTCATTCCTTTTGTACACTATTTAAGACTTAATTGACAGACCCACCCAGTTCAGACCGACAGACCACCGCGAAGCGCCCTTGGAGTGACTACATCACGAAACGGCGCTATAAAGAAATCATCAACTCATCATCATCATCATCATCGTTGGAGGGTCACAGGTTGTATGTGCCTGACGACTTCACCCGAGGGCGAGGACGTGATTTATTTAAGAATTTAATAATGAATTTACAGAGTGGAAACAAGAGAAGAGCATGCATGAAAAGAGTGATGAAATTAGATGAGATGAAAGAAGTATGCAATGACAGAGTCAAGAGGACACACTTGTGTGGAGATACCGGCCACCCCTAGAGGAATGGCGGCAGGATGCAAGACAGGACAATTTAAAAAATATATTTTGGTAAAAAATTGATTATTTTTCAATAAAAAATAAAAAAATAAAATAAATTAAAAACTTTGTTTTATTCCACTTTCATCTCCTCTCCTAACAATATTAGCTCCGCCCCAAAAATCACCATCTCCCTCCCACACATCTACTTTTCTACCCCCTCCCTTACCACTACCACCAATAGATCCCACTCCACTGTCTTAGTTTTTAAGTTTAAATTTAGTAATTGTTAGTTACCCGAAGATGGAAGTAATTCCGAAAATATTTGTAACATACTCAAAAACAATAAAAGTGGAATAAAACAAAGTTTTTAATTTCTTTTATTTTTTTATTTTTTATTGAAAAATAATCAATTTTTTAAAATGAATTTCCACAGTGTTTCACAAAAATCTTTTCAAAATTTATATTTTGGTACTTAGTGCCTTATTTAAATCAACTCTCCAGTGAACTCGAATACGACTCTGAATTTACATACAACCCTTAATATAGAATTCCAGTAATTTCAATTTAGGACGAAATAAAGAGACGAAGTCTGTCACAGGATATTGATCCAATCCGCAGTATCGCGAGCAACACCTTAAAGAGCACATTTCCTTTTTCCTGTGCACATCTCATAGACAAGACATAAAACGTAGCAGGGAGTTTTCGTAAAGTCAGTAGCCTTGTACGTTACAGGACGGTGGTCGTGTCTGTGATGTGTGCCATCATTACGGACAACGGGCGACCTCCGCAATAAATGGAAGCCTTTATTTACTAACAATAAAAGCAAACGTCACAATTATTCAAATACACCCCCTCCCGGCGGCAGCTGTTTCTCGCCATTACAGCGAATCGACCAAATTTTCTACAGAATAAACCCGACGAGTTCATTTGGCGGATGAATTCATTAAATAAACATGAACAGTCGCACACAAAATATGTCAAAGTTAATTGCGTGTATGAAATGTTGTGTTAGAGCTCGTTCCCACTTGTTGGGTGTCGGATCCGTATATTCATCGGAGGTTCCAGTGGCAGAACATTTCGGACAAAATCGGTTTCCGAAAAGTGTGAATAGCTCCATACATAATGTTATGCCACTGGAACCTCCGATTAATATACGGATCCGACACCTAACAAGTGGGAACGAGCTCTTAGTCAACGTTTTCCACTGAAAAATTACGTGTAGTCATTTTTTAAAAATTTATGTATTTACAACAGTCATTTGAATGATTCATTAAAAAAAAACAAAAAAAATGCTTTAAGCTTTCTTTGCTCTGTAAAGTATTCCTTAATCCATAGGCTGATATGAGGTTGACCAAGTATGCTGTAAAAAAATGTTTTACTTTGCCAATGTCACTCCTGTTTCAGGGAAGGCCGGTAAAAGTTGCAGAGCTGATGTTCAATTGAGGTTTGTTTTTGAATTGTAAGTACACATACAGCATTTGTAGGCCCAAACTTTGGTGCCTTTTGTGGGCATGCATCAAACATGAGTCTCAAATGATAATACATCATCGAAGCTTAGGTTATAGTAAAAAATTTAAAATTGTGATAAAGAAATCTTTCTAAATTCCTGGAATGTGGTTTTAAAAATCTCA
Source organism: Agapetus fuscipes (assembly GCA_951799405.1). Classification (NCBI taxonomy): domain Eukaryota; kingdom Metazoa; phylum Arthropoda; class Insecta; order Trichoptera; family Glossosomatidae; genus Agapetus; species Agapetus fuscipes. Next base: position 3,711,950 of record OX637350.1, read on the forward strand.
TATTTAGCTTACAACATTTCTTACGTACGCATATTTTGTTTTTAATTTTCTTTATCTTGAATTAATAACAAAAGGAAAATTTAATAAGCGTGATTTTTCCCAGTATAATATATGTATGGGAAGTCTGGCGGGAAAACTCCCTACAAATTACTTTGGTTAACTAATTTGCGAGAAACTTTTGAAGCCTTAAAATAAAATATGATATTACGATACAAATTCCGCGAATATAAAATATATTAAGTAAAGTCCCTCGATCGCGTAAATGGAAAAATGTATGGAAGATACAAGAGCACCCCTAGTTAGTGATTTAGTTTTGATACAACTTTTTGTATTCACGCAATCGAGAGAAATTTACGCAATATTTTATACTTGGGGTAGAAATTCAGTTTAAATCTTTGCTTATAATTTACGGAAAGATTTCAGTATAAAATTACTTTTCTTCTACACTTTATTGCATTCATTGAAGCTGTAACAATTAATTATCAGACTGGTATTATTTTTTTTTCACATAGTCTAAAATTTTCACTTTAGACTTTTAATCAGAAGTTAGTCGGTTTGATTTTCAGCGGAGCATTGGACAAAATTATAAATTTTCCAATGTACTTTTTGCAAAACCAGTTATTAAAAGTCTTTCCAGCCACATACTAGTTGGGTTTCGTTAAGAATTGGCGCATTCTATAGCAACCTCCAAGCTTGAAGAGGGCTCTTGAGGTATGATTCACACAAAACAGCGCTCAACAAATATGAAATCTTAATTTACATCCACTTTAACTGAAGAGCTTGGTTGTTGTTATAGAAAGCGTCCATTCTCAAACAGGACCCCAGTTGCTGTAAGGCTGGATAGACTTTTGGTTACCAGTCTTTGGTAAAGCAGTCGTTGATAAAAAAAGATAAATGATTTTTTCAACCCAGGGAAGAGCATATTTAAGAATATAAATGGTATACTTTTGTGTTATGTCGGAATTCGAACACTTAACTTTCCATTTACTAATCAAACGCGTTACTTTTAGACTACGGACCGGTCTGAAAAGAATATGTCAGAAAAAATAATGTAAAAATGCCGTCCTCTCTACAGGGAACGGAGCTAAGATAAATGTTCATTTGTGGTTCAGTTCATAATAAAATGTGCAACAGTACGTGCTGTTGCATACCTGAACATTATTTTTGGAGTGTGATGCAAACAAAAAAAAAATACAAACAATTTATCTAGATTTTTCCTCTGTAGGTACTGGAGCAACAATTTTTTTTTGAGTTTTTTTTTCTGAAAACGATGGTAATCAAAAAGGGGGGTCAATATAATTTATGGGATACTTTTCAACTTTTCTGGGGGGGGGGGGGGGGGGCATGCCTGCAGGCTGACTTTTAATGGGGGGCGAGGGCGCTACTTTTCGTTTTATTTTCAAGACGCCTCGTCCCAAGATTAATTGAGCGATACATTATTTACCGTTATTATTTATTTACTTACAGTGGATATCAGAAGCAAGGCACGTCACTCCAGGAATGTTAATCTAAATTCTCAGCGAAGATGTTCATCTGAAAAAAAAGACGAAACATAAATGGCATCGTTAATTATGAAAATATTTTAAACATCCAAAATTTTGAGTGAAGGTTTTGTTTATTTACTTTGAAACCCGATATACAGTAAAATTTAAAAAAACAAGATGCCACTTTAAATGTTTAATTTAAGTTAAAGCAACAAGTACACTTAAATTCCACCTCTCAGTCATCTTGCAGAGAGGGTGCCTCCCGAGGGTATTGGCTACGTCACCAACGAAATGTGGAGAATTATGTTAGCTCTCCCATGACGGTTCGCTCAGTATCCGTTCGTGTAATCAACTTTGATATTGAAATTCATTAGAATTTGTATATGATATTTTATTCCAATGAAAGTAGGCAATTTGGTTCTACATATTTGGCAATCACAACTAAAATACATCCGAAAAAAATATTTTAACCTACGTGTTAAAAACTGGTTTAAACATTGCATATTATATAAATGTCATAAATTGGAAATGGCACCCTTGGTAAACGACAATTTGTTCCAAAAATGTGTGGCGATGATAAAGGCGTCGTAAAAGCTGCGTATACAAGTGAGTCTGTTGATTTTTGTACAAAAATCTTGTAAATGTTTATAAAGTTGACCGGTCCGTAGTCCAGTGGTAACACTTCCGACTCGTAAATGGAAGGTTATGGGTTCACATTCCGGCGGAGCACAAAAAATATACCATTTATATTTTCAAATATGCTCTTCGCTGGGCTACAAACATCATAAAACCTTTACCAAAGACCGGTCACTAAAGGTACATCCAGCCTTACGCAACTGGGTCTTCCTTGAGTATTGGCGCTTTGTAGCGACGATCAAGCTCGTAAACACCTCTGCGGCACTACAACTAGTGCCATAGAACCCTAGAGTCTCTGTAATCTAGGGAACCTCCCGCACAGGATTTCTTGAAAAAAAAAGTTCTCATATGTGCAAGTGCTCTTCATTTTCTCAATTTCACCACTATATTATGTAGAGCCTTTTTTGATGCAACATTAATTTTATTTTATCCTGAAAAAATAAATTTCCTATTGGATATTAGGTTGTCCATAATTTTGTTAATTGTAATTATTTATCACCTTTCCCAAATTAATTGACCACCCCCTAAACCTTACACCCTAAAAACCTTTTTCAGATACGACCCTCAGAAATTAGAATAATCAACCCTCGTAATGTATGAGATATAATTAAAAAGGTCAAAACTGGCTTGCGGTCCACAAAATCCTCGTTGATAATCACTATTTAAATATTCAATAAGATTTCCTACCCACTATTACGTAATTAATGTTTTTTAGTATGGGAATTATACTGTTATGATTTTACCGGGTTGAATTTAATAAAAATTGCAGCTCTTAATTTTTCACAATTCATTTTAAGAAACAGTTCACAAACTGGCTTTTGAACTGTATAGCTCGGCAGCTTATAAACAAGTCTGGTTACAGAGCATCTCGGTTTCTATTTGTAGGTGAGAATAAGAGTTATTCTCGAATCATTGGGACTGGCACATTCGATACTTTGCCAGAGCATTCTACTGAGAATATTCAACTTAACACTTACACAATATTCAACAAATACAAATACAATTATGTAAGTGCCTAAATCTACAGACTCACACAGACACACAATTACACATGCGCAACATTATATACAAGCGTACTCACTTTTTTACAATATACCAAGCTGAAGATTTATATTCATTTTATTAAAAAAATATTATTTGGTTTAACTGGGCGCAGTTTTTGTGTGAATCACACATCAAGAGCCATTTGCAAGCTTGGTTATCGCTGTAGAAAGCGCTAATTGCACAAGCCAACTCAGTTGCTGTAAGGTTGGATAGACCTTTGGTGTTTTGATCTTTGATATAAGCATATGATTTTTCGACCCAGCGAAGAACATAAAACGCAAATAATAAAAATAAAAATAATAAATCTTTATTCCAGACCAGTCACGCGGAGGGTGCAATACGTGACCAGCCATATAAAAAAAATATACAAGAAAATATAAAATACAAAAAAAATATAAGAAAATAGAAACAGATGACAGCGTGGAGATGAAGAATGCGTTGTGGCTGAAAAACCTAGTTAACGGTTTAACAAAAGCATCAAATCCCTGTTGTGAGCTGCAGCATCTCAGTCTCAGCTGTAAGTATTATGCAATTTCTTACTGCAAAGGACGCGTGTGGCGTATGGAACCTGATTAGGTAAGGAGGCTGGCCTTACGCTAACCACTACACTTGAACTGCAGATTTCCCATCTATCGAGGGGTCTGGTTCTAATTTCTTGTACAAACTGAGTTAACCTTGAGTTTGAAATAAACACTAAAACGGAAAATCATTTCTGACACTCTTGGGTTGGATTTGAATCCTAGCTTTGGAAAGCAAGCATTCTACCAATGCGCTATCTACTGGACTATTACCGGTAGGTATATAAAGATGTTCAAAACGAATTATTTTAGGATGCACATTTTATCGATCTTTAGATTCAATTATGTAGATTAAAGGGTAAACTGTATAACCTTTCTTGCAAAAAACCTTCACAATTTATAAGCCAACCCTCGACCCTTTCAAATCAAATGCTTCCTCACAAAATTAAACTGAAATATTCTATGACAATATGAAAATTAAAACCATAGTTAATTAATTCAGCATTTTAAAAATAAAAATGGAAATAAAGTTTAGCGGAGGAGGAAATGAAATGGAGTAAATCATGCTTAAGTGTGGATAAATAAGGAAAAGTGTTTGTAGATATTAATGAATAAATGTTGGGAATGTGAAAAACTGTGAAAAAAAGAAATAAGAAAATTTGTAGGAAAAATAAATTAAAATACAATCTAATTGGGGTAAAGTTGGCACCTTACCTGTAAAGGTAAATAGGTTTCATATTCCCAAATCGCGTAGTAAAAAAACATGTGTCTAAATCTAAATCTAAGTTGCTCAGACATGTATCCTTTGAGATTCATATTGTACTTTTGTAATATTTAAATCTGATTAAGTCTTTTTAATCAGAGCACCGACTTTTATTTAAAAAGATCAGCAATGCTTAGTATAAAAAAAAACAATCAAGCAGAAAAACTTCGAACCAGCCGACAACCAGAAAACCTGAAAACTAGAACCAGGAAATTAAGCAGTAGACCAAAACTTGGAGAGTACTACTAGTGTATAAATATTTTTCATCAAATTAATTTACTCACTTAGATTAGTGTGCACTTTCATAATATAAAATATCTTTCGCAATTAATATTCAAACTGATGGATAGCGTAGGATAATGAATCGTTAAACGATCGACTGATTCCCACAAACGAGACACTTCAACACAAATCAATTCATTAGAGTCTGTGGAACACGGTGGCTTTTGCTGTTAGCGCCAAATGCAGCCGTATTAAACGTCGATGCCTTTGCATAAATGAGAATTATCTTTTTTGGGAATTGTTGATTGGGAATTATGTGTTTTGCCAGATGTTCTCTTGGAAATGGTGGGTTCATTCTCTGAAAGCGCTCGAGATTATAAACTCTATTGTTATTGGTGCGAACTTGAAATATGTGCGCTTATACAAATACATCAAAATGATTACACACACTGAAGCACGTAATACAGAATCATCTAGGAGTATTCGTGCGTTGGAATGACATTCTAGTGATTGTTTGTGCGTAAATGTTCTGGTGGTAGAATAGACCAGAAATTACGAGAAATACCTCTCCGGTTTATTATATAAGAGGTCAAAATGGTAGGACAGCAGAAGTCGCAAGAAAACAATTCTCTAAGCAGCACCTATACCAGTGACTGTCAAATTGTGAAATCTAATCTAATCTAATCTAAGGTGCAAGGATATGTTACATTGGAGATTCACATTACATGCATTCTCACAACCAGACACGTACAAGTTCGCGCTTGCACATGCCTCATGTGAACCTACAACATAAAAACCAAATCTCAAATGGACATACACCCTGCAACTCTTGCCGTCCTTCCCTGAGACAGGGGTGACACTGGCAAAGTGAACCATTTTTACAGCATGGGTGGTCAGCCGCATACCAACCACCCATGCTGTAAAAATGGTTCACTTTGCCAGTGTCACCCCTGTCTCAGGGAAGGACGGCAAGAGTTGCAGGGTGTATGTCCATTTGAGATTTGGAAATAAATATATATAAATATATATAATAAATTGTGAAAAATAAATTCTGTAAAAAGAAAGTCTGGCATTTTAATTACAAATAGAATCCAGCAGAAAACGTAACATGATGACTTTACTGGCTTCAATTTGGGTTCATTGGTTTAAAAAATAAAATATTTTTATAAATAAGAGTTTAAATCTAATTTGCTTCTTAAGTGTTGTTAACTTGTGTTTATACTGTAACAATAATAATAACGAATGGAGTTAACTTTGGTCTTTATATTTTGGTCTTCACACTGGTGCGTACAACCTACTTCCCACATTGTAAAACCCTTTAAGGCAAAATAAGAAATTAACTCCATTCATTATCATTTTTGTAATACTTACATTATTGTTATGTAAATATAAAAATAAGTATAGGTATTAGTTATAGCTATGCAAAAGGAATCCTCATAAGTATGTGTGGGTAGGAATAATTGAATAAAGTACTCGAAGTGTCTAGAAATAGTGATTGCTACGTACCTACTTAAATCTTTCCTTAGTTCTGGAACTGTCTGGTGAATATAGTTTCTAGATGGTACTGTTGTGAAGGGTATATAAGACGCTATTGGCTTGCACAAAGAGTCAGTCTTCTGCAAGCTTCAAGCTCTTACAACTACAGTCTTATCTGTGAGCCCAATACAATAAACGAATTCAACCAGTGAACAAAAACCAAGTGTAATGGAATAATCGAGACTATCTTTGTTAAAATAAATTTTAAAAGTGTAAAATAAATAACTGTAAAAGAAGACCAGTGTTATTAATCGAAAGACTTTCGAACCCTAAAATCGTAACATTATCAACACAATTTTACATCATTCATAAATTGGAACATTTTCATATTGCTGCCTACTCATAGTTGGAATTCTGTAAAATGCGGTTGACATGAATAAATTACGAATTATGCCTTGAAATAGTCGCTGGGTCTATCTAGGACAAAACCAGGGTCCCGCACAGAAACAATCTCATTTGGCCAAATTGTCACAAACCCAGAAGGGGCACAGAAAGCCCACAAAACTTGAGCCTTCGGCTTAATTTACTTTTGTTTGGTTTATAGCTTCCGTCATTACCAGACCAACGTAATATTCTTTCTTTTACGCCACGGTAAGTACTTTCCGTGTATTTATTTTTTAAATTAACTTAAGGCCGTATGTTTTTCTCATTTCACTGCAGCTGTTGATACAACTTTTTAATGCGTTATAAAAAGCCAACAAACATTAAAAACGCGTAATTTTATTCAATTTGTTGTTAGTCCGGTGTAGGCTGTTTTATTTAAAACATTACACAAAACGCTCTTCATTTTTTAATTTGAGTATAAAAATATGGATGTATGAATTCTTTGACTTATAGGTTGGTATGTGTTTGCTCGAACTTATACGTGTCTGATTATAGGATGCTTTTGATATGAATCTTCAATGTAATAATATATCTTTGCAACTTAAATTGTAGATTAGAGATGTAAATAGAAATAAAATCACTTTTTTGTGGATCGATGAGTATAATGAGGTCCGCAATTTTTTTTAATTTGGAACTTATTTCTCGGCGAGCAATCGCCAATTTTGTATGAACTGCCGTCCTTAGCTAGCAATAACAAAATATACCTTTTCCCTAGTGACCCATCATCTTAATTGTGAGTTGCAAATATATATTATATCTAAGCTCTATATTACATACATTCCCACAAACATACACGTAAAAGTTCGCGCTTACACATGCCGCATGTGGACTTACAACATAAAAAAAACTCAATCTCGAATGAACAAAAGCCATGCAACTCTTGCCGAACTTCCCTGAAACAGCAGTGATATTGGCAAATTGAACCACTTTTTACAGTATGAGTGGACAGCCTCATACCAAACACATAATTATAATTGATTCGCATTTCAGCCATACATTTAAAAACATAATTTATTATACTACAAAAAAATACTTTCATAAACTAATAACTCGTAACAAAAAGTTTTTCATGGCATTTTTCAAAAAAAAAAAATACCAAAAGAATTGATTTTTTCCTTGTTGCCAAGAAAATGTATTTTTCAAACTTGTGGCTAGTTTCAGTTGAAATTCAAATGCAAATAAAAGAAGTACCTACCTAATATACTCAGGTCATACTCAGGGCAGAGCGGGGGGACATACGTTGACACTTGGTACCTGTCGAGAATATAAAGCAGAATACGTTCCCCGTGTAAACTCAGTCTCAAAGTGCAGGTGAACAAAGAATGCGAAGACGTAGTATGCTTACTACAGGTCAGTGGCTCTCAACCTTTTTCCATTGAGAACTATTTTAATGTTTTTTTTCGAGCAGGGCCCATTTAGATTTTTTTTGTCAGGGTCAAAAAAGTGTATAAAAGGAATGTAATAGGTAAGCGTGGAAGGGGAAGACCTAGGAAAGAATGAATTGATCAGATAAGTGAGATTGCGAATCAATGGAATCTACATAGTGGAAACAAGAGTAGAGCGTGCATGAAAATAGTGTTGGAACTAGATGAGATGAAAGAAGTATGTAAGGACAGAGTCAAGGGGAGGCACTTGTGTGGAGGTACCGGCCCCTCCTAGAGGAATGGATGCAGGATACGAGATAAGACAAGGGACCACAATTTATAATCTCTGTGTGACTCAAGTGTTCACAATGTCACTAATTTGAAAAAGTCATTCGTTTTTCAGTCTTCCTCGTCTCCACTTGCCTCTTAGATTACTCTCCTAGATACCTGTGTCAAGCGTTCTTCACCCATTCCTTTCAAATGCTTTGTCAATTATTATAAATTTCAAAGTGATTGGAAAATCTAGATAAGAAAGTTACAAACGTAATAAAAGCAGAAATATGAATGTATATTTAAAAACATACCAAAAACAGACAGGAAAGTTTTATTAGTATTCATCGTTGGGATGGTCGAGGGATAGGACTTCGGCGCTCGAATTTGCGTTATTGGCACTGAAACTGGTTCGAACCCCGCCTGCGTCATGTTCTATCGACAATAACTTCGACCCTCGTTTGAAATATGTCATAGGGTAATTATTAATCAATAATTAATTAAAAATATTAAGTAATTAATTATTTATTGATAACGTTAATACATGTTTCTTGTCAGGTAAAATAGTTTGGGGAATTGCATTCCTCTTTTTTTATATTTATTTAAATATAGTAAGACGCAAGGCAAGATTCTCGTAGACCACCAGTTTAGATCTACTGCCGTAGATGCTTGTAGACACGGAAGAATGATTGCAGAAGCTACGCAAACCGTAGAGCTCTGCGCCGATATGTATGAGGCAAATCCATCGAATTTAGAGTGGTTCTACATTTTCCTGAAGTAGGCACTCCAAGCAAAATTGAAACATATCGATTTCGAATGCATTGTTTACCATAATCTTGCAGCGTGCAGTTTTGAAATGGGAATGTGTGGTTTTATTTGCCATTTTTGCAGATTTCGAATACGTTTTTTGTGTTTCGATTTGTAGTTTGAGAAACGTATTTAAAAGTTAAACCGATGAAATTGTGTGTGAATTCAATGTATTTTTTTTAATTTTTTTGAGGTGGAGGAAATTAAAAAATTAGCGTTGAACGTAAATTTTTATGTAGCAATTAATAAGAATAAGAATTTAAAAAATATATAAGTTTGTACAAAAAAATAAAGTTTTTTTTTCTTTTGCAAAAGTTTCTGAAACAAAGCATTTGTAAACAGCAGTGGCAAACAAAACAAGTTTCACATGGAAATTTCTAAAGTCTAGAAGGAAAATAAACTGGTGCTGCGTTATTGCATAATTTAATAACTTTTGTGTACCTACTTAATAATTTTAGCTTTTGTACAAATTTGTTATTTAATAAACTGAAAAAAATACAGAAGCGCAAAAATGTTTAAAAATGGATAAACTTTAAAAATGACTCTAAACGAAGTAATTATTATATTTTATTTAAAACACTGATTTATTTCCACTATTATTGCAAAGGTTACAACCACTGAACGTTTTCAGTTCTCAGTCCATGATCATGTAAACGAAGCTTATTTCTTTGTTATTACCGTAGTAATAAAAGTTCAAGTTATCTGAATAAATATTAAGATACGGATATGTTTATAGGTAAACCTTAATGTACGTTAATGAATCCTGAGCACGTTGCTCAACACGAGTGATTACAATTGTGTTTTGGTAATTAATAATTAACTAACATGATTATCTGCTGTACTGAGATTATAGTTTCACTTCACCAGACAGTTGTATCGTAGAAGCGTAGAGCCACCCTCTACGACAGTGGTTCTCAACCGATGATTTACGGGAACGTCATGTGGCATATACTCTTAAAAAGTGAATTAAAACAGTGTGTTTATTTCATTAATTATACAATGGACTTTCACTGTGTAAACCACCAAACCCTGAAAAATATCTTATAAAAAAGTTGCTCAGGAATAAATATACTTTTGTGGGCAATGAACTATGAATGAATATGGAGTAGATACATGATCGGGAATGACAAATTGGTGTGAGAATCTCTTAGAAAACAGAACGAGTGGCTGAAGCTTTTATTTTTTCATATTATTGCATTCCTTTATCTATCACATTTTTCATACATTTCATTATTTATTATTCACTCTGTCTGGCTTACATAGTTCTTTTTAGTACGTCTCTAAACCCTCTAATCACACTCATTTCTTATTATAATAAATTTAAAAATCGATTGAAAGAAAGTGGCATCCCTCTACCTTTGAGAAATTGAATAAACCTCATGATCCTCGTGTCTGGTTGTGAGAATGCATGTAATGTGAATCTCCAATGTTACATATCTTTGCAATTTAGATTAGATAAGATTAGATTAGATTAGATAGCTCTTCGAGTACAAATAATTGGAAGCTTAAAATAATATTGACGTGAGTCGAAAAAAATACAATTATAAATAATAAAACCGGTCTTTTGTCAAGAATAATCAAGAGAATTTTGTTTGTGAAACCAGTATAAACACATTTTTTTTTGTGTTTACTTTTTTTATTAAATTACACTGAACAAAAATTTATTTTCAAATGAAAACATACATTAAGAGTCCCCATATTTTATTTCTTTAACATTCAAAAAAACATATTTTGTTTTCCAATGATTATATCGTTCTTGAAAAAAATGGTGTAGAAGCACTGCTCTACGACTATCGTATAGGGCTACGCTTGGATAATCGTAGAAGGCAGTCCATGTTTTCGGCAAGTTTGTTGAGCAGTCTACGTGCCAGCGAAATCGTAATTGCTCTACGAAAATTATTCACCAACAAGTGGAGGCAAATTACAGAGGACAGAAGCTACGACTCGATAAATCTCTCAGTACTTTGAATCAGTTGTTTCATCAATAATTATGGTAATCTTGCCAAATAGACATTTCTACTATTCAGTCATTTATATTATTAAGCCAAGTTCTAAAATTAACAGTCAGCTAAATTATGTAAGCCATACTAGTAAATTCTACATTTAAAGTATTGCTACGAATATGAAATAGTGTATTTTGTTTATCAGTGCTAGTGTCGGTGATAAAGTCTGTGAAGTCTCTGGATGTTATATTTGTTTATTCGACATTGCTTCGAGTGTTTGATGTTCTTGTAAAGTTTCACATGTTCCAATTCTTAATGATTTGAGAATTATCCTTAGTCTACTATAAATAAGGACCAAAGCTGGTCCAAACCAAAGCCGTGGTCAAGCTTTAATGTGACTATGTATGTGAACTGAATCTGAAATAACGCAACGCAAAAACTCAACTAAGCTACACATATAGTTTAACTTCTTGCCGCGTTATTCCAGAAGGGGTCACATATGGCGAGTGGTGAAGGTATTTATTTTTACAGCTAAGGGGGGTGGCCTAACGCCATCTACTTCAGTGAAGTAGGGGGCTCCCCAGCTTCCAACGGGGCTGGTACTCATTTCTTGTGAAGGCTGAGTAAACCTTGCCGGTTTTTGTTATTTAAGGTTTGAATTAAACGCCGAAACGGAAAATCATTTCTGACACCCTCGGCGGGATTCGAACCCCAGCTCTCGGCATAGAATGCAAGCACTTTTCCAACTGAACTATCGACCGGACCAATACAATAAATTGTGTTAAATGAATCACAGCAGTTTTAATTGAAAATAACCCGCGTAAAAACATAGCAATATCAAAAAGGGTTTAATCAATTGGTCGGTAGTATTACAAAGACCAAGTACATAGAGTAATCTCTAGAAATATCTCTCGGCTAAGATGCTGAACTAATACAAATAATCTCCCAAGTCCAGTGGGATTGTTTCTCTGCTTTATTTGGCTTTGATAGTTACTTGCGCTCTCCGGCGTAGACGCCGCATTGTAAGCCCGCTACGACCGAAGCGTAGAGAGAAGACAGCTTCTTGAGAAGAACAATCAGCGTAGTATAAGATTATTACTAGAACCACTTTAAGTGATTAACCAATAAAATGGGTTTGAAATTAAATAAAGAAATTTGGAATTTCATTTCAATAATTTTTAGTATGATAGTTCTACGCCAAATGATTTAATTATTGATGAAATTTAAAAAAAAGGCTTTTTGACTGATTGAAAAGTCCATTTCACAAAATTTCTCAACTTCAATTTCGCTATGTTGAATCTGAAACTTTTTTCTCGGCGGGTAAACGTAACATTTATATGGCCCTTAGAAAATAAGAATTAATTGAAGAAACGATTGCATTCCTTTTTCCATTGGTAATATGTCTAATCTAATCTAAGTTGCAAAGATATGTTACATTGGAGATTCACATTACATGCATTCTCACAACCAGACACATACAAGTTCGCGCTTGCACATGCCTCATGTGAACCTACAACATAAAAACCAAATCTCAAATGGACATACACCCTGCAACTCTTGCCGTCCTTCCCTGAGACAGGGGTGACATTGGCAAAGTGAACCATTTTTACAGCATGGGTGGTCAGCCGCATACAAACCATAAGTCAAGGAACATACACGACAAATTACATTTTATACATCACTAAATAATAATATCCATGGACAATATTTTCTACGTTAATTCATGGACTAAATCCATTAATGCATTTTTGTGTAACAAAAATCATGTAGCTTCTTAACAATATCGTCATCTTTAAAATAAGCATGTAAACTGTCATAAGTATCATATTTTCTCAAAGTTGAAAAATTATTTTGAGTATAATTTACACCACAAAAACATGACTTGTAAAGGAATGACTTATTCACAACATCTCATCTAGTCTAATCTAATCATGTCTTATCTTATCTAATCTAATCTAATCTTAACTAACCTAATCTAATCTTATCTTGTCTTAGTTGCAAAGAAATATTAACATTTAAAGTTCATATTAAATGCATGCCCACAATCAGACACATGTCTACATGCCCAGCAACTTTTGCTGACCTTCCGTGAAACAGGGGTGACATTGGCAAAGTGAACCATTTTTTACAGCATGGAGGGTCAACCTCAAACCAACTTACAAGTCATCGAATATCTTCTTAAAATAATCTAGTTTTAAGTATGAAGTACACCACAGAAACATAACCTGCAAAGCAATGATTTATTGACAACATCGTAGTGGAAAAAATGCACCAAAAATTAATATTATGAAACCTTGTTATGATTGGCAGGTGTTAACATTACCTAAAGAAGGATTTTCAATTCCCAGTGAGGGCACTTTACGCACCGGGCCGGATAAGCGGCCGAATGTTTGCCTTACATGGGGGGGGGGGTATTAGGGGTCTCACCCTCCCCCTCCCTCTCCCCCACCCGTTTCCCCAACGATCGATACGCCCGACTTCACTTGCCAGCCCACCGGAGCACGGAATGACCCGTTGCTATCGTTAGTGCACAGGACCACGATTTTGTGCAACAAATTTCTTGGCGAGTAACGTCGTTTGTGTGACAATTGACGATTTGTGAATTCCGTCGCTTAGCGAACACCATCGTATGGTGAACAATGTAAATTTGTGAATTCCGTCAATTTGTGAACTTTATCACGTAGCGAGCACAATCGTATAAAAATCCCCATCGTGTGGTGAATATCGTCGTTATGCAAATAACGTAAATTTATTAATTCCATCCATCCGTCGAACAATGACAATGATATTTTTGTGAACACCATCGGTTTGTAAGATTCATAGTTTGAGGTGAACGTCATCGTTTGGTAAATGCCATCAAAGATTAGTTTCATACATAATGCTCTCCGACGGTTGACGTCAAGCATCACTAAGTGAGAATTTATTTTGTGCGTTCCCTTGTTTGACGAATCTAATCGTTTTGTGATAAGCCTCATCGTTTAAGGTAAATATCAGTGTAATGTGAACATCGTCGTTTAAGGTAAACATCATGGTATTGTGAACATCGTCGTTTTAGGCCAACTTCATTGTATTATGAACATCGTCGTTTAAAGTAAACATCATCGTATTGTGAACATTGTCGTTTTGAGTAAACATCATTGTATTGTGAACATCGTCGTTTAAGGCCAACTTCATTGTATTGTGAACATCGTCGTTTAAAGTAAACATCATTGTATTGTGACCATCGTCGTTTGACGAGCCGCACTCTGCTATTTTTCAGCGCAACAATCATTTACATGCAGCGCACCCTCGAAAACAATCCATTTTAACGCACAAATTTTAAGTGATTTGCATAGTGTCGGATGGAGAATTTTCAGTACAAAATATACAGAAAATCAAGCCTAACATTTGAACTGCTGTAAAAAAAAAAACAGTGCAGGGAACAATAAAAAATCAGTCAAAAGCCAGCTTGAATTCCATATTTTTTATGAAAATAAATATAATAAAAAGCAATTCTGAACAAATACTTTTTTTCCATTTTCTACGAGATAAAACACCACAAAATTATAAAAATCCTGTAGTGTAAGAGTTTATAATGTGCACTGTTTTACAATTTGTTTACTTACTATGAGAAATTACTCCAAAAGAAGTTTTATTCACGAGAACTCAAATTTGTGAAACAACACTTTTTTCGTTTTACTTTTAAGGTGTCGCTTTATACGTTATTGATGAATTAATTGTATAAATGGTAGGAATTTTTCGTTGATATTTAAGTACAAGAATGATACTTAAGCCTTTAATATTATTGTCCTGAACAAGATTACACGCAAAGAAGGGATCCACAAAGGTTAACGAGGTAAGTAGGCGCACTCGGTAAAGGATAACGCTGTTACCTTTGAAGTGGAACATTTATTCAGGAGAGCACAATGGACCATGTTTTTCTGTAAATAGAAATAACGCGCTAAGTATCCGTTCTGTGAAACGAACTAAAGAGTGTTTTTAATATTTTTTTTACTTTGAAAACTGTTAAACAGTAATACTCAGAAGAGAATCTCATGAATTGTGTACTCCGCAATGAAAGAAGTCTCTAAAGTTTTTATTTTTAACGATTCGAATGAAAGTTCATTTCATCTAAAATTAATGTTTTTTTTTTTTTTTTTTTAAGAAATCCTGTGCGGGAGACTCCCTAGATTCTAAAGACTCTAGGGGTCTATGACACTTGTTGTAGTGCCGCAGAGGTGTACGAGCTTGGTCGTCGCTACAAAGCGCCAATACTCAAGCAAGACCCAGTTGCTGTAAGGCTGGATGGACCTTTGGTGACCGGTCATTGGTAAAGGTTTATGAATTTTTCAACCCAGCGAAGAGCACATTCGAAATATAAATGGTATATTTTTGTGCTCCGCCGGGATCCGAATCCACAACCTTCCATTTACGAGTCCGAAGTGTTGCCACTACGGACTACGGACCGGTCCAAGATGCCAACGACACGCAGTGTACCTGAGCGGTTACCCATCCAAGCACTGACCACGCCCAATGTTGCTTAACTTCGGTGATCTATGGGAACCGGTGCTTTCAACATGGCTAACGTCGTTGACTAAAAATGTTGATGTCTATAATCTATAATCTAAGCTGCAAGGATATGTACGCATTTAAGGCTCATATGAAATGACAGGCACAGGCACATGTAGGTTCGCGCCTACACATTCTGCATGTGTGCATACAAATAAAGAAAACCTCACATGGACATAAACCTTGCAACTCCTGCCACCGTTCCCTGAACCGGGGTGGCATTGGCAAAAGTGAACCGATTTGTACAGCACGGGTGGTCAGCCTCGTATCAACCTATCAGTCAAGGAGCGTGAAGTGATGTGATGTGAAAAAATTGTCTGTGATATAAGTATGTATTAAAAAATCAATTATCAACTGGATACGGAAAATTAAGCTCGCAACCATTGCCCGTTAATGTTTTTCACATATTTCTTATACCTCATTTACATTAATGTTAAAAAAAAAATTATAATAAAAAATAGTAAAAATTAAAATAGATAGACAATATTTTAAGGGCCGTTTTGTGAGATCACCGCAGGGCACTGCAAAACCTAATACGTTGACAAGTATTTGGATGCAAAAGTAATACAAAATATTGGATTTAGGCTTGAAAATATACAACTGGAAACTGTACGTGAATATTTTACATTGATATGTAGGCATAAGGCTCGCGGCGAAATTAAAAATTTGAAAATAATGAGGGAAATGGGAAAACAAGGCGTAATTAAAAAAAAGAGCTCTGTGCTTTATTATAGGCGACGTACATAATTACAGTCATTTGAAATGCTTGAAGAGCGAGGGCGGTTTGAGTGTTAAAAAAACCTTCATTTTTTTTAAGAGGTCGAATTGAGTCTAGTGGAAAATAATTAATAATACAAAAACGCTGAGAACTATAAGAGGGCTGTTGATGGTGAGTTTCTATTTCCCTTGTAATTATCTCACAACAAAAACCCCGTTGAGATGGAGTGCTCGTTCTTCATTCATGTACGATTCAACTTGAACTTTTTACAGTTTGTGTATTTACACAGGGAAAATAATTTTTATGAAAGAGTATTTTTTTTTTTAAATACATAGTTTTATTTTAAAAAATTAAGCATTTATTTGACCTCAAATACGTTTGACTTACTTACCTCATTTTCAAGAGGACACTGTTACACAATTGATAAGGCAAAAACCATGTAAATAAAACAGATAACCCTTGTAGTTCTTATAGTTTGGCCAATGTTCAGATTCCTACTGCTTCACCTTTGTTATTACCTAATAGTACCTCTTGTCGTAACTCATCCTTCTCATTTCTCTATGGTTTTGTCTTGTCAATCTTGTCAACAGTACAATGCATAAATAAAATAAAAGTACTTGAGGGGAAATAAAATGCTAAATTTGTTAAAAAGAAAACTCTATGTTTTGTATTTTTTTATTCTTTTTCATACTATTTAACTAATTTGTGTATACAAGAGGGTGCCAAGTGCCCACTTTAATTTTCACTTGAATCTAAATACGGCATACTAAATTAAAAATGACACCAGTTTTATGCCAGAACCTCTGCAGATCTCCCTCCATTTTTTTTCTATCCTTGCATACCTCTTTCAACTCATTCATATCCATCACATTTTCCATACATATTCTTATTTTACAATCGCTTTGTATATCCCATTCTTTTATAATTTCACCAATATGATCCAGCCATACATTCTTCGTTCTTCCCTTTCTTCTTTTCTCTTCCACATTTCCTCTGTATATAATCTAAAATCTTAATCTAAATCTAAGTTGCAAAAATCTATATATAATTTAAGATTCATATTAAACGCATTCCCACAAGCAGACATGTATAATTTCGCGCTAACACATGCCGCATGTGCACCTTCAATATAAAAACCCAATCTCAAATGAACATAAGCCCTACAACTCTTGCTGACCTTCCCTGAAACAGGGGTGACATTGGTAAAGTGAACCATTTTTTCCAGTATGGTTGGTATATACCTGTTGGAATATATCATAACCCTACCTTTTCACATCAACGAAGACTCTACTAAGGTAAAATGGAATAAAAAATATGCCAACCTTACTTGGCATAAAAATGAAAACGGAACCTACCGCCTTTATGACTTTTATCATTATTTCAATCTCAGGAGCTTCTCGTGTTCAAGCCTTCAAAATATTATACAACTTTAACCCGTATATAAGCTTTTTTATTTGAAAATAAATATTATCTTCCCACTCTTATCAAATAAAGTTGTTATCTTTAAATTGATCTGGTAGAAAGGCTGGTTTTCATAATACGATTTTAGACTTTTTGCAACGAATATATATTTTTTTGCTTCAACATTTTTTTCTTGTATGTATAGGCAATACATACAACATGACCTTAATACCTACTTATTTACATTTATTTGATTATGAGCAATGACTGTAAAAAATGGTTCACTTTGCCAATGTCACCCCTGCTTCAGGGAAGGTCGGCAAGAGTTGCAGGGCCTATGTTCATTTGAGATTGGGTTTTTTATATTGTAGGTCCACATGCGGCATGTGTAAGCGCGAAATTATGCATGTCTGCTTGTGGGAATGCATTTAATATGAATCTCAAATGATACATATCTTTGCAGCTTAGATTTAGATTTAGATTAGTGCCGACAAAAAGAGAAACAAACACATAACTCGATCTCTCTGTCTCATTCTCTCTTCATTTATCTACGTTTTTTTCTGTATTTTTCTGTATACATTTTTTTAGTTATTTCAAAAAGTCTACGTAGCAAACAAAAATATACGTAGATACTATTATGTTACCTAAATTTTTGGCAGCAATTTTTTTATAAATTTGAATCAAAAATATTTTTTCTGTTAAAATTTTAATTCTTGGGTTTATTTTGTACACAACCAGTTTCGGAAGAGGTAGTACCTTCCATCATGTAAGTTTCATTTTACACCTGTACCCGTAGTACGAAACAAGTTTCGGAACATTTTTTGCCAGAGGTGCTTTTCAAGTTCACATACATTTTTCTTGAATACTCAATACTACTACGGGTAGGTACTGAAGATGGGGGAGGTACTGCTTTTCCTTAAACTGGTTGTGTAAAAAATAAACCAATATGTGAATTATACCAAAAAAAATATTTTTATTAGTTTAATTTATAAAGGTAAAATGATATTTTTCTTTAATAAATAAGACAATTTTTTTCCACATCTAGTCTAATTCCAATAAAACATAAAAAGAGTAATCAAATAATTCTTTACGTATCTTACTAAAATTGAGACAAATGTCAAAATTCAAACCCATAAAAGCAGCATATACTTTTTTTTATTTCGATAAAATAACGTACAAATGAATTGCATGCTTCCAATTTCCTACAATGGATCTCAGTGACAAACCTTTTGTACGAAATAAACTTCCATACATTATTCCTTCAATTTAAAAATATCGGTACGCCGAGTATAACAGTAAACGTTTTTACTGAACAGAAAAAAATTGAAAATGAAAACAGCGCTTTCGGTAAGCGTTTTAGTTTTCGTATATTTTTGGTGGAATCTAACATTGAATTTTGCTCTGGGAGCCGATAAATCGCTTAAGGCCTGTAGCGCCCTGCGCTGATTGGCCCACAATCATTAGGGTTGTCGCTGAGCCGGGGAAGATTGATTACCAGCTGGCTTCATCCCTTTGTGGTATCGTGGTAGCGCGGCAATACACAACAATACCGGTATAAATTTAATACTTTAATTCTGTAAAGTTTATACTTTACCATTTTTACCATTATTGGTAAAAAAAGTTGACCGGTGTTAAAACTGTAAATGTAGCTTTGTCGCCATTCCGCTAGGAGTGGCCAGAGCCTCTGCAGAGTTGCCTACATTTCTTCCTATCCTTAAATACCTCTTTCAATTTATTCATATACATCATCTTTTTCATGCATTTTCTTTTTTTACGCTCTCTGTGTATATCCCATTCTTCTCTCTCTTTTGTTAAAAGCTCTTTTTATGAATCTAAAATCACAAGTAATCCAATGTTCTACCTTGATCATTTTGTGTATTCGTGGTAGTGTAGCGATGTACTCTTGCAATAAACCGGGATAAAGTGAAGTAAGCATCCACAATCTTATCAGTAAAGTGGTGAACCAATTTGACCGTTATTAATACAGTTTGTTTTATGATTCTCAAAAATCACAAGTTTTCCTTATGAACTTTTTTTCGACTTGGACTTTCTTGCTGAAAACCGCAATGTGTTTTTCTAACAAGTTTTTCAAGATATATCTTGTTTTTCGTGTATTGATTTTCAGTCCTAATGAACAGATAATGCATATATGTATTTAATACCGGTTTTATGAAAAAAATACAATACCGGTAATTGGTGCATGTACTGTGACTCACTAACCAGCCACCATATTGTGGCAACAGATAGCCCCATCTGCGACACCAAAGGTAAAACTGATCCCCCTTTTGGGGCCAAAATGTCAAAAGCTGGCGGGGAGTGTGTGACGTTAATAAAGGGAATTAGAAGGTGCCATGACGTAGTCTCTGACGCGTTTGATGCAACCAAAATTAGTTTGAAATTCAAGATAATGTAACACGAGAATTGTAAATGAAAAATTATTTACTTAATGCAAATTCTTTGACTTATAGGTTGGTATGAGGCTGACCACCCATACTGTTAAACATGGTTCACTTTGCCAATGCCACCCCTGTTTCAAGGAAGTTCGGCAAGAGTTGCAGGGCTTTTGTTCATTTGAGATAGGGTTTTTAATATTGTAGGTCCACATGCGGCATGTGTTAGCGCGAACTTATACATGTCTGCTTCAGGGAATACGTTTAATATTAATCTTAAATGATTTATAGCTTTGCAGCTTAGATTTAGATTAGAAATTGATCTGGTTTCTATTCTCGAAAAAAAAAATACTTAGTGTACAAAAAAATTCACATAAAAACGCTCCTGGATTGGATTGTGGTACTAAAGAGAGCTGTATAAAATTGGAATTACTTTGCATTTTTGTTTGTAAATTTAAAATCCTCGAGCCCTAAACCCTCACAGCTATAATCTTTCAGTGATTTCTGAGCCTCCTTTGCTTTGTGTAAACACTTGGGAAGTGTAGCTTCACGGGAGGGCCTTTTGCCATTCGTATCTCACATAACTTTTGCATGCGAGTCCTGTGACACATCCCCGGATGGGATGGATATACAGGGCGTGGGTCAGTGGAGGGCAGACTGACCCCTGAGAGAAGGTGTTGTATAAAATTGGCCAACAATTGTTACCTACAACAAGAAAAATATTGTTTTGCAATTAAAATTGACGGTATGTTTACTTTAAAGAGGTTTATATGATGTAAATAAATGTCATAGCATAGGAATATTATAAATTAATAAAAATAATAAATGTACGAAAATACGTTATTAAGTAGGTACTAAATTCCTTGCAAAAAAAGTAGAAAAAATTGAATTAAAATTAAGAAAGTCGCATTCTTAGAATATGTTTACTCTTTTGTCTTTTTTTATTTAAAATAAAGATAAACTAGAAATTTGTAAGTGATACAAATAATAAGTGAAATAGATGGTAGTTTTACGTATTAACACATAACCATTAATTTTTACTTCAACATTAATTAATTGATCGAATTTTTGGCAAAGCATTGTGGGGAACTTTCATTAAAGCCTTCAGCTTAAATTTGACGTTTTTCTACTTATTGAAAAACCTATTTTAACGGAAAAATCTCATACGACTAAATCATTGTTTCAGCTAAAAGAAAACTGGAAAATTGATTAGATGCGTAGAAAATTATGCAAAAAACACACAACTGTTTAACTGTCCTTTGTCATCAGAAAGCCATGTAAAATTCAGGGATTCTATCCGCTCTCCCTCCTTGTGTTTGATATGATTTGTCTCTAGGGAGGGCGTAGACATTTTTTATGGTTGTTAGCACACTTGAAATAAAGGGCAGAGCGCTACCCGAGCCCTTCGCCACCCCTAAATTGTGACGGCAAGGCTGTTGAGTGACTTTTACAACCAAAACATAAAACAAAAAAAATGCCTACTGACAGAAGAATATGTTACCAGTATAGATAAAGCTTAGGAGACATTTTTTATTATATTGTGTAGGAAGAATTCTAAATCTCGAATATGATTTGAAGTATTATTTCATATTATTAAAAATAATGGGCTTGTGTTCATTTGAGATTGAGTTTTTTGTATTGTTGGTCCACATGCAGCATGTGCGAGCGCGAAATTTTGCGTGTCTGCTTGTGAGAATGCATTTAATATGAATCTCAAATGATACATATCTTTGCAGCTTAGATTTAGATTTAGATTTAGATCATTTGTATGGTTTTCAACTTAATTGGAGCAGATTGTGTCTATGTCTATTATCTAATTTGATATGTTAGCATTGAAAATTATTTTAAATGCATGCCTACAAACTGACACATGTTAGTTCACGCTAGTTAGTTCCAAACCTAAAATGAACCGATGCCCTGCAACTTTTGCCGACCTTCCCTTAAACAAGGGTGACATTGGCAAAGTTTTTTTTTTATTAAAAAAAAAAAATCCCAATGTAACATATCTTTGCAACTTAGATTAGATTAGATAATAAAAATAAGTTTTTTTTTTGGGAGACCAGAACCATTATAAACACATTAGATTTTACGGGGCAATGAAAACAGGCCGGGTATATTAAGTGCGTTCGCCCAATCAGGCCAGGCAGGAAGCCGGGGGACAAAGTTCCTTCTCCAAACAAAACAATCACTAGAACATTCGATAGGGGTGAAATGACCTCTAGTAGACGACTACTCTGCGTGCCATTTTTGCATTTCACTGTGGTAGTTTTACGACAGAATTAATTTTCAAATGAAAACCTACTTAGGGATACTTGGAAGTGAAAACAAGCACTGAAAAAAACTAACTAAGTAGTTCCACTTGAAATTAAAATAAACTAAGGAATGAAAACTTAGTAAGGGATGGTGAAAACTAGCACTAAGAAAAACTAACTAGTTAATCTTTTCAAGTATATTTTATTCATGTGAAGGGTGTGATCAGATAGAAAGACGAATAGCAGCTGAAATAAAATAGTCTTTATTTGAGAAATCCATATTTGATGCTGGAGGGATGTTTTCCGGGATCTGTTGCCGTGGTCTGTGGGAGCTGGAGCTACCGGACGTTTCGCCCATTACTGCCCATTTCTGCTCACAGTTTTCATCAAGATCATCATCATCATCATACTTCACTTTATTTATAAAGCTTTATTTGGAAAAACACCCAAATATCTCGTTGATTTAATCAAACCAGTCACCCTCGGCAAAAAAAGCCTAACACTGCGCTCAGCTGAGACTGGAGCCAAATCAAGGATTGAAGAACCTGTAAGAAGAGTTAACACAGTGTTTGGAGAGCGTGCATTTGCAGTTGCTGGCCGTCTGGCCTGAAACCACCTGCCACATCATGTCAGAGAGCTAGAGGACCATGGAAAGTTCCGGAATGCACTGAAGACAAGCAAATTTCTGGCATCGTTTGCACCAGCGCCCTTGGAGTGACTACATCACGAAACGGCGCTATAAAAAAATCATCAACTCATCATCATCATCATCATCATTCACGCTGAAGAAGCCCATCGTAGAAATGGGCGAAACGTTCGGAAGCTCCAGCTCCCACAGACCACGGCAACAGATCCCGGAAAACATCACTCCAGCATCATCAGCCGGCCGTGTAAGCCTAAAACTCTTATTCAAATCCATATTTTCTTGACATTTTTGTTTCAAAACATTTTTTTTTGCAGGAAACCCTTCTACGACACCCGAACGATAAGGCTAGAACGTTGTGTGTGAAGAATGGAATCACAGACAGCAATCTGAGTAACTAAATCGAAAATCAGATAATGAATATGTTTATCTATAATCTAAGTTGCAAAGGTGTATTAACATTTAAAATTCATGAACTTACAAATTAAAACTCAAACCTCAAACGAACATAAACGCTGCGACTTTTTAATCTATGGATTCGATAAGAACAATTTCGTTTGACTGAAATCCAGAGAGTGAGAACAATAAAATATGATGTGTGAATGGAGTGATGGACTAGTGACTGACAAGAAGAATGTTAAATAAGCGGAAAAACTTAATCTTAGGGATAGAATAAATGGATAAAATTGGTGAAATTTTGATTGAATGTTGTCTGCAGAGTGAGAAAAAGTCAAAGAGATGCATGAATAGAGGGATAAACACAAGAAAATAGTACGTACAACATATATGCGTATGTACAAGTTGCCCCTAATGGAATGATGATAAGATGCATGACTACAACCTCGCGCAGACAAACACTGAGGTCAGCTGCATCAAGAAGCAGCTGCCTGGACATCCCTGCAAGAAGGCCCCGCACTGTTTTTGGAGACAGGGCATTCAAGGCAGCCGCTCCAATGACTTGGAACGCTATTTCCGCCTCACTGAGGGAACTGGGTATGGAGAGACCATTTAAAAGAGGTCTCAAGACTCACCTCTTCGTCCAATCATACGGACAAGCGCCTTTGAAGTGACACACTGTCATAAAAGGCGCTATACAAATTTTGTCTGATCTATCTGTCTATGACGCGATGTATCTATAATCTATAATTTATAATCTAAGTTGCAAGGATATATTCATTCAAAGCTCTCAGATGTATGCCCACAAACAAACACGTGTAGTTCGCGCTTACAAATGCTGATTGTGTACTTACAAATAAAATCCAAACCTCAAACCATCTCATAGGCTGCACTCTGTGCCGATCTAAGAGCACGATGTCTCTCCCCCAAGTCTCTGAAAGAGCATATTTCCCTTATGTAGTCTGGTGCCGCGCCAGTGACAGCCCTGTACATGAGGGCACACACTTTGTACTGTATTCGGGCCTCCACTGGTAACCAGTGTAATTCTAACCTAAGTATTATGAATCATTCATATTATCTTCTTTAAAAGGAAATGGTCGGAAATAATCTGCAATGAAATGCCCTGCAACTCTTGCCGACATTCCCTGAAACAGGGGTGAAATTGGCAAAATGAACCATTTTTTACAGTGTAAATCGTATCATCGTCTAAATGCAAAAATGACACGCATGCTTGAGCGCGCGTAGCGTGCACAATAAAGGTGTTCCCGCGCGGTGTCGGGTAATATGATAAAAGAGTTTCCGGTTTGATTTCGGAAAACAGAAATCCGGCCCAATGACGTCACGTTTTTATTTCGGTATAAATTTTAAGCTCGCGTCCTGGCCGAAGAATGATTTATGGCTGAAGTCATTACGCCCGCGAGTATAAAGGATTGCGTAAGTCTCACCTCGACTGCGTAAATCAAAATCTATGTGATACACGTGGGCACACCTAGAGAGCGGTTCAGTTTTCATACACTTTTTCGATTTACGCATTTGATGCGAATTTACGCAATTTTTTATACTAGGGGTACAGGTTGACACTTTGGTTTGACAACTCCGTCGACCCATTTTTGTTCAGAGCCTCATTTGCGTCGTTACTGACTCATAGTTATTTTTTTATGTAGTGGCATCACTTAATCCACAAAGGTTATCTATTTCCAGCATCTGATGTATTTGTTGACTAATGGGTTTATTTTTACTTGAAGCTAAATTTGTACATGTTATTTCATCTGTTGCTATATGTAGTTACAGATGACGCTAATTATTTTTTAATTCTTACTTCTGTAGACTTAAAAGAAACGGACATTTTATTAATTGATGATGATGATGGCCACCCATACTGTAAAAAATGGTTCACTTTGCCAATGTCACCCCTGTTTCAGGGAAGGTCGGTTCATTTGAGATTGGGTTTTTATATTGTAGGTCCACATGCGGCATGTATTAGCGCGAAATTATACATGTCTGTTTGTGGGAATGCGTTTAATATGAATCTTTCATGATATATATCTTTGCAGCTGAGATTTAGATTTAGATTAGATTTAGATGATGATTTATAGAGCGCCGTTTTGTGAATAGTCACTGCAAGGGCGCTTAAATTAATTCCTTGACTAATAGGATTCCTCGACGTACGATGTGGTAGGAGGCTGGCCACCCATACCTTAAAAAAATGTTTCACTTTGACAATGTCACCATGAAGGTCATCAACAGTTGCAGAGTTAATGTTTAGTAGAGGCTTGGATTTAATTTGTACGTACGCATGAAGCAGTGTCTTTTCGTAGGCATGCATTTGATATGAATTTTAAATGTTACTATTTCTTTGCAACTTAGAATATAGATTATAAATAAAAGATCTAACGGAGCATCCGGGTTTTTTCATCGTTCTACAAAATGTTAGGTATACAATTAAATACAAAAACATAACAATTATGTATTTATTTAGATCTTTGCCTAAAGCGGTTTAAAGGAAAACTGTTTTGTGAACCATTGACCAACCTGCTTTAAGAAAAAAAAAAAAAAAAATTCCCATTATAAAAGTTTCTTTTTTTCTTGTATGAAAGTATGAACTTCAATGGATTTTTTGTTTGTGAGAAATCTTACAGAATTTCTTAGATTTACTGCGAAAGCGGTGAAATTTAATTTGACTCAAGTAAAGAAGGAAAGTAGGTAAGTCAAACGCTCTGAGTTCTGACACAACAAACGTTTTCTCGGTATTTTTACATTATTTGGTATAAACCATGGACTAATAATGTCTGTGGACTAGAAACGCAAATAGACACTGCATCCGTTTCAACTTACTTAACTGCAAATCGTCCTTAGTTAGAAAGAAACAAAAATCTCCACAGTTTTCACTCTGTAAACAGAAAAACTTTGGTGAATCTACGGAATCTTTCCAGAAAGTTGGCAGCATAAAAATTCATGCCTGAGCAAACGCTGTGGGTACGCGTTTTAATGTATTTATTTATTTTTAAATATTATGGGATGTGTAATTACTGGTGCTACGCTACTAAGCTACACATTTAGTGTAACTTCTTGGCGCGTTCTCCCCGTTTTGTTATTGCATTTGGCTAGTGAAATCTATTTATTTTTACAGGTAAGGACACCGGCCTTACGTCAACCACGTCAGTTGAAGTGGAGGTTTCCCAGTTCCCAAGCGAGCTGGTACTCATTTATTGTGAAGGCTGAGAATACCTTGTTGGTATTTTATTTTGGGCTTGAAATAAACATCGAAACGGGAAATCATTTATGACACCTATGCCTTCGCCTCGGTGGGATTCAAACTCGAGCTTTCGGCATGGAATGTAAGCACTCTACCAACCGAGCTATCGACCGGACTCGAAATACAAAATTTGAAAAGTAAGAAGTTATAGGATTTCTATTATATATAATCCAATGATGATGATGATAATGATTTCTTTATCAGCGCCGTTTCGTGACTCAATGTCACTCCAAGGGCGCTTAGTAGTTTACTGGGCGAAAAAGTGTGTCTTCATTTAGAAGTTAAGCAACATTGGGTGCGGACAGTACTTGGATGGGTAACCGCTCAGGTACACCGCGTGTCGTTGGCATCTTGGACCGGTCCGTAGTCCGTAGTGGCAACACTTCGGACTCGTAAATGAAAGGTTGTGGATTCGGATCCCGGTGGAGCACAAAAATATACCATTTATATTTCGAATGTGCTTTTGCTGAGTTGAAAAACTTCATAAACCTTTACCAAAGACCGGTCACTGAAAGGTCCATACAACCTTACAACAACTGGGTCTTGCTTGTGAATTGGCGCTTTCTACAGCGACGACCAAGCTCGCAGAGGGCTCTTGAGGTGTGATACACACAAAAACAGCGCTCACCAAATAAATCATCCTAATATTATTATTATTCATCCTCCTCTATAGCTCCTCAATCGTCCTGGACCTTCAGATTTCTGGTGGCAGCTGGTTCCAGGTCGCAGGACCGGAAACCGCAAAAGCACGGTCTCCGAAAATAGTGGCAATTTTCCTTCCAAGTTAAAAAGAGACATATTAACATTTAAAATTCATATTAAATGCATGCACACAAATAGGTACGTGTAAGGTCGCGTTAACAATGCCGCATGTGGACTTTCAATATAAAAACCCAATCACCAATGAACATAAGGCCTGCAACTCTTGCTTGCTGACCTTCCCTGAAACAGGGGTGACATTGGCAAAGTAAACCATCTTTTTACAGTTTGGGTGGTCAGCCTCATACCAATCTATAAGTCAAGGAATAGGAAAGGTAGTATACGGAACGGTATAGTATGTATCAAGGCTGTAAGGCAGTTTCTTCTCCATCATTATTATACCTCACTGGTACCAAGTACCAGGTCTCGTCTGCGTGTCCACAGCGCCTACGCAGTATTCCTCGGGTGACTCTTTCCTCGCTCCCTGCGGAAGTGTGAACTGTACATTGTGAGCTGTGACGGTATTGAATTAATACATTCAAACTTCCGGGTCCGAATCCATAAATCTGACTTTGTACAAACACCGGGCGAATCCGGGTTACTGTCAGAGATGTGCCCGCTCGATGTTAATTTCGTATTTGAAATATTAGATACTCTGTAGAACTCTTTAGTAAAGAATAACTTTACTCATGTGATTATATGTATATTCGATAAAATGTAGCACAAAAACACATTATGAGAAGTTTAGGTTAAAATGTGTTAAATAACTTCAGGGATACGACATTAAACAACAATCCAATAATCTATCTATAATCTTAGCTGCAAAGATATGTTAATATTTAAGGCTTTAATTAAATGCATGCCCACAGATAGGCACATGTAGGTTCGCGCCTACACATTCTGCATATGTGCATACAACACCTTTTCTCAGGGTCAGTCTCTCCTCCACTGACCCACGCCCTGTATATCCATCCCATCCGGGGATGTGTCACAGGACTCGCATGCAAAAGTTATGTGAGATGCGAGTGGCAGAAGGCCTTCCGTGAAGTTACACTTTCCCAAGTGTTTACACAAAGCAAAGGAGGCTCAGAAATCACTGAAAGATTATAGCCGTGAGGGTTTAGGGCTCGATGATTTTAAATTTACAAACAAAAATGCAAAGTGATTCTGAGCATCTTAACATAATATGACTTAAGGCCTAGAATTCGAGATGCTACTACTGAGACTGTTCGGGAGGTGCATATGTGCATACAGTTTAAAATAACCTAAACTTTGCAACTTCTGCCGCCTTTCCCTGAAATCGATGTGGCATTGGCAAAAGTGAACCAATTTTTACTGCACCGGGGGCCAGTCTCATACCAATCTATCAGTCAAGGAGCCCATTAGATGAAAAAAAAAAATTTGGCTGATTTATTTGGTGAGCGCTGTTTTGTGTGTATCACACCTCAAGAGCCCTGTGCCAGCTTGGTCGTCGCTGTAGAAAGCGCTAAGTCTCAAGCAAGACCCAGTTGCTGTAAGGCTGGATGGACCTTTTGATGACCGGTCTTTGGTAAAGACTAATACTCGATACTCGGCTATTCGATAAACCTTGTACTGGTCGCATCTCTAGTCGCTACTCCTTACAAAACATGCTACATCATGTATTTTTCTTATTTCCTCCCTCGCCCAAGCCAAACGTTTATATTTAAATTTGTGAACACCGCCTTCTGGCAAAGAATTACAATACAATAGATTGATGGATTATTTTCTTTTTTATTTGGAAGCCGTACGAATTATTTTTTTGCGAAGCAGTACGAATTATTTTTTTGGAAATGAACACAGCAAAAAACAAAATTGAAATCAATTATTTATCACACACTACATGTGCTTAATTTTTTTTACTTTAACATGATTGATGAAGACGTGTTCTTTTCATAGATCTTTAAAAGAAACTTATTTTACGCAAACGCAACCAAACACAACAAAGCTACACATATAGCGCAACTTCTTGCAGCGTTATCCCCGAAAGGTATCGCATTGGCGAGTGGAACCTGTTTATTTTTACAGGTGAGGGGGCCGGCTTTACACCCTTATTTTAAATTGATTTGTTATTGATAACAGCTTAAAACCAAAACGGTAGAATTTTCTGTTACAAAAAAGCAAACATTTTTCATAGATCTTGTTAGTCGTTTAGAACTAAAAGCAGCAATCTTTTTTTTTAAGAAATCCTGTGCGGGGACTCCCTAGATTCTAGAGACTCTAGGGGTCTATGACACTTGTTGTAGTGCCGAGAAGGGGTACGAGCTTGGTCGTCGCTACAAAGCGCCAATACTCAAGCAAGACCCAGTTTCTGTAAGGCTGGATGGAGTTTTAGTGACCGGTCTTTGGTAAAGCTTTTATGATTTTTTTCAACCCAGCGAAGAGCATATTTGGAAATATAACTGGAATATTTGTTGTGCTATGCCGGGATTCGAATCCACAACCTTCCATTTACGAGTCCGAAGTGTTGCCACTGGACTACGGACCGGTCAATCTATAATTTTTATAACAAAAAGATCCTACATGTAATTTCTTTAAGGTACATGTTGTTCCTTGACTAATAAATTGGTGTGCGCCTGCCCTCCCAATGTGTTAAAATAATGGTTTACTTTTGCCAATGCCATACGAGGTTTGGTTTGTTTTGTATGTACACATGCAGCGCTTTAAATTTCAATACATCTTTGCAATTTAGATTATAAACTAAAGAAAGATTCCTATCAGAAATACTCATGGGTCTCATGTGAACAACGTTATTCCAATAAAAATAAATATTTACACAGTACAAACTTGATCCATTAAAAACAAAAGAAGTCTTTGCAATTTAGCTTTAAATCGATACTTTTATAACTGTTAGAAGAAATTTTTAAAGTATAAAAATCTTCGTTAAACTTTCGAGTTAACATTTTCCAAGCTTCCCTAATTGTGTTAATTCGAACAGTTTGAAATTTTAATTGTCGCGAGTTTTTTTATTCGTCTGCTTGCAAAAATAATTGATCCGAGTAACGACCGCCAAAGTGTGCAAAAAGTTTTAAGCGGATCTCAATTATTGTAGACTTTACTGCTCTCCAACCCTCCAAATCTCCCTCCACATTTTCACACTCCATTTCTATTTTCCACGGAGGTAGGTAGGTATGCGTGCCTTGAACCGGGAAGCCAAAAATACAACTCGCAACTAAGCTACACAAATAGTGTAACTTCTTGCCTGCGTTATCCCCGAAGGCGGCTGGCCTTACACCAACCACTCCATTTGAATTAAGGGTTTACCAGCTCCCGAGGTTGCTGATACTCATTTCTTGTGAAGGCTTAGCCGGTATTTATTTTGGGTTTGAAATACCCATCGAAACGGGAAATCATTTCTGTCATCCTCGGCGGAGATCGAATCCTTGCTCTCGGCATGGAATGCAATCATTACACCAAATGAGCGATCAACCGGACTTTTTACAAGCTTGGTGGTCGCTACAAAGCGTAGCAAGTATGATTATTTGACGAGATATCCTATATCTGGCGTAGCACGTGTAATTATTTGACGTGATATCTTATATCTTGTGTAGAAATTATTATTATATGACGAGTTATCCTATATTTGGCGTAGCAAGTACGGTTATTTGAGGATATATCCCATATTATCTGGCAAAGCAAGAAAATTATTTGTAAAAAAACAAAGTAAAAAAACAAAGATATCTCACATATATCTGGCGTAGCACCTGCGACTATTTGACGGAATATCCTATATTTGGCGTAGCAAGTGTGATTATTTGACAAGATATCCCGTCTTTATCTAGAGAAGAGGTTCAAGTTGGTGAAATGGGGCTTGGGGAGACTCAAATGCAGCTGGAGTTTCCGCAGAACGTAAAACAAAATGCAGTTTGTGTTGTGGTGCGATGTTGCAAATTGTACTCGTAGCGGATCCGGCGTAGACTTGAGGAGATAAGGATGAATTTCAGTGTTTTGTTTCTCTCAAACCTTGCAGCTCTGGATGTAATTTTATTTCGTCTTCTAATAGATGCGATTAATTTCAAATTGATAATTATCTAAAATCCATATTTAAGTTGCAAAGATTTATATTATTGAAGATTTATATTACATGCATTCCCATCAGCAGGCACATAAAAGTTCGCGCTCACACATTCCGAATGTGG
The DNA here is from genome assembly GCA_951799405.1 of Agapetus fuscipes. Taxonomy (NCBI): domain Eukaryota; kingdom Metazoa; phylum Arthropoda; class Insecta; order Trichoptera; family Glossosomatidae; genus Agapetus; species Agapetus fuscipes. Next base: position 3,743,381 of record OX637350.1, read on the forward strand.
GCTTACAACATTAAAAGCCAATCTTAAATTATCATTATACATGCAACTCTTGCCAACCTGAAACAGGGGTGACATCTAGGCAAAGTGATCCATTTTTTGCAATTAGATTAGTCAGCCTCATACCAACCTGTAAGTCGAGGAATAACAAAAATCGAGAGCAAGAAGATCTCTCAGTGAGTTGTATCTTTATAAACGTTAAAATTCAAATTAAAATAAAAACCCTGTTTTGTGTATGGTAATCTGCTAAAAATTCCCTTGCTAATGATATCCAGTCATATCATAAAGACCTTAAAAACAACTAAAGTTTCTTTGACGTGAACGTAAGATTCGTTAGTTTCAATATTTAAAAAATCACACAATCTTACGTTAACAACTAATTGCAATACTTTCTTGTGAAAATGGTATCTAAATTACTGAACCAAATGTTAATTATTATAACCCTTATCTCTTTTTGACAACAATGTATCAAAAATTCAAACAATGTACACGACTAGTACAAATGTACATTAGATCAACTACATGCACGATTAATATCACATCAGAAGGTTCTAGTTTCCACTCAAAAACCTCATAAAGTTGTATCAAGTGAGTCCTTGTAAAAAGGTTCTACAAGCAGGCCAACAAGCTGGAATGAAAACGTTTTTTTACAGCTTGATAAAACATGTATTTGCACGGAGGGTAATGGTCGTTCTACTAACAAGTGATGCTCAACTGGTGGTCCAAAGAAAGGCTATCTAGCATGCACAAATAAATTGCCAAAATTTTTATTTAAAGCAATGGCGTTGACCAAAAAACGTAGACTGAAGACGTTGAAGCTTAGAGAAGGCGTTTTGTCCCCTTAGTGCTAGTTTGTCTTATATTCAACAGATATAATTTCACATGAGCAATGTTTGTAAGTTTACTGGACCAATGTATCTAATAAAAACTGGAAAAAGATTTTGGAAATATTAAAAACAACTCTCACATTATCATTTTTTTTCTTAGCTCAGATTTTGTTGAATGTGATTCTTAAGAAGATTAAATTGAAATGTCACCTTCGGATCAAGTGGTACATAAGCCAATCGCGTTTAGATTATCAACGCGCTACTGTATAAGCCCATTTAATGATTCAATTCTATAACAGCTTCCAAGCTCAAAAATTATATTGACGCAAATTTTGTATCATTGTCTTTTAAAAAAATATTCAAAATGTTTTATGTAATGTTTCGATGAACACTCCATTCTGATAACTTGTGTTAGGTACCTAACAACAAAATATAACCACAAAGCACTAAAAAAGATCCGAGGTTAAAGTCAACCACAAAAAGTGGTCCCTGGTTGAAACACAAAAATCCAGTGGTCAGTGCTTTAAAAATTGGGTTTCGAACTACTGGACGACGGGTATAACTACCGGCAGGATGTAGCTAATAACAATGAAACCGTTGAATATATTAAAAATGGTAGCCTCTAATTTCCCGCCACCCCAGCTGCGACACGTTTAATTCAGTGTTCATTTCATCGCGCCATAAAAGCTCGTAACCATCTCTACAAATTTTGCAGAAAAAAACAAAGAAGACGTTTAAAAAATTATCAAAATTAACTGTGAATAAAGGACGGTAATTATAGATTGGGAACGCAACGCAATAGATTGGGAAAACCAGGAAAATAATTGTTCCTTTAGTAAAAGAATTTAATCATAGAAACTAAAGAAAGTGTGAAAGGAAAAAGAGGGAAGGGACGACTGAGAAAAGTATGGACTGATCAGATTGAGGAGATTGTGAAAGAATGGGATATAGAAAGTGAGCGTAAAAGAAGAAAACACATGAAAAAGGTGATGGATATGAATTAATTGAAAGAGGTATGTAAGGATAGTAAAAATGGAGGCAGCTCTGCAGAGGCTCTGGCCACCCCTAGCGGAATGGCGACAGAGTTACAGTTTACAGAACTTGTAGATTCTGTGGACACCTTTTAATGCGGAAAATGTTTCAAAAGCGATTTAAACGTTTGCACAAACAGTACCCTGAGAAGGAGTTTGCAAAACTTGAGTAAAGTAAAGTTTACGGAAAGTATTAAAGAAGGATTTTCCCCAAAATCTGCCGTTTTTGTTTGTTTAAACTTGATTTTTTTTGATCACTGTAACTCTTTTGCAAAGACCATAAAGTGTAAGAAACAAAAACCGCAGATTTTGGGGAAAATCACTCTTCAATACTTTCCGTAAACTTTACTTTACTCAAGTTTAGCAACTCGTACTAAGTGTACAGGGGTGGAAGTCTCGATGATCACTGTCTATAGATCTTAACAACATTTGAAGATAGGCGAAATAAAACATTGCGGCGTATCAACAGCTGATCCATTTTATATGGAACAATGAGCAGTTATTCATGCACCGCAATGGTTTATTTCCTTTTATCTTCAAATAGGAACGGTAAGATCTACCGACGGCCGTTGGGACTTCCCCCCCAGCTATGCCACCCTTGCCAGTATTTTATTTTGAATTTTAAATAAACACCGATACGGGAAATCATTTCTAGAACCCTCGGTGGGATTCTAACCAGTAGAGTTCTTGGCATGGAATGCAAGCACTCTGCCAACGGAGCTATCGACCAGATCTATAATAATAATCTATAATCTAAGTTGCAAGGATATATTCATTTAAAGCTCTCAAATGCATGCCCACAAACAAACACGTATAGTTCGCGCTTACAAATGCTGAATGTGTACGTACAAATAAAATCCAAACCTCAAATGAACATAAACCCTACAACTTTTGCCGACCTTCCCTGACACAGGGGTGACATTGGCAAAGTGAACCATTTTTTACAGTATGGGTGGTCAGCCTCATACCAACCTATAAGTCAAGGAATCATTTTCTTTAAAAAAATTCATGATTTAAATTTAAAAGATTTTATTGATTGTAGAGGCATTAACTTTGTAATCGTTCATTAATGATAAAAGAAAAACAGCTTTGTTTTCGATTACGTGAGTATTTATTTTTATATACCACAACCGGTTTCGCAAACCTCCGTTTGCATCGTCAGGTGGATCAATTAATATGATCAATTAATTGATCCACCTGACGATGCAAACGGAGGTTTGCGAAACCGGTTGTGGTATATAAAAATAAATACTCACGTAATCGAAAACAAAGCTGTTTTTCTTTTATCATTAAAAGATTTTCTTTGAAAACCATACAAATTTACTATTAATAATGGATGAGTTTAAAATATCATCATATAAACTACGTCCGATCATGAACCATGAATAAAAATACTTTTCCTGCCTGTCCCTGAAATAACAAATAGAACAGAAAAATTGTCCATTGTCAAACGGACCGGACCTATTGTTGTAAAAAAATCTGATAGGCCATTATAACAAAAGCAATCTTTTTGGGGGGAAAACTTTTATAAAATAAATAATTGCTTCATTATAGTCGGTAATGCCTTTTGATATTCAAATTCAAATATTTCATAATTAGCGTACAGCCTTAAATATAAGCCGAGCCTTCTTGCTATAGGCAAAGTAAAGACAAGTTAGAACGACACGTTGACAAAACGACACATGAAAGAACAACACATGACAGAAAATAACAATCACAGAGCATCACATGACAAAACGTCATTATGACAAAACAACACAGAAAAAACATCACTATGACAATGTTTTTTCATGTGCCGTTTATGGTATGTTCGGTTTTAGGTATGTGATATTTTTTTATGTGATGATTTGTCTTGTGATGTTTTGTCATTGTAATGTTTCGTCATGTTGATGTTTTGTCATTGTTGTACTGTCACTGTTCACTTGATGTACTATCATTGTCATGTTCTGTCACGTGTTGTTCGGTCATGTGTCGCTCTGTCATGTGTCGTTATATCATGTGGTTTTGTCATGTGCAGTTTTAAATGTCCCGTTTAAAATGAGGCAAAAATGGTAATAAAGTAGACTGCATGGTTTCAATGGGGGAAAAATACGTATTGTTTATTTGGTTTTAATGTATTTTTGTACTTTGAGCCTATATTTTTTAACTACTTTGTTATATCATTTTAAAAGGGAAGCCGATGGGAACCGGCTTGTATGGCACCCTTCGCCACTGATAGGCAGTCATGTGCCGTTTCATTACTGTGTCATTCTAACATGGAACCAGACAAAGTAAAGAACAAAGACTTCTCTGTACTCAAGTATAAAACTTGATGCTTAAATTTAAACGTAGCGTTTAACCACAAATGTATGTGAAACTGAAAAAACATCTAGAGGAGCGTTTCAGTTTGCATACATTTTTGATACAACGATATTTGAGTTTTGACGTAAAATTTTATACTTGGGTTACTGATCACGAGATACGATTATAGCGTCGTGATTTCTCGTCTGGGAGAAACCGCTGACCCGAGGATCAAACTGGGATGACCCTCACACACCCTCCGAGAAACAAAGATGATCCTGGGTCTAAATGCTATTCTAGCTAGGGTGGGTTAGATGAATAGCATCGAGGCCGCAAGACGACAGTTAATATTTTCGACAAACCAAATCCGTCGCTTTGATCTTAATTAATTTCTGAAAAATTCCCCAGACGATAATGATTATTTTCATTATTGCGAATTATTTTGTTTCCTAAGAAAATAATTGGCACACAAAAATGTATTGATTTAGCTGTCATAATATACAATCAAAACATAATAAAATTGTTACACAAAAGGTACTATCAGTAAAAAATTGTATTTGTAGCTAAGTCGCCAGTTAACCAAAGATTCGGCATAGCTGCCATAATTTTATCAAATCTTTGCAAACTTCATTCAATTCTGGTTGATTCATTCCGGACAGTTTTGCCCATTGCTCCGATGGGCATTATCAGCGGTTGGCTAGTCGCTGTGATCTTCATACAGGATCTGCTGTTCTGGAAGCAACGCTAGCCTTTGAATTAGTGAAAAAAAAAGTGATTGTTGTGTCAACAAGTACCGGCCGTGAAAGTTTCAATGTACAATTCATTCAATTCATTCATATCCATCACCTTTTCATACGTTTTCTTCTTTAACATAAAAAAATTCAATTAAAACATTCTGAGTATTTATTTCACTTCGAGTACCTACTTTTGACTTGCTTAGGCCCGGTATTTTGAAGTATCGTTAAGTTAACTAAAATGCGATTTTAGTTAAATCATCATAATATTTCACTCACCGAATTTCGGCAGTAAATATTTAGTAACTTTAACTTTCGATTTTCAAGATGGCGGCGCTTCACTGACAGCAGCTGTCCTTTTTTAATGTAAGGATACATCAAAACTGTTGCAAACTGAACATTTTCTGTCTCGTTTTCTAGCTTAATGAAAGGCATAAGATTTTTATGAATAGTAGTTTGTTTTAAAGCTTTTGAATGGCATTTTAATTATTTCCAAGATTAAGGGGCGTGGCCTCATACTTCGGTAATGTTCGGTTTTAGTTAACTCGAGATTGAGTATTTTGAATGAAAGTTCAAGTAATAGTTAACTAAAATATTACTACAGTTCAATATACCGGGCCTTAGGTACGTCATTTTCAAGAGGACACTCAAATACTTAATTTTTTATAATTCCATATAAATATGAATTTTCACTGTGGAAATACACAAACTCTTAAAAGTTTACAATATTATGTATATTTTCTCATAGAAAGTTGTTAAGATACCTACTATCTAATGTTCAAACATGTGTTTTTAAAACTCATTAACTGTCTAATCAAATTAATTTTATAACTAGAGGTTAACTTCCATATACTCGTATTCAAAGACTATACATTTTTTAATTAAAGAATATTGTAACCAATGTTATGCCAATAGGTCTACGCGCAACTGGAAGGTCTCTTAGGCCCAGTATTTTCAACATAAGCATAGTGACTTTATACTGGATGAAAAGGACGCGCTTATGTCCGGTCGATAGCTCAGTTGGTAGAGTGCTCGCATTCTACCCCGTGAGCTCGGGTTCGAATCCCACCGAGGAGGGTGTCAGAAATGATTTCCTATTTCGGTGTTTATTTCAAACCCCACAATAAAAATACCGGCAAGGTTTACTCAGTCTTCACAAGAAATGAGTGCCAGCCCCCTCGGGAGCTGGGAAACCTCCACTTCAACTGAAGTGGTTGGCGTAAGGCCGGCCCCCTTACCTGTAAAAATAAATAGGTTCAACTCGCCACATGGGATCCCTTCGGGGATAACGCGGCAAGAAGTTACACTATATGTGTAGCTTAGTTATGTCAATCGCTTAAGTAGTTTTTTTTTTATCAGTTCTTCTTCTTCTTCGTGTCAGACACTACACTACTCTTGCCCAGTGTCGGGCAACATCCACTGCTTCACTATTACTCTCCATTAGGTCAAACAGTGAGCAGGTTGTTGGGCAGGCCGGGCAGATCCGAAGATGATCCATTGACTGTTGGCCTCCGCATTCACAAAGCGTGGTGTCATCTTGATGAAGGATTCCCCAGGTTCTCATCTTACAGCGAGCTCTGCCAACACCCGTTCTTATCAGTTGAAAGCCACATATTCTAACATTGAAAATACTGAGCATTAGAATAAGACAAAATTTAGCTTGACGTTTCCATCTCATGATCTCTTATCAAATACGAAATTTTATTGTGATTCAGATATCAATAGATCTTAATCAAGAAAAAAAGAAGGAAGATTTTTACCATTAAATTGTGGAAAATAAAATAATCCAAATATTACAAATAAAGAGACTTTTTCCCAAGTGGTCGTCAACGTTGGAAGAAAATAATAAAAGAGATGGATACAAATAAAAAGTAACAAGATTGTATACTCATACTTTACAATATAAATTATAAAAAGTATGGCTACTTCCAATCCGTTATCAGTCCGAAATAAATCGTTGTTTTTGTTTTTTTAGTTACAGCAAAGAGAAAGGGTTGCACGAATTCCCACAACGCTCCCACAAAATCGGACTTGGTCGGTAGTTGCCTTATATATTGTGCTTGTGCGCCATGTGGGACAGAGAGAGCTACTGCGCTCAGTACAACCCTTAGAGACAAACCCACCCCCCGTCAGATAGTCACTGATATTTCTCCCTCGGCGATAGAAAAAGAAAAAAAACTCTGTTTTTTGCAGTACAAAGTCCCTTTGAGCACAGATTGCTTACAGCTTTAACTTTGTGTAAAAACTTTTGGTAAATTCATGTCATATTTACAATTTATAAGTTTACGTTACTAAGCTAATGAAGCTACACCTTAATAGTGTAACGTGTCTATAGTGTTCGCTTATACATGCCGCATGTAAATTACAACTTTAAATTTCGGGGAAATGAAACTCGAATTCAATTTTTTTGTTATAAAATGTAATTTGTCGTGTATGTTCCTTGACTTATATGTCAGTATGCGGCTGACCACCCATGCTGTTAAAATGGTTCACTTTGCCAATGTCACCCCTGTTTGAGGGAAGGACGGCAAGAGTTGCAGGGTGTATGTCCATTTGAGATTTGGTTTTTATGTTGTAGGTTTACATGAGGCATGTGCAAGCGCGAACTTGTATGTGTCTGGTTGTGGGAATGCATGAAATGTGAATCGTCAATGTAACATATCTTTGCAATTTAGATTAGATTAGATGTTCAACGTTTATGTAATGAAAAATTATTGTTGTCGGATTCTGTCTTTCTTTCAATAAAAGGTGAAAATTCAATATTTTTCAAGTCACTCTAAAATTATACTCAAAAGGCGTTTATAACAAAAAACATTTTCTAATGTTCAAATGTTTTTAAGTCACATCGTAAAAGAAAAAAAAACTCAAGAATTAATGAGTGATAAAATTTAATTCGTGGCTCTTTCAGTCGAATGATTCAGAATTTGTGAACTTTTTGGAGCTATGAAATTTACCCTTATTTGCTAACTGAGCATTTTTTTAAATCTTTGATAAGCAATCAAATTCTTTCAGTTGAAAAAACCATTAATTAAGGAATTATAAATTTAGAATCAGGTCACTCCGAATGAAAATGAAAAATAAAAATTCAGTGTTGATAATATGTTCATTTACGATTGTTTTTTTTTTGTGTTGTCGGTCCACATTTGGCATGTGTAAACGCAAACTTAAACGTATCTGCTGGTGGGAAGGAATGTTTTATGAATCTTAAATGTAATATATATTTTCAACTTCGGTTAAAGATTATAGAACTCAAAAGTCAATAAAATACTTTGACACATTATCGTTTCTTTGAAAAAAAGTTAAAGTGGATCAAATCATTTATTTAATTTTTCATGAGAACTTATGCGCCTGATTTTTGGTATTGCATACATTAAATATGAGTCTGAAATGTTGATATTATTACAAACGTATGAGTTCGTGTGGACGTGAGCTTAGGCACGCTGATTGGTGTGTGTGATGTCTCTAGTATAGTGTCGAACAATCCTAGTGGAAGTATCTACCATGTTTTCGAACATGCAAGAATCGTCTCTGCCGCACATGTAAATACGAGCAAAGATTCTGCGGGTAGATAGAGTCGCTTTGAGCATTGTAATGCAAAGACCAGTGGGCAGAGAGTGAAGAGTAAACAGTACATTGTAACCTATATTGTGAAAAATAAATGATGTGAAGTAATTTTAAATCGCAACTTAATTACAAGAACGCCAAGTCAAATCATAACAATTTAATATTATACTGAATTGTGTTTGTGGTTTTTCGGGTTAGACCATGGTCTACATGCAGTTTTTTTTATCTGCCATTTAAAAAATAAATAAATCTGGCAGATAAAAAAGCTGCAGGTAGACCATGGTCTAACCCAAAAAACCACAAAAATAATTCAGTGTTTAATACCGACCATGAAAGTGTTAGTGGAAGTTGTAATAATATTATGTTTGCAACATAGATTATAGATTTCATGAAAATATTAAAGTGTACAAAAAGATAAATAAAATGGACAAGGACGTAATAAATACTTGATATATTTCATGCATGAATGGAACAAGTTGACAATTTCATGTTTTCATGAAAAACAAAGTGTTTCTCGGAAACTGACAGCTCTAGAATGGAGCAGTTCAGGGTGACGAAAATTACGAGTGTCAATCTTCTATAAAAGAGGTGTAAAAAGAAAACAAAAGAGTCTTCTTGCAATAATTTTAACTTCAATTGTGCATTGTTTCACTAAAAGTTGGTATGAAAATCATCCCAAATCAAAATATTTCACCAAAGCAATCCTTAAATATAAATGAATTAATAGTAGTCCTTTAGATATTAGTTGTAATAATATTAGCCGATACACAAACCGAACACGTTTTTTATCAACTCAATTCTCTTGTGGTTCATATATTTAATTTAAAAATCTACAGATCCCAAAGGCGTAATTTTCAATGTGGAAAATCACTCCCCGTCGGCCATTTAATCTTTTTTTTTCAACCATAAATTTAAACGCGCCATTTAAAAACGGCAAACAAATAACATACAATTAAATGGTTTTTATTGAAACAGACTGACAAATAACTAAACGTCTTTTTTCGTTTTTATTGTTAATTAATTGTGCTGATGTTTTGGTTTTATTGTTAACGAATAGTGAAAGGCGCATTTTCACATAAATTTTAGGCGTTAAATAAATAAATAAATTCAATGCTGGTTGCGGTGAGTTGACCAAAAATGTATTGTTTTCATTGGGCGGGAAGGCACTAAATTATTTTAGTTGTATGTTTCACAAATTGTCGACAATTTTAACAACTGAATTATTGCCCTACGGAAAAGTATGTGCATAAATAATGAAGCATTGTAACAACACTTTTTACATGAGATCACAATTTTTCATGACTGTGAAAGAGTTATTTCATTATCACCTTTTTGTAGATTTACGCAATATTTTATACTAGGTGTAATTATTAAAGAATAATCTTTTCATTGTATATTATTTAAAAGACAGTGATTCAGCAGTAGTACAATATCGCTATTTAGAGCACAATCAACAATACGGAAAAGACCATTACGCTACGCAGAAGATATATTTCTTCGAGAAAAAGAAGAATAAAGGATTTGCGTTTGAATTTGACATAAGTTTTCATAAAACAAAACATGAAAAATATGAACTCAAAGTAAAGTTTCCTCAAACATTTTTTTTCTGATAGCTCTATTGTCAAATTAAGATCAATTTCGCGAAAAATAGACATGTCGCACGTTTAATAATAAAGAGAAATAACTCGAAAATTGGGAAAATCGAGATTTTGTAATAAAACTCAAGAACAATGCGAGAAAAATAGGTAGAATGCGACAGCCGTTCAATTTGGACGAATATGACCGAGATAAAACATCGGCCGCCTTTTTCATCCCATACAAGTTGTACTGGATGTCTGAACTTCAAACGTGATTTCCCAACATTCATGTTTTTTGAGTTAATGCTCTTTATTATTAAACGTGCGATGTGTAAGATGACAGTACACTTTTTGCTTTGTCATGTCAGATATCCAAAAAATATATATTTACCTTTCGACAGGGTGCTAGACGTTTCATGTTAAAGTCAGTGAACTTGAAAATTTCCGTCGTAGAGTTGTCGACAATTTGTATGTCCTTTAGCCAGATCGTATCTCGACTCAATGGGCAATCCAGAACCTCAAGTAGAAAACATTTTGTTAAAGCTAAAACGCATCGTTTTACCAAAAATGTATGAAAAGTAAATCTCTTACTAGTGGAGCTGTTTCAATTTTCGTACATTTTTGGAAAAACATGAAGTTGAGTTGAAGCGTAAGCTTTCACAGTTGGGGTGCAAATATCTGACATCGTTTGTAGTGTGTGTACATAATAATTTATAAAAGGCATCCCCCTTTACTCGTGTATCATGCTGACAGAAGAAATTTTAAAAATCCAAGTAGGCTGGATTTTTCAACATGAAAAATGAGATAGATAAATTGGATACATATTTTTTTGTCTTCATTTTCATTGATATTTCGAAGTTATGACCGACGACAGAAATAATGAACAAGAAATAAATACATTATTTACAGATTTCATTTTTTTTTCATTTAATTTTGCCTACTTTGCTTATTACACCCCTCCGGGCATATCGCGGCGATAAGTTACACGATATGTGTAACTTAGTTACGTAGCCTTTTGTCTACTATGCCAACAGACTCTAATATTATTTTTACTAGGAGCACAGTATAACAGCTTTATTCTAGCTTTGAAGATAAAAAAGACTCCGAGGGGAACATTTTGTTATGCTTTCAAACAGATTATATTTAATAAAAACTGCGGTTTATTTATTTAACACAATTTATTTTATCACTTTCAGTTCAGAGTTAAATTTGCACAGTATAGTTCAACGGTTGATTGATTTCTGAAGCTACATGGAATTTCGGTTCTCAATTTATAATAAAAAGAAAGATAATAGGGTAATACCACATAATATTTTTTTCATTGTATAAAATGGTAGAATACATTTTTTTAAATGCATCTGCGTTTTTAAAACAAAAATATCTTGCTTAGTTATTAAACTAAAGCTCTTTAAAATTAGCTTATTCTCGATTTCCGGAAAAAGGTCATTTTGTTTATTTAGGCAGATATGACGTCGATGCATCTTCGGAGTGTAGGTATCGACGGGCCCAGTGGCGAACCTTGACGTCATTTTGACGTCGATGCATCTTCGGAGTGTAGATATCGACGGGCCCAGTGGCGAACCTTGACGTCATTTTGACGTCAAGGTTCGCTAAGTCGAACTCGCTGCGTTTTGGCGCAAATCAAATTCTCCGCATTTTATTTTTGAAAATTATCATATATTTTTATTTTTACTACACAACAAAAATATGGCTGTGATCCTTGAAATGTACTCTACAGAACCATATTATTTTCAACCGTTTTACCTACCACTGCAACTACCTTATTCTCGAAACATGGAGAATCGCTACATACCACCTTGCTAGATTTTGCAAGAACATTCAATTCAACACTTGAATAATTTCGAACAAATACAAATTATTATCAAATACAAATTATATTGCAAAGTAAATACTTAAGTGTCTATTTATTTCTAGAGAGACTTTTTTATAAACTAACGCAGACAAACCAAACAAAATCCAACATATTCGTAAGAATATTATTATGTCTCATATTGCAAACAAGAAAAGTGGAAACCTTTTTCTGTCTCGAATTTAATACAGAACTTTTGATAAAGTTTTGATTTTCCCCATACTCGGAATGTGTAATCTAATATTTGCTGAGTGAAAGCGTTTCTCGGAATTATTGGTTCCCTAAAAAGAAAATTGGCTGAAGAAAATTTGTCAACACACAAAATGAAATTTCATTTAGAAAATTCGATCGAGGCAGTAAAAAAAGTTGAAGGTTTCCCATATCTTGGATCGAGTTAACCTATTAGGTAATACAAGTCGTATTCTTGCGGTTATTTTGGACTTTAGATTTCGTAAATTTCCCACCCTTGCGCACAATTTAAAGTAAAGTATATTTATATATTTTTAAGACACAATAATTTGCTTACAATACTAAAAATGCTTCTAAGCTGCACACACAGCCTAACTTCTTTCCAAGTTTTTTCGACGAGATCATATTCGGCGAGTGGAACCTACTTATTGTTACGTGTAAGGGGCCGGCCTTACGTCAACCACTTCAGTTGAAGTGAGGGTTTCCCAGCTCCTGAGGCTGGTACCCATTTCTTGTGAAGGAAGAAGCAAGAGTATACCTTGTCGGTATTTTATTTTGGGTTTGAAATAAATATCGAAACGGGAAATCATTTCTGACACCCTCAGTAGGAGTCTTACCCGAGCTCTCAGCATGGAACACATGCACTGTATCAACTAAGATATTGGCCTTATGAAGGATTAAGGCAACATCATATTCACTTTGCCAATGCTTACCCTGTTTCAGGGAAGGTCCGCAAAAGTCATGCAGCATTTGTAAGAGCAAATTTACACGTGCCTGTTTGTGGGCATGTATTTAATATGAATTATAAACGTTAATATATCTGTGTAACTTAGATTAAAGAAATTACAGGGGTCAGCCTTATACCAACCTATTAGTCAAGGAACATGCTAGTAACTAATAAAATAATTAGTTTTGCTGTCGATTAGTTCCCCAATCTTAGAAAGGGATGATATTATACTAATCTTATTACAACGTTTCCTCAAACAACCCTCAAATCAAATGACAGCCACCTTAGGGATTAGTAATAATCTTTCATTTTGATGCTCCCATCTCCCTAATTCACAGTCCCAAGAGTACCCTTGAAGATAAGGCACGATCAATTCTTCCTGCATAAGTAAGCCACTTAAAAGTTAATCTAGAGAAAGTGGGGGTGATTATGATAATAAATAGCAGGTTAAATTCACAGTGTTAAATAGTGAACATGATAAGTTGTTACCTGAAATTTATGTTACAGTTTTGTGGTTGAAAGATTATACTTTTGGAATTAAATTTATGTAACGAAATTCACGTTATTATTACAATCGAATATTAAATATTAATTGCTTTCGTGTGAAAAAAAATATGTTTTAAAATTTTTAAATTTTTAAATGACAATTATAAAATGAAATACTCTTCTGTAAAATAAAATTGACGAATCATACCGACGTACACAAGTTTATATTATTTGTTTTTCAGTCGTATCTGATGGTGCGGTTCTCATAATTAATTGTTGTTTCTTGTGATCGAAGATTGTAGGTACATAAGATGAGGTTGGAATATAGAGGCCAGCTCTTACATCTGTGGTCCTACCAGTCGTCTACTAGTTGGACAAAATAAATTATGAATTTTGCAGTAATGGAGCATCTGCGGCATTTATTGATGGATTACCATAGGTTAATTAATGTACCTACAATATGCGATCACGTGCAACAACAATTATTTTTGGCAAATTATTTTAAGCTCCTTCGTTACATACGAGAGAAGACATCAGTACCGTGAATACGAGTTTTTTCACTTTACTCGAAGTATTAAGTATTTGAGAAAAATTAATGTGAACTTGTAAAGCACCTCTGGCAAAAAAAGTTTCCAAACCATTTTTGCCAGAGGTGCTTTACAAGTTCACATACATTTTTCTAGAATACTCAATACTTCGAGTAAAGTGAAAAAACTCGTACTCAGGGTACTGATCCGACTTCGATGAAACGCTGAGAAACCTAATCTTATGACTAACGCAGTTTCTAAAATCTGTTTTCTTTTATTGTACAATAATATTCTTTCATCACGGTATATTTTTTATAAGAAATTCGATTGTTTAAGTAAGGTTTTTGTAAAAAAAAATACACTATACATACATGATATTAAGTCATTATGTTTTAAATCAAACATTGGTCTAAAACTCTTTCAAATGTAGGAATAAGAAAGGATGTTAGGGAAGAGAGGAATCCTGGGCAAAAGTGCAAAGGACTACAACTCACAGAAATCGAACTCGATGTATTTTTTGGCACGCCATTTATTTGGCTCACTGCCGCAAACACATGTTGACAGTAGGGCTGGTAGAACACGAGAGAAAGTTTTACAACTAAAAAAAATATAAGACGTCAGACAAGTCTTCTTCCTCTTTTAACTTTTTAGTTGTTAGACAAAATGAGATTAGACGTCAAAATCGTCTTCTTCTTCTTTTAATGCTAGTTATCATATTAAATTCAGACCAAACATGTTAACATTTGAACGGTTATGTTTCCACGTATGACCCAGATTCCAAATGCCACATCACAGCATAACAAATTATATACAAACTAACATTTAATGTCGAAACTGTTAGGTTAACTCGAAATAATTAAAGCGATTGCGATAAGATGGTAAAATCGATAGCGCGTAATCGCATTAAGCGTCCCCCAAGTAAAGCTTAGGCTCACCCTTAGCTCACCCTTAGCACAAAGCTCAACTCAATTAAGAATTAATTATGCTCAACTTCGTTAAGTATTATTAACATGCTCGGTAAACATTTTTCAAACACACCCTTAAGTATATTTTTAAGTGTTACCTTATCTATTCACACAGTGTAAGTCCATTGTATTATTTAAAAATTCAATAGGAAAAAATCTAATCTAATCTAAACTAAGCTAAGCTGAAAATATATACATATCATTTAAGGTTTATATTAAATGCATTCTTACAAGCAGACATGTATAATTTCGCGCTAACACATGCCGCATGTGGACCTACAATATAAAAACCTAATCTCAAATGAATATAAGCCCTGCAACTCTTGCCGTCCTTCCCTGAAACAGGGGTGACATTGGCAAAGTGAAACATTTTTTACAGTGTGAGTGGTCAGCCGCATACCAGAACAGAGTTTTAATTCACTTTTTATTTCATTTTTTTTTGCTCTAACGTTTAAGATGCCTTATTAGGCGAAAACGTAAGAGCAAAAAAATGAAATAAAAAGTGAATAAAAACTCTGCTTTATCCTATTGAATATTTATATAACACCCTTAAGTGTTCGGCGCAAGACTTATGTAAGTATAAGTGATGAATGGTTAGTGAATTCAAGTTAGCGCCTCTGTGCTGTAAAAATTGTTTCACTTTTGCCAATGCCATCCCGGTACCAAGGAACGGCGGCAGGAGTTGCAAGGTTTATGTTCATGTGAGGTTTTGTTTATTTATATGCACGCATGGAAAATGTGAAGGCGCGAACCTACATGTGCCTGTCTGTGAGTATGCATTTAATATGAACCTTAAATGTTAACATATCTTTACAGTTTAGATTATGGATTGTTAACCTTATTTGTGGGTAAGTACATTTACACGTCGCGACGTGTAAATAAATCTGTGGGTATATTTCGCGCAGCTCTCAAGACGCACCTTTTCAGAAAGCCTTATACGTGATCGGAGAGGGCCCTTGAGGTGTGACACACACAAAAACGGCGTTCTCTTATCATGTGCAATTTAAAATAAATAAGCCTGTTATATATATACATTTGTCTGTATGGACAATCGCCCCTGATTCAAGTACTAACCAATCGCTGCCTTAGTTCTTGTTTATCGTATACGCCATTGAGAAAATTTTACATGAGCAATGTTTGCATGTGTACTGGACCAATGTGTCTTATGAAAACAAGAAATTTATTTAAAAAATATTTAAAAGAACTCTCACATTATCGAGTTTTACGGTTTTTCTTAGCTCAGATTGTGTAGACTTTGATTCATAAGACAACTGCATGAAAAAGTCATATTTGACGAGATTGGCGTATACGATAAACAAGAACTGGGGGAGCGCAATGTGTACAGACCTGGTGTGAGCAGGCTCAGTGTAAACTTGAGACACCCCACGCGGTGTCAGGGCTTGGTTAAACACTTCAACAAAACTTGTAGGCTGGCAAACAACTCACGTACTACTTGCCCGCGTTAAATTTTTACCGACCAACCGCACTAAAATACTTTCCGAATTTCAGCCGTGTAAACGCTTTATAATTAAGCGAGCAACAAATTTTACGACAGCCATGAAAAGTTTTATTTTTACTGATGTGAAAATAAACCAACTTTTTCATCCTTAAATTATTGATCCTCGTTTTACTTGTATTTTTAATTGAATGAAGATTTTCCTCATATGTAATTCTTCGTTTAAATACAATTGATATGTTTGTGATAGGTGACGCATTTGGACCAACGCGGAGCTGAGGTCCGTGTTTCAAGACCCAAACATAGTGTCGGTAATGAAATCAAGAAGACTCCAGTGGGCCGGACATGTAGCACGTGCAAAGGATTCTACGATCATCAGAACTGTTTTGGATAATTCCCCTCAGGTGTTAGACCACTCGGACGTCCCAGAATACGGTGGGCAGACAACGTCGAATCCGACAGCGAATTTCTGGGAGTGAATAGACCATGGAGGGAAGCAGCACAAGACAGAGAGTCCTGGAGAATTGTGGTGCGGGAGGCCCTGAGCCGAAGAAACTATAAGTATGTAAGAATATTTTTGTGTCGCCACTTCCGTCTCGTCTGAGATGGGCTGTCAGATGTCACGCCATTTCTTCGGACATATTTTGGAGGTATTTTTCCGGTTGGGTGTTAATTAAAACCAACCCTCAAATGAACATAATCCCTGCAACTTTTGCCGACCCTCCCTGAAACAGGGGTGACAATGGCAAAGTGAACCAAAATAAACATTAACATATTTTAGATGACTTAAATAATAAATCTAGTAACTTGAAATGGAGAAGTATTAAAATGTGGTATTATAATTAAGCCTAAACAGTGTTAATGGATTTGTCAATCTATGCAAACCCCCCATCCATCTCACCGACACTCTGTATCGCAATCCTCCCTCAGTACAGCTTATGCTAACTTCCCTTGCAATTAGGCAGCCTTGTCTACTGATAACATTGTTACACGTAGTCCTCAGGTACTTGATACAATGGTGCTCTGTCATTTGGTACATTGGTATATCCTTGATTTTCGATGGATTTGTACTATTGGTATATATGTAGATATTTGTACTCAGTACATTGGCGATGAATGAGAGAATGGTGGTACACCATTGTACATTGATACCGACGCTAATGCGTGAAAGTGAAGCGTGGACGATGAATGATAGTGAAATAAAATCGCAACTAAGCTACACAAATAGTGCAACTTCTTGTCGCGTTATCCTCGAAGGGTTTCGCATGTGGCAAGTGGAACCAATTTATTTTTAAATGTAAGGAGGCCGGCCTTACGCCAACCACTTCAGTTGAAGGGAGGGTTTCCCAGCTCCCGAGGGGGCTGGTACTTATTTCTTGTAAAGGCTGAGTAAACCTTGCCGTTATTTTATTTTGGGGTTTGAAATAAACGCCGAAATGGGAAATCATTTCTGACACCCTCGACGGGATTCGAACCCGAGCTCACGGCATGGAATGCAAGCACTCTACCAACTAAGCTATCAACCGGAATGTATATTCAATTTTTGGAAACAATGTGCTGAAACGGCATCAAGGGTGTTTAATACATGGAAATGACATTGAATTCATGTCACGCCAAATCCCTCATACGATCCAATCGTGATTTGAAATTATTATTGTTACCCCCTACTCGCTCACTCAGCAGTTCGCATGTTTGTGACTTCCTAGCACTTCATAATATTCTTGTACATCAGTGTATATTTTACCGCCAAGTTTCCTTTCTGCGTTCACAATGTCTAATTAATTACAGCAGAGTGTCGTTTGAAAGGTTTTGAAGGCGTCGAGACGTCGCAACCTTGCAGGGACGGTGGGCGGAAGTTTCGCGTCAAATCGCCCGCGATCTAGGGTAGCTTTCTCGGCTCCTACAGACGCAGACAGTTGGTTAGTTGTGATGTAACTGTAAACAAGTTACCTTAATTTTAATGGCGTTTAGACCAGGATATTAAAAGCGTAGTAAGTAGTTACAATTTATGAAATGTTTCAGCGGAAACTTTGTAGAACTGCATTTTAAATTAAAAAAATAACAATAAACATTCTCTTGTGAAAAACAACAGTGTTTTATTAGAATTTGTTTCTAAAAATAAAATTAATATGAATTTTCACAGTGTTAAATCTCAAACCATAAAAATTGTGTTTGATTCTATTTTTTTTTTTTTTTTTTGTTAAAAAACAAACAAATAATGAGTGACCGGTATCGGCCTCTTGGCCATCTTCAGGTTTATATGCGGCTGACCATCCATGCTGTTAAAATGATTCACTTTGCAAATGTCACCCCTGTTTCAGGGAAGGACGGCAAGAGTTGCAGGGTGTCTATCCATTTGAGATTTGGTTTTTATGTTGTAGGTTCGCATGCGGCATGTGCAAGCGCGAACTTGTGCGTGTCTGCTTGTGAAAATGAATGTAATGTGAATTTCCAATGTAAAATATCTTTGCAACTTAGATTAGATTAGAATACATAAAACATACAAAATTTAACAATTACATATTTCGTTTGCACTTTCAGTTACTACTATCTATTTACAACTATCTACTAAAACTATCGACTTAATACTAACTACTAACCACTAACCACTAAACTACTTTCCACTTACCAGCCGTAATGAACCACCCCGGGGTGGGCACGCAACCATGCACAGCACACACGGAGTAGGTACACTGAGGCTTAGCAAACAAAGGCGAGAACTTGGCGGGATTATGAGTGTTCTATTAGGGCCTTGTAAAAATAAGGAGGGAAACACTAAGTTCAAGTAATCAATCAAAGCCTTTGTTACGAAAGAAATTGTCAACCTGCTTTATCCCGAAACAAAATAAGTTATTTCTATGATAAAAAAAGTAATTATCTTCTGAGAGAAGGTCAATAAAAAACTGGTTGTAATTGTCATAAGATGTACACAAAATTAAAAACGTGGTAAACTTAATTTTGAAACAAAATACCGCCACCTTAAAGGTTAAACTGAATAAGTGCTGATTTAATGATTTGAAAAATCGTGCATTAACCTTTTATTGGGAGTAACTTCTCATAGTCTAATCTAATCTAATCTAAGTTGCAAAGATATGCAACATTGGGGATTCACACAAGATGCATTCTCATATAAAGCAGACACGTACAAGTTCGCACTTGAGCATGCCGCATGTGAACCTACAACATAAAAATCAAATCTCAAATGGACATATACCCTGCAACTCCTGCCGACCTTCCCTGAAACAGGGGTGATATTGGCAAAGTGAACCATTTTCTACAGCATTTGTGGTCACCCGCATAGTAAGTGAACTAATTATAAGCAAGTGCTCATGAAAATGTTCTAAGCTACAGGATTCTCACACTTTTTTTAAGAAACCCATATTACCTTCTATCTATAATCTAAGTTGCAAGGATATATTCATTCAAAGCTCTCAGATGTATGCCCACAAACAACACGTGTAGTTCGCGCTTACAAATGCTGATTGTGTACTTACAAATAAAATCCAAACCTCAAATGAACATAAGCCCTGCAACTCTTGCCGACATTCCCTGAAACAGGGATGACATTGGCAAAGTGAACCATTTTTTACAGTATGGGTGGTTAGCCTCATAGCAACCTATAAGTCAAGGAAAATAACCTTCATATGTTATTATTCAGTTTTACCTTTGAGGTATCGATGTTATGTATCGTTTGTATACAATTATAATTTTCAGTATAAATACAAAAAACATGTGTGTCAATGAAGACCGTTTATTTTTTTTCAATCTAAAAAATTAAGTTTAATTATTTAAAAAATGCACATCGATGAAATCACTTTTTTTCTTAGAAAAGTACGCTATCTACATATGTATTTGATACATTTATTGGTTTTCATAAAAAAAATGTGTGTATACAGAAGGTACGAAGATGTGTATTTTCCGATACAAAGTGTAAAAAAATACAAAAAGTTCAATAAAGCCAACTCAAATTGGATAACAGCAAAAAAATCAACACCTTTACAAAGTTTCTTTTCGTAAGCAGGCAATTTTCACGCAATCGTAGCGTTGTATTGGGAATATCAA
Organism: Agapetus fuscipes; assembly: GCA_951799405.1. Classification (NCBI taxonomy): domain Eukaryota; kingdom Metazoa; phylum Arthropoda; class Insecta; order Trichoptera; family Glossosomatidae; genus Agapetus; species Agapetus fuscipes. Next base: position 3,763,673 of record OX637350.1, read on the forward strand.
TGATCTCAAATAAACTTTGTAAGCTTTTCGTATACCATACGAAATTGTAAGTAGGTACTAGAATTTCAAAAATTGTAGGAGTTTGAATCTTTTTTTTTTGCTACATCAGTATTGTATGAATGTCTTGCTTTGTAAAAGTTTAAGGGTTTTTGTATTGACAGTGTAAAGATTAATTTTAAATTAATAATTTGAAATTAATTACAATTTTTTTCTTCACGAGTTGATTTATTCCCTCGAGCGCTTTCGATGCTATCTCATGTTTCACATCACATGTATCATATATTTACCCCTTCCTTCACCCCACCATAACTACGCCACCTAAACCTATCTCCAGAATGCACATTTGTAATTTTAGATTTGTTAGTTATTCTTTTAATAATGATGTGATAAAATCGAAATCGCTCTCGAAAATACATCAACTCGAGAAGAAAAACTTTCGGGGCTATTCTTAAACATTTTAGTCGTCGGTTGAGCCCACGCTTTGACAAACTAATGTTGCCTGAGGTAAAAATCTCATCACCACGGTCATTCTTACCTACAGAATTTTGGTAATATTTGTATGAAGACTAATCAGCTGTTTACTTGCGGCCATCTCGGATTGACAGGTCTTCATACAAATGCATCATTAGTTTGTCAAATCGTGGGCTCAACGGACGACGAAAATGTCTAAGAATAGCACCGTTTGTGTTTTATTTTTCGTTTTTAGTTTTTCATTTATTGTTCATAGGTACAAAGGGCTGAATTTTTTAGGCGACAACATAGCTGTTAAAATGATCTGATATTGAAAACTCTGAAATAATCATGTTTGTATGAAAAATAGACACACCTTTTTATCACAGACAATAAAAAAATATTCAAGTAAAATATAATATGAAAAGTTATTATTTTATAACTCACCAAAATTAGACAAAGTTTCGTCCATTCGGCGCCAGATGTCTCTGCCGAACCCGTCAAACAAAGGCGGCGTTGGCAAAAGTTTTTTTACAGTATAGATAATCTACCCACCTATTAGTTAAGGAAAATTATTCAAAATATAGAAAACAAGAACAACTAAATTTCCATTTGTTACTATGAATAAAGGCAATTAATAGCATTTCCTTGCAGACATTTTCAATTTGAAATATTTCATTTTCGCAATAACATTCTAAGCGATTTTCCTTCTAGGAATATTATAGAAATTAATTTTGACGTATCAGCTGTTGACGTAGGGCGTACAGTCTACCTGACCCAGAGACAATAGAATGAACGATTAATTTTATATTGTTTATTTGACGAAGTATTGTTGACGCAAATAATTCTCAGGAAAACAAAATTAAAAGCAGTAGGCAAATATCAACGTTCGTATATTCGTAAGTACATAAAATGGTAATGAAGATTGTATCAGATAAAAAAAAATCCAAAGGCTAGGAACAGGTATTAATAACATCAATTAATAATTCATTATTGTTTATTTTAATGAATTATTAATTAATAATTACCTCATGATATCTGTTGAACAAGGGTCAAAGTTATGGTCAAATGACCCAAGCGGGAATCGAACCAACGTTGTTCTATTCCAAACACGCTAGAAAGATCAGCCCACTTGGCCCCGTCGGCCATAATACCAACAACACATGTTTTGAATACACACAAGTAAAAATGTATTAAGATTTTGAAACATATAAATTTCAATGCAAATTTACAGATTGTGAAAGAATAGGATATGCAAAGCGAATGTAGAAGAAGGACGTGTATGAAAAGGTTGATGGATATGAATTAATTTAAAGAGGTATAGGATAGAAAAAGTGGGACATGTGTCAAGAAGTCAGAAGCAGACTAGAGCAAGCCCGAAATGTCTTCGCTAAAATGAGCAAAGTACTGTTGTGGCGAAATTTTAGCCTTGAACTCCGGAAGCGCATAGTGAGGTGCTACGTTATCCCAATCACTCTGTATGGTATGGAGGGATGGACTCTCACGCAGGCACTGGAGAGACGTATTGAAGCATTCGAGATGTGTCTATACCGAAAAATGCTTCGGATCTCTTGGCGTGATCGAGTCACCAATGAAGAAGTCCTTCAACGAATGCGCACTACAAAGGAGCTCCTGCCTACCATTAAGCAGAGAAAGCTTATGTACTTCGGTCACATTATGAGAAATGAGCAGTACCGTTTCCTTCATCTTATCATTTAGGGTAAAATTGAGGGGAGAAGATCTTAGGGACGCCTTAGGACATTGTGGCTGAAAAACCTGCGACAGTGGTTCGGCAGAAGCACCAAGTCCCTGTTTCGAGCCGCAGCATCTAAAGTCAAAATAGCCATGATGATCGCCGATCTTCGATAGAAGTGGCACAAAAACAAGAAGGATAGAAAAAAAATGGAAGAAAATCTGCAGAGGCTCTGCCACCCCTAGCGGAATAGTAACAGAGTGATTGTTACAGTTACAGTCTGTGAACAAATCCGAAAGATTGCTGAACAAAAACTATAGCTATTGTTATCGTTTAAATTCTGTTTTACGTAAATCATACAGGGTTATTCACAAAACATTTAATCCACATCTGATCTATGAATGATAGATTTTTTGTATGGAAAATTCACTGTGGGCTGCAGATGAACCATGGCTCAGCTCTCCGAGAATAGCACCGATAATGTTTAACAATTATTGTTTACACAAATAAATCAAAGCCTTTTGAATTTGAGTTATACAATGTGTTTGCATTTTGTATGAAACCGATTCATGCCTCCTCTCTGCGAGTCGGCCGGCTTTGATGGCTCAAATTGAATCCGTCAATCATCTGCGTTGTCAAATGTCAGATGAGATTTACAGCTCCCACTCTCAGTCGGTAGTCGGGATCAATGTAACAGGACTTTCAGAAATAAGAGTGCCTCCGAATGAAAGTTTTCAATTTAAGGAAATATGTAGAATGTGGGCTTTAGTTGGAATAACCATTGCTGTACCAGACCGGTCCGTAGTTCAGTGGTAACACTTCGGACTCTGAATGGAAGGTTATGGGTTCCCGGCGGAGCAATATACCATTTATATTTTCAAATTTGCTCTGCGTTGGGTTGAAAAATTCATAAACCTTTACCAATGACCGGTCACCGAAGGTCCATCCAGCCTTACAGCAACTGGATCTTGCTTGAGAATTAGCACTTTGTAGCGACGACGATCAAGGTCGTAAAAAGGTCGATAGCTCAATTGGTAGAATGCTTGCATTCCCTGCCGAGAGCAAGGGTTCGATCTCAAGGTGTACTCAGCCTTCACAAGAAATGAGAACCAGCCACCCCGGGAGCTGGGAAGCCCCCACTTCAATTAAAAGTGGTTGGTGGGAGGCCGGCTCCCTTACCGGTAATAATAAATAGGTCCCGAATCGCCACATGCGACCCCTTCGGGGATAACGCAGGCAAGAATTTACACTATATGTGTTACTTAGTAGCGTTTTTTTTGTAGCCTGCCACCGTTCCACTTGGGGTGTCCGAAACCTCCGCAGATGCACCTCCACTTTTTTCTGTCCTTGGATATATCTTTCATCTGTTCACTATTCATCACTTTCCTCATTCATACTCTAATTTTCACTCTGCAGGTTCGATTGACATATTTACAAATTATAATCCGCTTCACTGCTGGGTAATGAAACTTTTCGCATATTAGAATTCCTTGACTTATAGGTTGGTATGAGGCTGACCACCCATACTATAAAAAGTAGTTCACTTTGCCAATGTCACCCCTGTGCCAGGGAGGGTCGGCAAAAGTTGTAGGGCTTATGTACATTTGAGGTTTGGATTTTACTTGTAAGTACACATTCAGCATTTATAAGTGCGAACTACACGTGTTTGTTTGTGGGAATGCATTTAACAGCTTTAAATTTAATATATCTTTGCAACTTAGAACTTACATTATTCTTGACGTTTTTTTGGTGACGTAGCTAAAGTCTTCAAGAGGTACCATCTCTGCGCGATGACTGCGGATGAACTGGAAAAAGTATGTCGCGAACGGAACGACTCCCAACTCTCCAGTTTTTAACGCCGGCCGTGAAAATAAGAGAAGCATTAAACTTCAAACCGAATTTAAATACTTGATTATTTTTCCTGACCTCAAACGAAAGTTTTTTTTAAAGGAAAATACTTTCTGTATCATTTATTTCAGAAGACTGCATTCTGAATACAAAAGTTCAAGAGTACCTACCACTGAATTACTAGTATAACTCTAATGCAATCTTTCTCAAAAAGAGATTGATACATAAACAAACATAGCACACGTTTCTCTTCATCATTGTTTACCAACTTCAAATTTCGATACACATCAAGCGATTGGTACACCATCAATCGGTGGAATCTGCTAAAACACGGCCGTAAAGCGCAAGTATTTTATGTGTTTGGATATCGTTTCAACCACGCTAACATACCCCTTACTTATCCCCAATTCCATTCGTAAGGTTCCACGAGAAATCAGTTACGACAGTTCGTCCACACGACTTTTCGGTTAACGACATTTCGGTCACATACAATATAGGTCTAAAGACAGCTCACATCACAGAAAAATTGATCTCCAAAAAAACTTTATAATTACTGAAGTTTTAATTGATTGTTTTTATTTTTATTTTTTAGTATTGATGAAGCTGTCTGTGGATCATATATTGTAAGTTTGCTCACACTCTCTTCATACCCAGTATGTGTGTGTCAGAAGGGCCCACATGAACGTTCATGTAAAGCTATATATTTTCTCAAGTGGTGGAAGGAATTTTCGTGAAGTAAAAGTAACAGCACAACAAAACAAGAACCTGTAAGTCAAAGGCGTGCCAATGACTCTAAAAGTAAACGGTTCCGACTGAAATACCGTATAATAAAAAGTCTTGTGGAAAAACTGTCATGTGGCCGAAATGTCAGTGGACGAATTATCTGTGGCCGAGATATTTGTGACTGAAATGTCACTGGTCGAAAATCGTGTGGCCGATTTTTGCATGGGCGAGCTGTCTTGTGCCGGTTTGTCTGTGACCAGGAGCGTGCATCCCATACAGGCTCATGCGCCTAGTAAGCAGGTAAAATCTGAATATCAATATATGATTTTTAGATTTCAAATTCAAAATTTGAGGTCGATTGTAGCCATCGATAGCACTTCAGTCAATTTCAAATGAATTGGAGGAATTAGTTATTCTGACATGTATTAGCCTGTACACTATGCACGCGCCTGTCTGTGACCGATTTGTCATGGAACCGGCAAGCATACACCAAACTTACCCTCTTTTCCTACAGTAGCACCCACTTCCCTCACAGATTCTCAAAATCTCGCAGGGCTTCATGTTGTTGGGAGCTTAATGTTGAGTTTAACGATCTACCATAAAAGTTGGGTCAACACTCCGAGTACAAACACACAGTCACAAACGTAAAAACGCAACTAAACTACACATACAGTGTAACTTCTTGCCTGCGTTATCCCCGAAGGGTTCGCATGTGGCGATTTGGGACCTATTTATTTTTACGTGTAAGAGGGCCGGCCTCGCACCAACCACTTTCAGTTGAAGTGGGGATTTTCCATCGAACCCTTGCTCTCGGCATGGAATGCAAGAATTCTACCAACTGATCTATTGATCGGACTTTTACGAGCTCGGTCGTCACAACAAAGCGCCAATTATCAAGCAAGACCCAGATGCTGTAAGGCTGGATGGACCTTTTGTTGACCAGTCGTTGGTAAAGGTTTTATGATTTTTTCTACCCAGCGAAGAGCAAATTTGAAAATATAAATGGTATTTTTTTGTGCTCGGCCGGGATTCAAATCCACAACCTTCCATTTACGAGTCTGAAGTGTAACCACTGGACTACGGACCGGTCCAATTAGGCACCCATTTATGCGCAGAAACCAAAACACTCACAAGAGGAGCTGTCATAGTTTATATACTTTTTTTGTTTAACGCTACAATTGAGTTGAAATGTAAAATTTTATATTTGGAGTATGGAAATGGTATTACATGTGGATGCTCGGGAGTTTGTGGCTTATGTTATATCATCGTTATAAACCACAACTGTTTTGAATGGTAATTATCGGTTTATTGAATTATTATGGTTTGTAATGATTGTCAGTATTCATAAAATTAATAAATGTACAGATATGCTGACTTTAATGAAAATGAAATGTTGAAATATCGTTTAAATTAATAAATGGCGGTTGAACTGCAATGTTGGCGGCTAATTTTTTAAAATTTTAAATGTAATTTTTAATTGTTACTTTTATATTATAGTTTATTTCATATTTTATCTGTTTGTATACGGTTTAATGTACATATATTATAATCTTTTTTCGTAGAACCAATAGTTGATCCGGTAGATAGCTCAATTGGTAGAGTGTTTGCATTGCATGCCGAGAGCTCGGGTTCGAATTCCACCGAAGGTGTTAGAGATTATTTCCCGTTGTTGTGTTTATTTCGAACCTAAAATAAAATACCGTCAAGCTCTACTCAGCCTTCACAGCACATGAGTACCAGCCCTCGGGAGCTGAAAAACCCCACTTCAATGGAAGTGGTTAGCGTAAGCTCGGCCCCCTAACCTGTAAAAGTAAATAGGTTCTACTCGCCACATGCGACACCTTTGTGCAAAACGCTGCAAAACACACACCTATTTAAAGACAGGACGGCAAAAATTGCAGGGTTTGTGTTATTGGAGATTTGTGGTTTCGTTTTGTAATTATTTATGCAGTATGTCTTAAAAACTTACACGTGTGTGCTGGTGAACATGCATTTATATTAAAACTAGTTGGATTCCATTAAAAAATTGTTCTAATCGATCAAAAATATTTCTTAAAAAACAAAAATTTTAAAACTTTTGATGATGGGAGAACACATCAAAGTTTCCAAATAATGTTTGTAGTGAATATGATGTTCATCTGTTCAGTAGTTCTTGAGTTTTACTTTTATTAACTAACATTTTTTCTGTATGGCGAGGCTCTCCATTTCTATAATATTGTAGATTAATTGCACATATATCTTTGCAACTTAGGTTATAGATAATCATTCAAATAAAAGTACAAGTACAATGAAAAAAAGTAATGCCAAGATTCATTGAAAAAAAAAATATTTCTATTTAAGCGCATAGATATCTAGAAATTCTTGACTTATTGTATCGGAAAAAGTTGATGGAACACGAGCTGTTCTTTCGCTAAGCACGTAATAGAAAAAAAGCAATTTGTTAAAAGCAACTTTTCTATGAAATATTAAAGAAAATATTGATTTTCCTTTCACATATGAGCCCTACAGAACCAAAGCCATCAAAGTAGGGTATTTTAGAAAAATGAGATTAAAACATGGCAAACACAGCTTGTATGAAGAAGGTTATGACTCTGGAGGAAATGAAAGAAGTATGCAAGGATAGAAAGAAATGGCGGTTGATCTGTGATGTTGGCGGCTAGGGTTTGTTAAAGTGAATTTGGTTTTATGATTTAGTTTTTTATGTCCATGTATATATTGTTATTTTTATTCTTTGATTTTAAAAAATGTAATTTGTCATGTATGTTCCTTGACTTATAGGTTGTTATGCGGCTGACCACCCATAATATAAAAATTGGTTCACTTTGCCAATGTCACCCCTGTTTCAGGGAAGGACGGCAAGAGTTGCAAGGCTTATGTTCATTTGAGATTGGGTTTTTATATTGTAGGTCCACATGCGGCATGTGTTAGCGCGAAATTATACATATCTGCTTGTGGGAATGCATTTAGTATAAATCTTAAATGATATATATGTAAAGGAACTACAACTACGTATTAAGCTCCTTAAATAGGTATTCTTGTTTATTTGTAGCGCTCGGTCGGCACTCAGGTATTTACCTACTTTCTGGTGAACAGCCATTAGCCATTTTGCCGGACGGTGCGCGTGCAAGTCGATAAGATTGTAAAAAGAATTAAACGACGTGATTGTAGTTTCCTATAAATAATAAGCAACTTCAACTGTCTTAAATTCTAAACAAATATATGTTTTCATAAAATTAAAGTTATTTAATTTATCTATAAATTACAATCTTACAAAACTACAATTTCGATTAAAATGAATAAACTACGGTTTAAATTTGTCGTATTGGGGTCCACGGATGGCAAAACTAATGTGATATGCATAACCTCAATTGAAACACCGATCGGAGGTGTTTTTGAAATCCCAGATGATTTAAAGCCAGTAAGTAAACATACTGCCATATACTCCTCAGATATATTTACAAAAATAAAAAAATCACTAAAAAAAAGGCATGAAGTGCGCTCTATATGGATTCCTGTAAATGCAGAGTTGAGGAAAGTATATCTGGATGACGGAGACAACTTACAATTTGGTGACCAATATTTAAATGAAATTACAGAAGAAACAAAGGCTTCACATACTAACAATGCTATCAAGACGACAGAGGAGAAAAATATAGAAAAAACTGCTGAGAGATTTTTCATGGACAAATTCTCAAATAAAACATGTAATGCGGATCAATGGATAACGAACTTTGAGAACGAGTGTCTAAGGTTTGAAATTAATGATGATGAAGAAAAAATTCAGGTATTAAAATACCTATTAGAAAAAAATTGTCTTGATTGGTACAACAGTATGCTAATAAAAATGACGTTGAGCTCCAAATGGCAAGACTGGAGAGAAAATTTTACTGAAACTTATGGAGGAGAAGGTTGGTGTCGTGTCAAATATGCATTTAGATTTAAATTTCAAGTGGGATCAATGCTGGAATATGCCATAAAGAAAGAGCGGTTGTTATTGGAAATTAATAAAGATATTGATATCAAAACAATGATAAATATGATTGTTATGGGATTACCAGACAACGTAATGGATAAAATTGATAAAAATACTGTAAAAACAACCGCAAGCCTGTACAATGAAATAGGGAAATTGGAACAACTTGTTGAAAACAATAAGGATAATAAAAAAAGTACCATGTATTCTGACACCAGACCCAAACAAATTGAAGAAAAAAAACCATGCCGTATCTGTGTTAACGTGAAAAAAGGGAAACGTTACCACCCTGAGGAGAATTGTTGGTTTAAAGAAAAGAATTTAAAACCAAATTTAAGAACTGTTAATAATTCTAAATTAGAAATTGAATTGAACGATAATAATCAAAAAAACTAGAGGTACCACCATTAATAAAAGTTAATTTGCTATTAAATGATACTTTAAGAGTTTCTGGAATATATGATTCTGGGTCGAATGTTTCATTAATTAATGCAAATTTATTGAAAATACAGCCAAAGGAACTTACAAGTAATATGCAAATAGTAAACTTGAAGACTATTAATGGTGGGAAGAAAACAAAAGGTTTGATAACACTAAAAATAAAAATCTACAATATAGAAAAAAATATGGATGTATTTGTAGTAGATAATGAAAATTTTGATTACGATTTTCTAATTGGTTTGGATTGTATCAAAAATTTCAGATTAATCCAAAACGAAGAATTACAAATTATCCAATCTAACAAATCAGAAGAAGACAAGATGAGCATAAAAGAAGAATCACATATTCTACATTCTGAAGAACAAGAAACAAAACACATACACAAATGTGAAATAAATTTCAATGAACACATAAAAGAAGGGGATTTCAAAGTAAGTAAATTAAACATTGAACAAAAATCAGAAATATACAAACTAATAGATACTTACAAATCAATATTTGCAAAAGATAAATATGACATTGGAACGGTCAGAGAATATGAAGCACGTATTGATCTACTTATGGACAAATATTGCTGTAAAAGGCCCTACAGATGTTCAATTGCAGACAAAAAGGAAATAGAAGAACAAGTGGCAAAGTTACTAGACAAAAAGCTTATAGAGGAATCTTATAGTCCATTTGCGGCACCAGTAACGTTAGCTTTCAAAAAAGAAGACAACAAAAAATCAAGATTATGCATAGATTTTAGAGATTTAAACAAAATAGTGGTACCTCAAGCGCAACCATTCCCACTGATCGACGACTTAGTGATTAAGACAAGAAACTCATCATATTTTACAACGCTAGACATCAATTCAGCCTTTTGGTCAATCCCGCTGAAAATTGAAGACAGGAAAAAAACTGCATTTGTGACGCAGGACGGGCATTATCAATGGACGTGTTTACCTTTTGGGTTAAAAACATCACCAGCTATTTTTCAAAGGATACTAGGTAACATTTTAAGAAAATATAAGCTTACTGATTATGCAGTTAACTACATAGATGATATCCTAGTATTTTCCAAGACTTTTTCCGAGCACATTATCCATCTCACACAATTGTTAGAAGCTATAAAAAGTGAAGGCTTTAGATTAAAATTTACAAAGTGTACATTTGCTGCAGACTCAGTGAAATATCTCGGTCACATAATACACAATAATACAGTACGACCAATAAGAGATAATCTTGTTTCTATAAAAGAATTCCCCACACCGAAAACTCAGAAAAATGTTCGACAATTTTTGGGAAAAATTAATTTCTATCATGAATATATACCTAAAAGTGCGGTAATTTTAGAACCTCTTCATAATTTACTTAGAAAAAATCAGAAATTTAATTGGTCTGCAGATTGTCAAAATTCTTTTGAACAAGTTAAGAACTTATTATGCTCTCAGCCAATATTAGAAATATTTGATCAGAATTTGCCAATAAATATTTACACCGATGCATCCTTAGAAGGTATTGGAGCAGTGCTAAAGCAAACACAACCAAATGGAAAAAACAAACCAGTGGCATACTTTTCAAAAAAATTGAATCTGCTACAAAAGAAAAAGAAAGCTGTTTATTTAGAATGCTTAGCTATTAAAGAAGCAATAAGATATTGGCAATACTGGTTAATAGGTAAATCATTTACAGTATATTCAGACCATAAACCATTGGAAAATTTAAATATTAAAGCTAGGACAGATGACGAGTTAGGAGATTTGACATATTATTTATCACAGTATGATTTTAAAATAAAATATGCTCCAGGAAAAGAAAATTTAGAAGCAGACTGTTTAAGTAGGAACCCAGTACTGGATGCAGACAATGATACTGATGAACAATTACAAATTGTAAACATGATCAATTTAAATGATATCGTTACAGATCAGAAAAACAATGAACATGTACAAAAAAATAAAACAAAACTATTATTAAAACACAATGTTTACTATAAAAATCTTAGAAAATGTGAAAAAATTATTTTATCAGAGAATTTCAGTAAAAAACTTATTAAAAATGTACACGAAAACATGTGTCATTTAGGAGAAAAACAAATGCAAAACAAAATTAGTACAGTTTATACAGCAAAAAATTTAACAATAAATATTAGAAGACATTGTAAAAGCTGTGAGATATGTATAAAGAATAAAAAGAGAGGGCAAAACAAGTATGGTCTGATGTCACATTTAGGCCCTGCCACAAAACCTTTTGAAATAGTGTCAATAGACACGATTGGAGGTTTTGGAGGCTCACGATCAACTAATAGATATTTACATCTTCTAGTAGACCATTTTACACGATACGCTTATATTGTTACCTCTAAAACACAAAATGCTAATGATTTTATTAAACTAGTCAATAATGTAATAGATTCGAATACAATTGGAATGCTCCTTACCGACCAATATCCGGGTATAAACTCGAAAGGATTCAAAAATTTTTGTAATAAAAATTCAATAACAATGATTTTTACTGCAGTGAACGCCCCGTTTTCTAACGGTTTAAATGAAAGACTCAATCAAACATTAGTCAACAAAATCAGATGTAAAATCAATGAAAAAAGTCAAAGAACAGCATGGACAACCATAGCTCATCAATGTGTAGATAAATATAATATGACAGAACATACAGTTACGGGGTTTGCACCAAAATACCTCATGGATGGTACAGATGTTTCACTTTTGCCAAATGAACTTAAAATAAATAAAACAAAAGATGATTGGATTAGGGATAGAAAAATAGCATTAAACAATTCTATAAAGTCACATAATTACAATACACAGATTTTTAATAAAAATAGAACTCAATTTAATTTTGATGAAGGGGATATGGTGTATGTAGAGAATGGGAACCAATTAAATAGAAATAAATTAGATGAGCTGAGAGTTGGTCCATTTCAAATAACTCAGAAGATTTCAAATTCAATTTATGAAATAAATACAGGACATAAAAAAATGGAGTCAAATCTCTTCCATATTACAAAACTCATACCAATTCTCATATAAAAAAAAAAAAAAAAAAAAAAAAAAAAAAAAAAAAAAAAAACAACAACAACAACAACTTATACTTTACTTATATACAATAACTAAACAATTTATACATATTTAAGTTATATTACTCTGTTATATTACTCTGTTACTTATGTTTGCTTAAGAGAAAATTTTGAGGAAAATTTTCTTTTGAAGGAGGGAGATGTAAAGGAACTACAACTACGTATTAAGCTCCTTTAATAGGTATTCTTGTTTATTTGTAGCGCTCGGTCGGCACTCAGGTATTTACCTACTTTCTGGTGAACAGCCATTAGCCATTTTGCCGGACGGTGCGCGTGCAAGTCGATAAGATTGTAAAAAGAATTAAACGACGTGATTGTAGTTTCCTATAAATAATAAGCAACTTCAACTGTCTTAAATTCTAAACAAATATATGTTTTCATAAAATTAAAGTTATTTAATTTATCTATAAATTACAATCTTACATATATCTTTGCAGCTTAGATTAGATTAGATTAGATTAGAAACACAAAAAAAAAATCATTTTCATTGTTTCTATCGACTTAGCTGATGTCCAAAAAATTGTAGATTGCTGACATTGATTCTATACGACTCATATGCTGGCAGAATAATCAAACACACAGCTCGCTCATCAATTATAAAGCTTCCACTCTCTACTAGGGATGTTATGAATCCGTAACCATCTGATACTCGAAATCAAAAAAATATTCGTATCCGTAACCGGAACCGATATATTTGTTTTGGATAAATTATAATTTATTTCAAAGTTTTTTAAACATTTTTCTTTTCGGATTGTAGCAGTTTATTATCAGTCCACGTAGACAGATTGCCTTCTGAATACTTTGGCTACGTTGCCAAGGAAACGTGATTTATGTAAGTTTTCCAATAAAAAATAAGGCCCGGTTTTTTCAACGTTAGCGTAACGAATTATCACTCAAATAAAAGGACGCTCTTATGTCAATCGTACGGCTGATTTTTTGATCAGCTTAAAGTCGCATATTATGCTAACGTTGAAAATACCGGGCCTAAGTCATACAATTAATCTTCTCACTTGTAGGCATTATACTTTCACAAACCCTTAAAAAATCTGATAGCCTTATCAGAACGAGTAGATATCAGAAATAATTCCAAATTTGTACCACAAACTGAAATAAAATTATTTTCACATTCGTATCCGGATCTATAATTTAAGATGTCAAAATATATTAATTCAAATCCATATCAAAGGCATGCCCACAAACAGACACTGTGTAAGTTCGCGCTTTCAAATGCTGAATGTGTACTTACAAATTAAAATCAAAACCTCAAATGAAAATAAGCCCTGCACCTTTTGCCGACCATCCCTGGAACAGGGGTGACATTGGCAATGTGAACCATTTTTTAATGTATAGGTGGTCAGCCCCCTACCAATAGTCAAGTGTCCGGATCTATAATGTATAATCTAAGTTGCCAAGATAATATATTAACATTCAAACCCACATCATAAGCATGCTCACAAACAGACACTGTATAAGTTCTCGCTTTCAAATACTGAAAGTGTTCTTATAAATTAAAATCTAAATCTGAAATGAACATAAACCTTGGAACTTTTTCCGACCTTGCCTGATACATATCCGAAATTTCATATTCACAACGTCCCTACTCCGCGCACAACGAATTAAATAATTATATTATCGCTTCCAGCACTCGCCCCGAGTTTTGATACATAACGTTCTCATTTTTGGCAGAAGAGAAAAGAGCTTTTTTTTTAATGTATCCAAGGAAAAACAAAGGGATTCTCTCTACAAGAGAAAACGTTTAACCCTCCACATTAATTTGAGGCCATTTTTCACCCCAGAGGACACTCTCAGGGTGTGGAGGCTCGCCTACTATTTCCATGCTTTCGTGATTAATTTCAGGATAAATTGTAATATCTTCCTTGAGAGCTTTTTTTGATCCTTCTGTTTCAGACTGTGAGCTTTTATAAAATGTATTATGTGCAAATATATTTCAGCGTATACACTTTTAAAAGAATATGGTTTTATACTTTTTGTATTCAAACTAGACGTAATAAACTTTTTAACAATTACGTTTCATTTCAAAGAAAAATATTTTGTTTGCACCAATCAAATTTTTTATTTTAAATATTTGTAAGGGTAGTAAAATAAAAAATAAAAATTTTTTGTTAGAAATAATAATTGATTTTTACAGAGTTAGTACACAAACAATTGAAAATAAAAATTTCAGATATTTTAAACAAACAACAATGAAATAATATGAGTAAGATCTATAATAATCTATAATCTAAGTCGCAAAGATTTATTAATATTTAAAATGCATATTTAATGCATGCCCACAAACACCTTTAAGTTCGCGTTTAAAAATGCTGCATGTGGATTTACAAATTATAAACGAAACCTCATATGAACATAACCAAGCAAATTTGGCAGACCTTCCCTGAAACAGGGAAGACACATTTGCAAAATAAACCATTTTTTACAGCATGGGTGCTCAGCCTCATACTTACCTATCGCAATCGCAATCGCAACTAATCGCAACTAAGCTACACATATAGTGTAACTTCTTGCCGCGTTATCCCCGAAGGGGTCGCATGTGGCGAGTTGAACCTTTTTATTTTTAGAGGTAAGGGGGCCGGCCTTACGCCAACCACTTCATTTGAAGTGGGGGTTTCCCAGCTCCCGAGTGAGCTGGTACTCATTTCTTGTGAAGGCTGAGTAAACCTTGCCGGTATTTTATTTCGGGGTTTGAAATAAACACCGAAACGGGAAATCATTTCTGACACCCTCGGTGGGATTTGAACCCGAGCTCACGGCATGGAATGCAAGCACTCTACCAACTGAGCTATCGACCGGACGTCTATAAGTCAAGGAATAAAATATATAAATTAACGTAAAAGAAAAAAACTTTTTAGACCTTTATAAAAGAAACGAAAAATAAATTGAAATTTATTTCTTATTCGAAAGTCTACAATATAAGACCCTCGTTTTGTACTGCAGTAAATACTGGATCATTTGTCACTCAGAAGAGTAAAGGAAGGAAAAAGTTTTTTTCCGAATATAGCGCGGGAATGATCAGATAATGGTGCTAAATCGGCGGGCGGGAAAGTTATTTGTAAAGTGGCAACATAAATGTATTTAAGATTATTATTGTATCCACAATTCAACAAATAATTTGAAAAGTTTTCGACTTCTTTAATATTGTAACGAATATGTAAGATATTAGTATTTGTGTTTGGTTTGTCTGTGTTGTTTTAATAATAAGTCCGTATGGACCGGTCCGTAGTCCAGTGGCAACCCTTCGGACTTTGAATGGAAGGTTGTGGGATCGAATCCCGGCGGAGCATAAAAAACATACCAAAGAAGTATGTAAGGATAGAAAGAAATGGCGGTTGATCTGTGATGTTGGCGGCTGAGGTTTGTTAAAGTAAAATTGGTTTTATGATTTAGTTTTTATGTCCATGTATATATTGTGATTTATTGTTTTTAAAAAATGTAATTTGTCATGTATGTTCCTTGACTTAATAATAATAATATTAGGATGATTTATTTGGTGAGCGCTGTTTTTGTGTGTATCACACCTCAA
This sequence comes from Agapetus fuscipes, assembly GCA_951799405.1. Taxonomy (NCBI): domain Eukaryota; kingdom Metazoa; phylum Arthropoda; class Insecta; order Trichoptera; family Glossosomatidae; genus Agapetus; species Agapetus fuscipes. Next base: position 3,779,418 of record OX637350.1, read on the forward strand.
GAGCCCTCTGCGAGCTTGGTCGTCGCTGTAGAAAGCGCCAATTCTCAAGCAAGACCCAGTTGTTGTAAGGTTGGATGGACCTTTCAGTGACCGGTCTTTGGTAAAGGTTTATGAATTTTTCAACTCAGCGAAGAGCACATTCGAAATATAAATGGTATATTTTTGTGCTCCGCTGGGATCCGAATCCACAACCTTCCATTTACGAGTCCGAAGTGTTGCCACTACGGACTACGGACCGGTCCAAGACCGGACTTATAGGTTATTATGCGGCTGACCACCCATAATGTAAAAATTGGTTCACTTTGCCAATGTCACCTCTGTTTCAGGGAAGGACGGCAAGAGTTGCAAGGCTTATGTTCATTTGAGATTGGGTTTTTATATTGTAGGTCCACATGCGGCATGTGTTAGCGCGAAATTATACATATCTGCTTGTGGGAATGCATTTAATATAAAACTTAAATGATATATATCTTTGCAGCTTAGATTAGATTAGATTAGATTAGATTTATATTTAAAATTTTTGCTCTTTGCTGGGTTGAAAAATTCATAAACCTTTACCAATGACCGGTCGCCAAAGGTCCATCCAGCCTTACAGCAACTGGGTCTTGCTTGAGAATTGGCGCTTTGTGGCGACGACGACCAACCTCGTAAAAAGGTCGATAGCTCAATTGGTAGATTGCTTGCATTCCATGCCGAGAGCAAGGGTTCGATCTCAAGCTTTACTCAGCCTTCACAAGAAATGAAAATCAGCCCCCCGGGAGCTGGGAAGCCCCCACTTCAACTGAAAGTGGTTGGTTTGAGGCCGGACCCCTTACCTGTAAAAATAAATAGGTCCCGAATCGCCACATGCGGACCCCCTCGGGGAAAACGCAGGCAAGAAGTTACACTATATGTGTAGCTTTGTTGCGTTTTTTTCCTTTAATTTTTTTACGAATACTAGTATTTGTGTAGTATTTGAATAGATATTAGTATTTGTGTTTGGTTTATCTGTGCTAGTTCAATAATTAATATATCTGAAAATAACTAGAAGCTTAGGTAGGTACCTGAATATAATTTTTATTTGTTCGAGATTAATTAAGTGTTGAATTGATTGTTATGGTGAAATCCAGCAAGGTGGTATGTTACGATTTGCCATGTTGTGAGCATGACCGTAATAAAATAGTTTTTTTTAATTAGGACCAAAATCACCTGAACAGACAGATATAAAACAACCGTTGTACTGTTCAAATGTAAAACTCTATCGGAACCGAAAGAATTGTGTAAAATAAATAAAGCGCAGTTTTGATTAAACAGAACCCGCTAACAACATTTGAAAGGTGTTATTTTGGTTAAATATAAATAATTCGACTTTGTGCTATTCCCCTTTTCTTGTTATTTTTTGAGTCGTTACTCCATCTTCGGGTAATAAATAATAGTAGCGACTCAAGAAATAACAATAAAAGTGGAACAAAAAAAGTTGATTTTTTTATTTCTAAAAAATTATAAAATCTTTTACTCTAACATATTTTAATATTGCAGTTAAGTAAAGTATGTACGCAGAGTAAAGTATGTACGGTTGAAATGGCTTACCTGAGAGCAATGGCTGGAAAGACACTGAATGATAGAGTACGTAATAATTGGGTGATGAACGAGTGTGGTATAAAAGAGAAAATGAGAATGAAAGTACAAAAAAGTACGATGAGATGGTTCGGACATCTTGAAAGAATGGATGATGAACGACTTACGAAGAAAGTGTACAAAGGAAATGTCAGAGGAAAGTGCGGAAGGGGAAGGCCGGCCGAGGAAAGAATGGTTAGACCAAATAGGTGAGATTGCGAAAGAATGGAACCTGCAGAGTGAGAATAAGAGAAGAGTATGTATGAAAAAGGTGATGAATATTGAGGAAATGAAAGTGGTTTGTAAGGACAGAAAAAAGTGGAGGCGCATCTGCGGAGGTACCGGCCACCCCTAGTGGAACGGCGGCAGGATACAGTACAGTACAGTACAGCAGTTGATTAGTTTGCTATCCATAGAATAAGCATGTTTTCAGACAGTTTCAGTATAATTTAATATTACATCGTTAGCACTGATTTTTCTTTGATGCTCAGTTTACAAACTAAGTCAATTTCATGTTTGCTCGCATTTACGGGACTCTCCTCGTTATTTTCTTCTCTTCTTATAAACCAAACTTGTTAGTCACAGACAACCCGTTCACAAACAGCACAACCATGGACAATTCAGTAACATGACAATCCATTAACACCACTTTTCGGTCAACGATATTTCGAAAGCCATGGTAAAAACAAAGTTTTATAGAGAGCAGGTTTTCGGAGCTAGCCAATACTGTAAGTAACCAAAACGTCGTTGAATGAACTGTCGCGTGACCGAATTTTCCGTGACCGATTTTTCTGTGGAGGAGTTTTTTGTGACCGAAATGTAGTCGACTAAAAAGCTGTGACGCCGAACTGTCGTTAGTTTTCATGAATCATTCCTTTACCAAAAAGCCCGTTTATGGAATGATCTACCAGTATCTGTGTTCCCTTCCCAATTTAATCTGATTTTATTCAAAACCAACATCAATCGCCACTTCCCTGCAACGCCTCACGACAGAAGCAACAACACAAACTACACCTCTGTGGCACCCATCCAGGGTGACATAGACCCCCAAGGTGAGCCTCCCGCACATGATTCCTTAAGAAAAAAAAGACCGCTTTGTTCATGAACGAGTTATCAATGACTGATTTATCATGACACAAACCAAACTGGGTTAACCGAAAAGTCGTGTGGATTTATTGTACTTTTGATTTTATTTTATTTTTATTTGCCATTTTAATATTTGTTTTGTGCGTAAGTTTACGTTAATATTAATTATTTTTTCTGTTTTTACAACTAAGTAAAGCATCCTTGAGGTGATTGAACACAGTACGGCGCTAGAGAAATTGTCCAATTTATTATTATTATTATTATTATAAACTGTCGTGTGACCGCGTTGTCCCTGACCGATTTGTCTGTGGACGAGTTATCGTTGATGGAAAAGTCGTGTGGACAAACTTTCGAGTAACCGAATTGTGCTGAGCCATTTGTCTATGGACGCGTTATCAGTGACCGAGTTGTCTTTGACCGAAATGTCGTTAGCCGAAAAGTTCTGTGGACAAACTGTCGCGTGACCACTTTGTCCATAGACAAGGTAAATTTTACCAGTTTGTCGTGACACGAACAAAACTATCTGCTAAGAGTCCGCTAAAATCTGCCCAATGTTTTAAGTATAAACCTTCACAAATAAACACTATTAAGAAATGCTTAAAAATTAGAACCCTAAAGAGATGCTCAGTTTAACCCTCTGTTCCCATTTTGGTAAATGATAAGCTTATATATTAACGTAGAATTTTATACTTAAGCATTCTTGTTTATCTAAAATTATGCAGGAGGAGACAAATTAAGGCACCCTTGGCGAATGCACCGCTCTCCGACTTTAAAATGAGTTTCAACTCACAGATTAGTTTTCGCCTGCGACCGAAAGCAATCAGCCACCGCCTGAGAATTTCCCGCGGTTTTCCTTTTGCAACTTGATATTAAGAAAATATGCAGACGAAGTCATTTCAGTGTAATAAATACTATTTATTATTAAGGTGACCTCAAGGTCTAGTCACCTTGTCACTTATTTAAATGTCGATGTTATGGCCGAGGGGTCCTTGTGGGCTGATTTTTTTAGCGTGTTTGGAATACAATAACGTTGGTTCGATCCCCGCCTGGGTCATTCGACCATTACTTTGACCCTGGTTCAACAGATGTTATTGGGTTATTATTAATTAAAAATTCATAGTTTATTTCATCTTAGGTTTCTTTTTTGAAATTATTGACGAAAAACTATGCTCTACAATCTGACACCTTTCGACGTGGCACTTCAGATCTTGTGATAAGACACTTTATAGAATGTATTATTTTCCTTAGATACCTATAATATTGTATCCATACACAGTTTGCCTTTGAATACGAAAACAAAAACACCAAAAAGGGATATGTACAAACAATTTTTACATTTCTTTTTTTAAAAAACACGGTTTAAAATCTAATAAAAAATGGCTCAAATATTTTCGCCTCAAAAAGGCATTCTCAGAAAATATTTGAGCAAACATTTTTTTTTTTTTTAAAGTGAACTAAAACCGTGTATTTTTTTTTTAAATAAGTACAATGGACTTTCACTATGTGAACCACCAAACCCTAACAAATATAATGCTTTTACATCTCATTCTAGCAGAAAATGAGATTTCAATGGCAAGCAACCCGGGTCGTTGGAAGATCCAAGCGCGAGAATTGCCGATTACCAAGAAACAAACTGTTCAATTTAAAATTCAGGCGTTTATATTTGTGTTTGTACAAAGACAACCTTAAATCTAAGTTGCAAAGACATAACTCGTTAAGTCGGTGTTATTGCCGCGGGGATCAAGACAGGTTATTTGGAACCGGATAACGCTGGTTCGAATCCCGCGACGATAACTTCGACCCTGGTTCAACAGATGCCGTTGCATGCACACAAGCTTCTGCTTTCGCATGAAGACAACTGGCCAGGTAAAAAAGGTTGGTGGATTGCATTCCTTTCCACAAATCTATTTAAAAAAAAAAACATAGACATAGACATAAAACATAAAAAAGACATGACGTAACACAATAACATTGTGTTACGTTTTCTGCAATGCCAGAATTTATTTTTCACAATTTACAATTTATCTCACAACTTGACAATTATTGTTTATAGGAGTAACTAATCAAATTGCTCTCTTGCAACTCTCTGTCCGTACCATTTTGATCTCTTTTATAATGAACCAGAGGGGTATTTCTCGCACTTACTAGATAATTCCAACACCAGAACATTATAAACACACACACAATCACTAGAACGTCATTCTAACGCACGACTACTCCTAGATGGTTCTATAGTACGTGCGTCGTGCATAGATGTATGCGTGTATAAGCGCACATATTTCAAGTTTGCAACAATAGTATTAACCTGTCCTTGTACATGAAATACGTCCGAGATTTGTATTTGATGAACACTCCCCACGGTACTACGACAAAGTTCCCATTGACGAAATGTCCACGCGAGAAAATATCCAGGCGACAAAATGTCCGACCGACAAAATTTCCACCGATAAAATGCTCTCCGCTTTAATCCATAGCGTTAACCACTAGACTACGGACCGCTCAAGTTACTAAGACTTGTTGCTTTAAGAATGAACGAACCATTATAAGGATATTTAGGTATTAAAAAGTGAACGAAATTATTTTGACAAATTGCACGCATCAAAAAAGTAAGAGATCAAAATGCATCATCATTTAACTGGATATTTTTCGTATAACTGAGAATATCAGGGGCAAAGCGAGTCCAAGAATAGAGACCGAATATGGAGCTTAGAGCTAATCCAAGCCTTATATCTTTGTAGATGCCACAATGGGTCATTCTTTGCGTCCCGGAAAAGCCAAAGTCTTCAGCTACCGAAGTATAAAACTTGACTTTAAAATTCAACCATTGTGTTAACCTTAAAATGTAGAGAAACTAAAACAGCGCAACTTGTGGACGTTTTTGTTTCTTACAGTTTTAACAAAATTTTATAGTTGAGTTTCAAATTCAGTGACGTAGACGTAGGTAAAGAAATACGCAGAAGATAACGTATGAGTATATATTGTATACTTAGAATAGGGGCGAGAGAAAATTACTGTAAAAAATGGGTAATTTTGCCAATGCCAACCTTGTTTCAGGGAAGGTCGACAATAGTTGGAGAGTTTATATTTATTTCAGGTTTAGATTTTATTTTGTAAGTACACCTGCAGAAATTTTAAGCGCAAACGTTCACGTGTCTATTTGTGAGCATGCATTTAATATGAATTTTAAATGCTAATATATCTCTTTGCAACAAGATTAAGGCATTCAACGTTAGCATATCTGACCGGTCCAGTGGGAACACTTCGGACTCGTAATGGAAGGTTGTGGGTTCGAATCCCGACGGTGCACAAAAAATATATCATTTATATTTTCAAATTTGTTCTTCGCTGGGTTGAAAAATTCATAAATCTTTACCAAAGACCGGCCACTAAAAGGTCCATCCAGCCTTACAGCAACTGGGTTTAGCTTGAGTATTGGCACTTTGTAACGATGACCAAGCTCATAAACACCTCTGCAGCATTACGACAAGTGGGATAGACCCCTAGAGTCTCTGAAACCTAGGGAGTCTTTAAAAAAAACTACCTACACGATTGACATTTTATTAAACAGTATAAAGTCGCTATGCTAACGTTAAAAATACCGAGTCTAAGATTATTATAGATTATAGTAGTCAGTCTCATACCAAACAAAAGTCAAGGAACAAGTTTTTAATGTTATCGTTTCTATAGCAATCATGTGAGTAAATTTATTGATATCGTTTTGAGTACTTACACACGATGAAAACAATGTACGACTTTTATCTCTCGCTTCTGTCCCCAAAATACTTCACGTTTTTATACATCATAATAAAAGCCATAATGGAGGAATAAAAGATGTCGGCATATTGCAAGAAAAACAAGGACCAAAGCTTTGACGTTATTTTGTGGACCATTTACTTCGACTGTTCTCATTCCTCATAATTTATTTCATCTCGTTTTAGATTCTGAAATCTCCACAGATGTTTTTTTTTATTTATTTCCCTATTACTCTCAGAAAAAAAATCTATTCAAAACGGTTTACATGTTTTTTATTGTCTTTTTCCTTCGATTCATAAAATCTTTGATATTTACCAGATTTTTTTTTCGTACAAATACAATAGTTCAATGAAATTTATTTTGTGTATTCCTTGACTTATGGGTTGGTATGAGACTGACTACCCACACTGGAAAAATAATTCACTTTGCAAATGCCTGCTCTGTTTAAGAGAAGGTCGTCAAGAGTTGCAAAGTTTATGTTCACGTGAGGTTTGGTTTAATTTGTGAATGTGAACTTACATGTGCCTGCTTGTGGGAATGCATTAATTATGAGCCTAGATTAATAGATTACAGATTATAACGGTTAATAAACATGTTTTGATTAAAACAGCCTAATAATTCTGTTACTGTGATATTTAACAGTTTGCATAGTCAACTCCATAGATTTTTTACTTAAAATTTAACATTCAAATTAAATGATTAAGTATAAAACATTGCGCCCCCTCCTCTCGATCATGTACATTAAAAAATTATGAAAACTATATCACTCACTAGGTTTGCTCTTGTATCTACCATACTTTTTATTTATTTACACGATCGAGGGGTGTTGATTCAATGTTTTATATTGAAATAAAGAACTTTTCTTTACGTTTCCACTCTTGGTCATTCAAGCAGACCCCATATTGTAACAAAACCAACCCACACGAGTAACATAATCTTTTACTATTCCTTCTTACTAGGTTTTGATACAAATATCATATTTCTTTTCGGACCCTGATATGCGTTCCCTGTTCGTTGGTCGATCAGAGACCTTAAGGTGCAACAAAAGGTTAAAAAAATGGGCCAAAAATATTGTTGCGATTTGATTTGGTTCAATTTAATTAAACTTTGATTAAATTTATTATACACGATTAGACACAGCACCTTTTTTAGCACAATTATAAAATTACGGGTCTCGGGAAAACGAACAAGAGGTCACTCAAAAGCTTCATGCTTCTAGGATTTCATATTTTGGTTGCTCAAGAAAATGGCGACCAACAAAGACAGAAGCCTGGCGCAACAAGGCACTGCCTTTAGAATATGACGATGAAAAAAGTGGAGAAGGATTGACGTTGAGAATAATCTGGCAGCACCCAATCGAGGGATAAAAAAAGCTTCAGTTAAAAAATAAAAATAAAACCTCAAAAATATTTTAACATTAATTATGTGAATCACCTGCAGTAGATACGAATGGTATTGAAAATAAAATTGTGATTGAAAAGCTGTAGAGGCGCTTTCCTAATTTAATACATAATTTGGAAACATAATCATCCTTACCTACTTACTAAAAACTAAGTTAACTTCACATACCTTGTTGGAGTTAAAGTATTTTTACATTTTTCTGCCCATTTATTTCTTATTTTTGAAGGAATCTTCGGTCGATCGTTGACCCTTGAAAGGGATCCAAAACCAGCGGAGCCCAAAACATTACGGGGTCGGTTGTTCCTTTTGCGAAACGCCCAAATGCCCTAAGTGGGGTTGGGCATTTCAACTTTTTAAGGGCACACCGCCATTCACATTCCGACCATGTAACTGCGTAATGGATAACCGCACTTTATGCTGATGTCTTGATATTTTCCGATACTTCTGTGTGCTTACCTGAAAAGAAAAAAAACGAAAGCATTATTAAAAACTCTCCTGTTATAAATATTAAAGCATTACACCTATTTTTATTTTTTTTAAGAAATTCTGTGCGGGAGACTCCCTAGATTCTAGAGACTCTAGGGGTCTATGACACTTGTTGTAGTGCCGCAGAGGTGTACGAGCTTGGTCGTTGCTACAAAGCGCCAATACTCAAGCAAAGACCCAGTTGCTGTAAGGCTGGATGGACCTTTGGTAACCGGTCATTGGTAAAGGTTTATATGAATTTTTCAACCCAGCGAAGAGCAAATTTGAAAATGTAAATGGTATATTTTTTTGTGCTCCGCCGGGATTCGAACCCACAACCCGCAGTGTTACCTCTGAGATACGGACCGGTCATCTATTCGACTTCATTTATTTGACTTTAACTTGTTTTCTAAAGAAAATTAAACAATTACTTGTCAATATAATAGGGCTTATGTTCATTTGAGATTGGTTTTTTTTTTATATTGTTGATCCACATGCGGCATGTGTCAGCGCGAAATTAGGCGTGTCTGCTTGTGGGAATGCATTGAATATGAATCTCAAATGATACATTATATCTTTGCAACTTAGATTTAGATTTAGACATTAATGAAGAGTAATTTTGTAATAGCAGACTTTTGTATTTCTAGACTAATTTATTATTATTTGGTATTCCAAAAAGTATCACTTCATAAATAATTCAGACAAAACAAAAAGCAAGCGAAAAGGAAAAGTGTCACTAGAGAAGAGACACACAATCTCACATCATCAGGGATTTCCAAGTAGTCTTATTAGGGAGGATGCTCACACCCCTAAATAGCGGTCCTTAACTAAGAGCTCAGTCAAGTACCCAATCAGAGAAAATGAAAACACCCCTGCCCGAGATTGCTCCCTCTACTCTCACCCCTCATACGGCGGGGTGACGACTGGGAATGTTGCCATTTTTAATGTATTTACTTACCGTAAGGGTGAATTTATTTTTAAAAAAGCAAAGGTCACAATCAAGCGTGTATTTTTCTATTTAATAAATTATCATAATACGATATTGTTTTTCGTTAACAATTAAAAAAAATAAATAAAAAAAATTGACAACTTTGCAACTAAGCTACACATATAGTGTAACTTCTTGCCTGTTGAAGTGGGGGTTTCCCAGCTCCCGGGGGGGATGGTTCTCATTTCTTGTGAAGGCTGAGTAAACCTTGAGATCGAACCCTTGCTCTTGGCATGAAATGCAAGCATTCTACCAATTGAGCTATTGACCTTTTTACGAGCTTGATCGTCGTCGCTATAAAGTGCCAATTCTCAAGCAAGACCCAGTTGCTGTAAGGCTGGATGGACCTTTGGTGGCCGGTCATTGGTAAAGGTTTATAAATTTATCAACCCAGCGAAGAGCAAATTTGAAAATATAAATGGTATATTTTTTGTGCTCCGCCGGGAATCGAACCCACAACCTTCCCATTCAGAGTCCGAAGTGTTACCACTGAACAACGGACCGGTCACGAGTTGATTTATTTCCTGGAGCGCTTCCAGTGTTATCACATCATTATCAAGAGACCATCTAACATATCTATAATTTACATTATTAATTTAAAATGAAACTTCCCAATTATGTCAATACACAAACCCTTAATCTTTTATTTATCTGAGTATTTATTTTATGAACTCAAATTTTATTCTCGGCCAGCAAATTTGATAGGTCGATCATGTGACTAGAGTTCTTAGCAACCGAAAATAAAACATAAGTTTGCCCATTTGCAACACGACCGTGAGACATAACAACTTTGTCAGTGTCAAAAAATGTGTGGATCTCCTTGAAAAAATAATATTTTTAGTAAGCTTGTAATAAGAATTCAAGACAAACAATTTACTTTGATTTGGTATTCTTTTGAATTCACATAAAATACGGTATAATATAAAATACAACACAGCAGAAAATAAACTGTATAAAAGATTCCTCCGACATTATTTTTTACATTATTTATTTACTAATCTAACCTAAGTTGCAAAGATATGTCATATTGGGGATTCACGTTATATGCATTCTCACAAGCAGACACGTACAAGTTCACGCTTGCACCTGCCGCATGTGAACCTGCAATATAAAAACCCAAATCTCTATTGAACATAAACCCTGCAACTTTTGCCGACCTTCCCTGAAACAGGGGTAAGATTAGCTAAGTGAATCATTTTTTATAGTACGGTTGGACAGACACATACCAACCTCTAATCTCATAACAAATATTCACATAGTATATTTCCTAAGATATCCTTGAATTTATGTATCCACACGACTTAGTATGACAGCTACACATGTAAGTACGCGGGTAGATTTCTCTCACCCCCTTCCCCGTACTCTCTGACCGGCCATTGTCTAGCATGACCCTATTATCCGCTTTATTTGTCACCGGAGCTTCCGGACGTACTTCCGGTTCCTCACTCTCAGCGACAATACCAATTCCGACCGGCGCACAAGGTTTTTTTTTATCAAAGAAATTTGGCACCCTCCCCCAAAGTGAACTCACGTGTGAATAAAGAAATGTTGTTTGAATTTTACTACGTATGTAAAACATGCAATAAAAATTGTTTTACTTTTTACAGTGTTATTCACAGACGGGAAATCCATGGCTCAACCGCCACCTAACGTGAATTTTTCATACAAAAAACGATGATCGATGGATCAGCTACGGACTAAACGCGTGGTGAATAACCGTATTAGAGTATGTGTATTTACACAGAGAAAAATCATTTTCATGAGAAGGTATATTTTTTTTTAATCGATTAGTGATGATGAATGTAATTCACCAACATATTTTGCGTAGCCAGAAACAGTTATTAACATTATCAATTAAAAATTCTTTGATTAATATTTCAATGAATTATTCATTAAAAATTACCCAAATGACATCTGTTACTGAGGTAATGTTGATAGGACACGAAGCAGGCGGGGTTTGAACTTGGGATTTTAATAACGCATATTCAAGAGCGAAAACCCTTATCCCCTTGACATACCAGCGACGAAATATGTGTGAATGTGAATTTAAATCTCTTTGTTTTAAAAAAACACATAGTTTTAGATTAACAAATTGAGCATTTACTTCACCTCATGTATTATTCCTTAACTTATAGGTTGGTATGAGGCTGACCACCCATACTGTAAAAAATGGTTCACTTTGCCAATGTCACCCCTGTCTCAGGAAAGGACGGCAAGAGTTGCAAGAGGTGTATGTCCATTTGAGATTTGGTTTTTATGTTGTAGGTTCACATGAGGCATGTGCAAGCGCGAACTTGTATGTGTCTGATTTTGAGAATGCTTGTAATGTGAATCTCCAATGTAACATATCTTTGCAACTTAGATTAGTTTAGATTCGATAACACCTTGTTGGTATCCATCCTTTACTGGTTAATGGAAAAACCTGATCTACCAACATCGTAGCACTCGCCATTATTTCTAACTTATTGTATGTCAATCTCAACAAGTAAGCTTCCAGACGTTTTACCCATGTCTACGATGCGTCCGGAAGCTCCAGCACGGCAACAGATCCCGAAAAACAACTCTCCAGCATCATCAGCAGGCCGTGTTAGGAAAAAACCTGAATGGATTACTAGCTATCCTGTATGCTGAATATAAACATTACTGATTTACGATTATATTTTTACTTATATATTTATTTTACTTGAAAACTGAAAAAGAAGTGATATGTTTGTACGCCAGGTAATTTCAAAGATAAATTCCCTTCCGTCCTTGCAAAAGCGTGATGGAATTGTGATGCGCCATTTTTTCTAGATTTTCCCATTAACTTCATGGACAATCTTTGAGATTGACATAAAATAAGTTAGAAATAATGGAGAGTGCTACGATGCTGGCGCTACGAGCCACGAGCTACGTTCAAAGCGCTCTCTACGGTCTACGACTCTACGACAGTGATGAAAAATACTGGAAATTTGTTGAATATAATTTTTTTTAATTCAAATTTATAGATGAACAGAAAAAGAAACAAAAATACTCGTCAGTAAAATTTTGTGAAAGCAAATAAAAGCTTTTTTTCTAATTATTTCGATACCACGTTAGTTTATAGATTATAGATAGATAGTTTATAGATATTAGATTATAGATAGACGTCAATTTATGTCCTCTAGATTTGAGCTTTATCCATCTAATCTACCACATGTGTGTTTGACGAGTTATCTTTTTTTAAATTCCTGAAAAGGAATGCAATTTACCAACCTATTTTTCAAAACCAGAAAGAAGTATTAACATTTCGAATTTATCATTCATGAGAGTTTATATTTATGAATTATTAATTTATAATAATCCAATGAAATCTATTAAGTTAGGGTCGAAACTATAAATATTCAAAGACTTGCGGGGCTATTCTTAGACATTTTAGTCCCCCGTTGAGCTCACGCTTTGACAAACTAATGATGCATTTGTATGAAGACCTGTCAATCCAAGATGGCCGCAATTGAACAGCTGATTTGTTTTCATACAAATATTACAAAATTCGGTAGGTAAGAATGACCGTGGTTATGAGACTTTCAGCCCAGGCATCATTAGGTTGTCAAAGCGTGGGCTCAACCGACGACTAAAATGTCTGAGAATAGCCCCGATAGAATTTACACTATCATCAACTCGATTATAATGTCCAGAAAAATTAAAAAATAAGTTTAATAAAATCAATGAGATTTACGCTTGAGAGGTCAATAGGTAAAAGTGTCATTTTTAATTCAGTTGACAAATATTGACATACCTGCTATCCTTAATGAAATAATACACGTGATAGCGTCTCTTACAATATTTTTGTCTTCACATTTTTTTTTTGCAAAAGACATAAACACAAAAAAAGGTTTTAGATAACTGCACGGGGGGGTACTGCTGTGAGTTGCATCTGTATGGCGGGGTGGTGCACAACCGTGGGCAGGCGCTCTAATGCGCGCCACTGCCGGTCTGCTTATTGCTCTTGTTGACTTTTTATCTGCCGCCATGAGCTCGCCGTATGAATGGAATGCAACGCGAAAACATGTATTTTTAACAAAGAGCAAAATGACAAAACGGAAACTAAAACTTTCCATTGAACTAATGCTCTGATAGTTGCTAACTGCGGTCGTTAAATGTGAATCGCTAGTTACGACGTGTATTTTGTAAGGAAAACTTAAATACCATTTATGAGGAATTTCGTATTTTGGATCAGAATAAAACAAGTAAGAATTTTCTTTACAATCTGCGCTAAGTATAGAGACTCCATGAAGTTTTTACTTTATAGCAGTCCGAAGGACTCTAATAAAGTATTGTATTCGTCCGAAAAAAAAAAAATGAGGTTTCAACGGAAATGAGTTGTCCTGCACCAGGACATGCAAAAAAACCTAATTTGTCGAACCTGTCCATCCGTCCGTCCGTCCGTCCGTCCGTATGGATGTATGTATGTCCCAGCCGGAACTACTGATCGTAGAGACACCAATTTTTGGATTTAGAGAATTGACCACCACAGATTTTGATGAGCCGACTGGCATGGCACCAACCTGAAAATTCAAGATGGCTGCCATACAAAAAAAACATAAAATTGCACTTTTCTCAAAAACGGCTCTAACGATTTTCTTTAAAATTTCAGTGTGGTCGTTGCTTAAATTGTCGCGAAGAAAATTTGTTATGGCAACACTCTTCCCAACCTGCGTCTATGAGTTGCCATATGAAAGAAAAAAACGATTGTGATTATCTCGGAAATGGCTGGGTTGACAAAAAAAAAATGTTCTACAATATTACGCGCAATATGAATTTCTACAAAACTTTAAAGAATACTAAAAAAAAAATTTTACTTAAAGTACCGTTTGCACGATCTCAAAATTTTCATCGAAAATATTAAAAAGACCCATAAAAACGAAATTTTGTAAAACTTTTTTTAGGTTCACAAGAAAGAAAAATTTATAAACTTCTTTGCACTATAATTTGTTTTTCACTATTTTGAGAATTCAAGATGGCTTCCAAAGAGGAGAAAACTTCAAATGCGATTTTCTCAAAAACGGCTCCGACGATTTTTTTTAAATTTTCAGTAAAGTAGTTGCTTGATACATTCTTATCAAATTTAGGTATGGCAACATTTTTACTAATCTGCGTCTATAAGTTGCCATATGAAAAAAAGAAACAATTGTGATTTTCTCAGAAGTGAAAGCGTTGACAAAAAAGAGATGTTCTACAATATTATACGTAACATCAAATTCTATATAAAAATTTAATAAAATTTTTGAAAATAAAAACAGAAAGGGCCGTTTACATGATATCAAAAATTGAAATTAAAAGGCTACAAAAACCCATCAGAACGCAAAAAACTTTTATGTTTCTTAACTTTATCAGAAAAAACTTGGTTATTACTATAATTCATAGTGAAACATTTTTCAAATTTTAGAAAATTCAAGATGGCTTCCGAACAGCTGAAAATTTCAAATGAGATTTTCTCAAAAACGGCTCCTACGATTTTCTTTATTTTTTTTGCGTAATCGTCATTATAATATTGCTATGTAACAACAATAACCATTGCCTCATAATTTTCTTTTTTTTGGGGGTTGCAATACAAGAGAAAAAAATAATTTAAAATTTCTCGGCAGAGAAAGGGTTAACTAAAAAATAATCTTCTACAATTGAAAAGCTTTTAAATATACCTACATACATGAATCATTACTTTTTTCAAAAAAATATTATAAGGTGTAGCCACCATACAAAGTGACAAATTTTAATACAAAAATAATTGTAATATTCTTGGTACTAAAATGCCTAATATAAAATACTAGGCTACGAGTCTTAAAATAGTAAGTTGTACCCATATGATAATCAATCATAACTTTCCAAAATATCAATGAAAAGTATAGGTACCCACCAAACAAAGTGACAAATTTTCATACAAAAAAATATTATAATATTTTTGGTAGCAAAACGTCTAATACCCATAAATAAACCTACATAACAATTCGCTCAATTAATTGCTATATAACAACAATAAGCATTGCCTCTAAATAGTCTTTGTTTTGGGGGTTGCCATACAAGAGAAAACAATATTTTATATTTTCCTGGCAGAGAACGGGTTAACTAAAAAATAATGTTCGACAATTGAAAAGCTCTTATATATACCTACATACATTAATAATTACTTTTTTCAAATAAATAAAAGCCATCATACAAAGTGACAAATTTTAATACAAAAATAATTATAAAAATAATTGTAATATTCTTGGTACTAAAACGCCTAATATAAAATACTAGGCTACGAGTCTTAAAGAGCCTTTGTACCCATATGATAATCAATCATAACTTTACAAAATATCAATGAAAAGTATAGGTACCCACCAAACAAAGTGTTAGTTTTGATACAAACGGGATCAATGATAATACTGCAAAAAGACGATTGCTTAAAAAGATTAGCTTCATTACTTACACACAACTAAATGTTTTGTTATGAAAATTGGCTATGACCTAAAAATGACCGTATTTTGTGCTATTAAGTCCTGTGCAGTCCACTGTACAATTTATTTTTTCTCATTTTACATGAAGTTGAAGCAAGTTTGTAATTAGTAACAAAAGTATTTTCATTTATGGTATTTCGCACAGCTTTGATGCAGTAAATACTACTAATGATGCATGCAAGGACAGGAAGAAGTGGCGGCTAATCTGCAATGTTGATTTCTAATGTTGGTGTATTAATTTGCTACATTTTTTGTATGGGAAATTTTTGACTTTTTTTTGTATAGATTTCTTTTTAAGGTTTTTGTTCTTTTTTATATTTAAATGTAATTTATTTTTCATATTTCTTGACTTATAGGTTGGTATGAGGCTGACCACCCATACTGTAAAAAATGGTTCACTTTGCCAATGTCACCCCTGTTTCAGGGAAGGTCGGCAAAAGTTGTGGGGCTTACGTTTATTTGAGGTTTGGATTTTATTTGTAAGTACACATTCAGCATTTGTAAGCGCGAACTACACTTGCTGGTTTGTGGGCATACATCTGAGAGCTTTAAATGAATATATCCTTGCAACTTAGATTATAGATTATAGAGATTATTTGATGCAGTAAATAAAATACTACTAATGATGTTATTTTCAAGAAAATGTTAAGTGGTTATACAAAATCCTATTTCACTTATTAGTGACCGACAAAGGCTGTCTACATTTTTGTTTCAGCTTTTACTTAAAAGTAGGTATTGTTAGAAAAGTATAGTTTTTTCACATTTTTGAGAGTATAATGTAAATCGACAAAAGAATTATAACTCATGGTAGAGACGAGAAGTTGGGTGAATTTTGTTAACATGTATTCAATAAATCTTTAAAAAAAAGTCTAGGGTTTTGTTAAGATTTATAATATACCTACCATGAAATAATAGTACTTTTGTCTATGGTATTTGCAACCAACTTCATGTCAATGTTAACTATTTATCTTCTTCCTTCTTCTCTCTCGAAACTTGACAGCAATAACAAATCTGTTCGCTCTCATCTAAATAATAATCTGTAATCATGTGATGTGGTTTTAGAATAATAAGTTAAATAAACATTGCGGTTGTTATTTTAGTGATTCAATCAAATTCCAGTGACTCACAAGAACAATGGCTAATTTCGGCCAGGTTTATTATATTAATATTTAAATAAAACACTTCGCAAACTTTACAATATCTTGTGAAGAAAAAAAAAACCGTTTACCAATCAAATAATTAAAAGCACCAAAACTCCTTACGTAAAATAAACCCAGATCTTGGATTTCGATTTTTCACGAAGGATTTTACTTTCTCAAAAATGATCTACAATTTTACTATCTTCATTACAAAAACATTATCTTCCAAAAGTGGCAAAAAATTGTCAAAAAAATAAATTTTAAGCTGAGGGTTCTCAAATCCCACTGGGATTAAACCCTTTCAGGCATTTTCACAGGTAGTCTAGCGCTAACCTACGGCTTATGTAATTGAATTAAAAAATGGCGAACGTTGGCAAAGTTCCAAGCCACCAAATTAAGTGCTAATCTAGAGGCACAGTTTTGCCAAATAGAAAAACAGATTTACAAAATTGAAAGTATGTAAATAAAAAGGTATATATTCAATTTTTTTTATTTTTTTTACATTTAGACAAACTAAATAAGAGAGCGTTAAAAAGAGTAGTTCTTATAAGAAACGCTATTGAAATCAATAACTAGGAGATGACCTAAAAGCTGAAATCACTCGAATTTTATAAAAAAAAAACTTAAGGTCGTTTTAAGAGGAAAGCGTTTTTGTCATGGAACTAGTTTTTGCTGAAATTCGCTGAAAAAAAATCATGAAGGGTATCAATATATGGATGAATCCTGTAATGTAGATTTTATGCTCTAAATGTAAACAAAGTATACAAAACTGCCATCAAAGAAGTGTTTTGAAAACTAGGTGTGATATTTACAAATTACAATTAACTTTGAAATAAATGAATTGCACATTTCCGATATATGTGGGACAACTTAGTTTATTCTCGACTTTAAAGTTTACCTTAACAAGATGTACGATAAACAGAGTTCAGATAAGATAAACAAACATTGATTAGTCCGGTCGATAGCTCAGTTGGTTGAGTGCTTGCATTTCATGCTGAAACTCGGGTTCGAATCACACTGAGGGTGTCAGAAATGATTTCCCGTTTTGGTGTTTATTTCAAAATCCAGAATAAAATACAGGCAAGCCTTCAAAAGAAATGAGTACCAGTCCCCCCGGGAGCTGGAAAACCCAACGTCAACTGATGTGGTTGGAGTAAGGTTGGCCCCATTATCTCTAACACTAAATAAGTTCCACTCGATAGATGCGAGACCATTCGAGGATAACGTGGCGAGAAGTTACGATGTATGTATGTTTAGTTGCGTTTGCGTTTTATTACCACTCTTACAAACAAAATATAATAAAGCTCTTGTCGTATGATGCTCGCCAAATAAATCAGTGAAATTGTTACAAGTAATCCGTATCGATTGACAAATATCTGGGGACAAAAGAAAAGATCAAATGCCCCGTGTGTAAGAGACAATAGCTTGGAAGGGAAGAATCCTTGACGTTTGACCCTCGTGGAGGCTTCGACCTATCAAACGCCCTTCACAATTTTTCCTATTGAATAACGGCTTAAGGAACGCGTGGGTCGAATCTCACGCGACAGAGTGTAAGCGAGAGATATCGAGAAGTCAACGGAGTCTGCTTTGACGAAAAGAATGAATGTATCCTACGCAACTGGATATAAAATATACGAGTTTTTTTATGTTTGGTCACACGAAAAACTTCCTGGGATTTTAAAACCTTTCGGAATTTCGCTTAGATCGAATACGGATATATTTTTAGTCATTATTTTCTTTTATAGTTTAAAATTTTTTGAGGAATTCAAAAACACTGTTTATTTTCACATGAATTTTTTTTTTTTTAAATTTTGTTTTGAAATTGAAATTTGAATTTTTTTTTGAAATTTTTTTGAATTTTTTCACATGAATTTTCACAGGTATACCTGATGATGACCTTCTAGGTCGAAAACGTTAGTAACTTACTCTAAAGATTGTAATCTTTTTAAATATATTCATGTGAAAATAAACAGTGTTTTTGAATTCCTCAAAAAAATTTAAACTATAACAGTATGAATTTTCACAGTGTTAATACACAAACAATACAAAATATATTATTTTCTTTTTAAGGTTCTCTTGTTTATATACACCTGAATTTTATTTATTATTTGTATTCCTTGACTTATAGGTTGGTTTGAGGCTGGCCACCTGTCATTTAAAAAATGACTCACTTTGCCAATGTCACCCCTGTTTCAGGAAATGTTGGCAAAAGTTGTACGTACTTTGACAACAGCTTTTTTTATATATGAATGAATTTTTACATATGGTGAATAAATCTGTGGACGACTCTGCCTTATCATGTACAAAGTTAAAATAAATACTGCAGCGCTCTTTCCGAGTGTTATTCAAAGTCATCTAAGGTCTAAGTTGCCATTATTTAAGTCACATTTTACTATGTTTTCAATAGAGGAAAATAGATGATTTGCCAGGTAATCATGCTACTAAGTCTTCTTCATTGTCGTTCTTGGCACGATAACTCTTTATGGATAGAGGCTCCCTTTTTCATCCAATGTTTGTTCAACGCCTTTTTCCACTATCCCTTCACCCCTTAGATACAACAGTTCACCAATTATTTCATTTGAATAGGGGGCCCTGCTCTCGAGGGAACAGGTTATGATTTTTTGTTTAAGGCTCCAAAACAAATTTCGGTACCATAAAAAGGGTTTGAAATAAACACTGAAACGATCGAACCTTAGCTTTCTTACATTAAACGCTTTATTCAACTAAACGACAACTTCTTGACTTATGTATTTGTTGATACGAATCTGACCACCCATACGCACATTAAAAAAATGGTTCACTTTACAAATGTAATATATCCATGCAATTTAGAATATCCCCCTATAATATAAAATTCAACGGCCTCCCCATACAAAATAATTGTGCGTTAATGGCATTCAAACTGAAGAACTCCTGAACAGATGCACGTCATATTCACAACAAATATTGTTCAGGACTTGGGATGAGCTTCCTCATCATTAGTAGATTTTAAATTGTTGTTTTTTAAATAAATAAACATGATCAATCACAACACCTTTTTATGTAAAACCTATGCGAGAAACAAAACTCATTTTGACATTCGAATTTCAAATAAATTGCCAGCACTTCAACATAGGCTTCAAAGTTGCCATCGTTGCCATTGCCAAGTCGATTCTTTTTCGGTTGAATTCCGTTGAGTACCTACCTACCTATATTTTTTATTCATTTCAAAATTATACTTCAACCAGTTATAACATGTATTTTTTAGAAATAATGACGATCGATTAGGTCAACTTTTTATATGAAACCATACTTTTTGCGGCATTTAATCTTTTTAACATTACAATATATAATCTAAGTTGCATAGAAGCATTAATATTTATAATTCATATTCAATGCACGCCCCCATGGAGACACGAGTGAGTTCGCGCTTATCAATGCTGCATGTGTAATAACAAATAAAAATTTCAGCCTCTCATAACCATAAGCCCTGCAACTTTTGCCGACCTTTACAGAAACAGGGGGAACATTTGTTAAGTGAACCCATTTATACGATATGGGTGGTAAGCCTCATCCTAACCTATAAGTCAAGGAATTTGAGTTTGAAACATCCTCAAACAACGGTTATCTTAATTTATAATCTAAAGTTGCAAAAAAGAGTTTTGATGATTAAAATACAATGCACACCCACAAGCTGAGAAATAATTACGATCAATTAGGTCAACTTTTTATATGGAACCATACTTTTTGCGGCATTTAATCTTTTTAATATTACAATATATAATCTAAGTTGCATAGATGCATTAACATTTATAATTCATATTCAATGCACGCCCCCATGGAGACACGAGTGAGTTCGCGCTTATCAATGCTGCATGTGTAATAACAAATAAAAATTTCAGCCTCTCATAACCATAAGCCCTGCAACTTTTGCCGACCTTTACAGAAACAGGGGGAACATTTGTTAAGTGAACCCATTTATACGATATGGGTGGTAAGCCTCATACTAACCTATAAGTCAAGGATTTGAGTTTGAAACATCCTTAAACAACGGTTATCTTAATTTATAATCTAAAGTTGCAAAAAAGAGTTTTGATGATTAAAATACAATGCACACCCACAAGCTGAGAAATAATTACGATCAATTAGGTCAACTTTTTATATGGAACCATACTTTTTGCGGCATTTAATCTTTTTAATATTACAATATATAATCTAAGTTGCATAGATGCATTAACATTTATAATTTATATTCAATGCACGCCCCCATGGAGACACGAGTGAGTTCGCGCTTATCAATGCTGCATGTGTAATAACAAATAAAAATTTCAGCCTCTCATAACCATAAGCCCTGCAACTTTTGCCGACCTTTACAGAAACAGGGGGAACATTTGTTAAGTGAACCCATTTATACGATATGGGTGGTAAGCCTCATACTAACCTATAAGTCAAGGATTTGAGTTTGAAAAATCCTTAAACAACGTTAATCTTAATTTATAATCTAAAGTTGCAAAAAAACTTATTTCTAATCTAATCTAATCTAATCTAAGCTGCAAGGATATATACCATTTAAGATTTACATCAAATGCATTCCCACAAGCAGACATGTATAATTTCGCGCTAACACATGCCGCATGTGGACCTACATTATAAGAACCCATCTCAAATGAACATAAGCCCTGCAACTCTTGCCGTCCTTCCCTGAAACAGGGGTGACATTGGCAAAGTGAACCAATTTTTTACAGTATGGGTGGTCAGCCGCATAACAACCTATAAGTCAAGGAACATACATGACAAATTACATTTTTAAAATCAATAAACAACAATATACCTATACATTGACATAAAAAACTAAATCACAAAACCAATTTTACTTTAACAAACCCCAGCCGCCAACATAACAGATCAACCGCCATTTCTTTCTATCCTTACATACTTCTTTCATTTCCTCCAGAGTCATAACCTTCTTCATACAAGCTCTTCTTTTATTATGACTCTGGATATTCCATTCATTCGCAATTTCGGATATTTGGTCCATCCATACCTTTCTCGGTCTTCCTCTACCACGACATCCATCTATTCTACCAACATATACTTTCTTCGTCAGTCTTTCCTCATTCATTCTCTCCATATGCCCAAACCATCTTAACAAACTTCTTTTAATCTTCACTTTCACACTTTCTTTTGCACCACATTCTTTTCTTACAAAATCATTCCTCACCCTGTCACTCCGTTTTTTCCCAATCATACTTCTTAGAAAGTCCATTTCAACAGTATGGACTTTACTAATTTCACTTTCATTCACCGTCCAGGCCTCGCTTCCATACATCAAGGTGGGTAAAAGTATGCCACTGCGTACCGCCAATCGAGCATTTTTAGATATGTTTTGATTTTTGGCGATACAAGCTGTGGCACCCAGTACACACCTGCCCTTCATTACTCTTCTTTCAAATTCACCGGTCATTCTTCCATCTTTTTCAAACATACTTCCCAGGTATACAAACTCATTTACGACATCAACATTCATTCCATTAATTTTAAATTCATAATTCATACTTTCATCATCTCTTTCAAAAATCAATACTTTCGTCTTACTTGCATTCAACTTCAGATGGTTACCTAACAAAGCTTCATTCAATCTAGATAGCATTGTTTGCAATTATACTGCTGAATCAGAAACAAGAACTGCATCATCTGCATACAGTTAAACACTCACTTTGCTCTCTCCTATCGTCAATCCACAATCATTAAGTCGAGCATCTCTAACACACTTGTCCATGACTATGTTATTTGATGATTCAAATTAAATGCACACCCATAAGCTGGCAAATGTCATTTCACGTTAACATACAATTGTGGCACTTGATGTTTTTAATATTAGAATATAAATCTAAGTTGCATAGATACATTTTATAATTCATATTCAATGCATGCTTCCATGGAGACACGAGTGAGTTCCCGCTTAGAAATGCTGCATGTGAACTTACAAATTAAAATTAAGGCCTCTAATGCATATAAGCTCTGCAACTTTTGCCGACCTTTTCAGAAACAGGGGGAACATTAGTTAAGTGAACCCATTTATGCGATATGGGTGGTAAGCCTCATACTTACCCTGAAGTCAAGGAATTTGAGTTTGAAAAATCCTTAAACAACGGTAATCTTAATTTATAATCTAAAGTTTCAAAAAAGAGTTTTGATGATTAAAATACGATGCACACCCACAAGCTGGCAAATGTCATTTCACGCTAACATTTAATTGTGGCACTTGATGTTTTTAATTTTAGAATATAAATCTAAGTTGCACACATACATTTTATAATTCATATTCAATGCATGCCCCCAAGCAGACATGAGTGAGTTTGTGCTTACAAACGCTGCATGTGTAATTACAAATAAAAATTTCAGCCTCTCTTGACCATAAGCCCTGCAATTTTGCCGACCTTTTCAGAAACAAAGAAACATTCGTTCAGTGAACATTTTTTTAGGTATGGGAGGTCAGCCTCATACCTCATGCTTCATACAAGATACTCAGAACATGAAAGAACTAAATAACCCTTTTACCGCATTTTTTTTTCAAATGACTTCCTAAAGCATTTAATTACTATGAAGGAGGTGTGAGGAAAAATTATTGCGAAGCCAGACTTACACTGCCCGAAGGGCCTAGCAGACAACCGTGCGCAGCACGGTCAGTCTGCTAGTATATTATATATTTCCTTGATCTTCTAATTTTATGTTATACTCGAATACCTAAGTCAAAGTTTAGTCCACGGCTGTGAAAAGCACATTTAGTCGCAGTCTAGTCCCAAGTTATTACTATTCATGTATTCAGGCATTGCAGCGGGCATGGTCACTAATCCATCGCACGTTTCGCTTTAATTTTACTCCTCATATCAGAACAGGGAAACCCCCACATTCCCTCACTCACTCACTCCCTCGCCTCCTCTCATTTAAAACAAAATTGCTTCAGCTTTGAAGCGATTATGTTAAATTACAAAAAAAACCTGCATCCTAAGCATTCACCTAAAAATGAGAAAATTACATTTTTCTTGTAAATTTTCCCCAGGTAAAAATGAAAGTTGATAAGGGCCTGTTGCACCACCCTCCAATCAATATTTGATTGACACATCAAATTTGGTTGCTTCATTCTGGTAAGGACCTCGGTTAAATATTTCTCGGAAGTGGGTAATAATATGATGGAATTTGAACAGGAAAGATGATGTACCTACATCAGCTGATTAACGTATATGCAACTAGATTTTTGGTTTGATGGGAGAAATCACACTTAATTTTGATTTTTGTCTGATTGGAGTTTGTTGCAAGAGGCCCTAAGAAAATTAAAATTATGAATAACAAAATATTAGATGAACTTTTTAGCGCTGTTTTTATACGAGTCGTTCATCAAGATACATTTCTTTCTAGGAATATTCCTATAAGACCGGACTTTTTTATCACCATGCTGCATATACATTGCAACTTCTTAACATGTCGTTTCCGAACATTTAAAGTGGGGGTTCTTCCAGCTCCCAAGATTTAATGAATTGATTCACATTTTTATTGAAGATAGATATAAACTGTAAAACCTTGCGATGAAAAAAATATCTGATATTTTTTTTAATAATAAGTCATATAAAAATAGTATTTAAAAAGAGTAAAGATTAATCTATGCTTTTATAATCTATAATCAAAGCTGCAAAGATATGTTACCATTTAAGGCATATATTAAATGCATGCCCACAGACAAACACGTCATGTGGTTCGCGCCTACACATTCTGCATGTGTGCATCTAATAAACAAAACCTCACATGAACATAAACCTTGTGACTCCTGCCGCCTTTCCCTTCAAACTTAGTGTCATGGCCGAGGGGGCCAAGTGGGCGGATCTTTCTAGCGTATTTGGAATATAATAACGCTGTTTCCCCCGCTTGGGTCATCTGACCATAACTTTGACCCTGGTTCAATAGATGTTATTGGGTAATTATTAATTAATAATTCATTAAAATAAACAATAATGAATTATTAA
The DNA here is from genome assembly GCA_951799405.1 of Agapetus fuscipes. Taxonomy (NCBI): domain Eukaryota; kingdom Metazoa; phylum Arthropoda; class Insecta; order Trichoptera; family Glossosomatidae; genus Agapetus; species Agapetus fuscipes. The sequence continues at coordinate 3,804,304 of OX637350.1, forward strand.
TTGACGATATTCATACCTGTTTCTCGCCAGCCAGAATAGGCTGGTGAATTGCATTCCTCTTCACGAGTGGCATTGGCAAAAGTGAACCAATTTTTACAGCACGGCTTTGTTCCTATACAATTTACTGAGCATCAAAGAAATCACAGTTTGTAAACTAATATAAAACATGAGTTCAGAAAATCAAGCTGAAAATTTTGCTTCCTGAAATTCGCTCGCTGCTTTCATCAATAAATCTGTCCATCGGAATATGTCAGGGCACGGGCGGGAGTCGGTGGGAGCGCGGGAAAGTTGGGACACGTCACGGACGCCATACTGTGGCGCCGTAATGCATTTTGGCGGGAAATCCATTCGGAGCGCATCTGTGCGCTGCTAGCGATAAAAATGTGCATCTAACGTGTTCGGAACTGTAACGTATCTAGTATACGAGTATTATATCAAGTTCGATTCCACAAAATTGAAGTTAATGTGTTGAATCAACGAGTATAATAAGCTATGTTGAAAGGATGTAAATCTAAGTTGCAAAGATATTTTAATTTGAGATTCATATTAAATGCATTCCCACAAGCAGACATGCATAATTTCGCGCTCATACATGCCGCATGTGGACCTACAATATAAAAACCCAATCTCAAATGAACATAAGCCCTGCAACTCTTGCCGACCTTCCCTGAAACAGGGATAGGTACAAATATTATTATTGGGATGACCTATTTAGTGAGATGACCTATTTAGGGAGATGACCTATTTAGTGATTTTTGTGAATCACACCTCAACAGCCCGCAGCGAGCTTGGTCGTCGCTGTAGAAAGTGCCAATTCTCAAGCAATACCCAGTTGGTGTAAGGCTGGATGGACCTTTGCTGACCAGTCTTAGGCACATGAATATTTCAATCTAGCTAAGAGCATATTTTAAAATAAAGATGATATATTTTTGTGCTCCGCCGGAATTCGAACCCACTACATTGCAATCACAAGACCGAAGTGTTGACTACTGGACTACGGACTGGTCAAATTAATTGTTGATATTTTTTCTTCAAATAGAGTCCCTTTTTTCATTTGACACAATGTCTGATTTAAATACCAAACATTTCTTGAGCCTTTGTTGCGAATGGTTGTGGAAAAAAAAATCCATATGCAAAAATTGCGTAGTGAAACACGCACGGTACAGCTAGTACCTACACGATAAGTATGAAAGTTTTTTGAATGTATGTTTTAAATAAACAAAATTGAGTTAGTGGGAGCATTCAAAGGCCACAATTTTAATCACATGAAATTTCAATTTATAAAATTAATCTTCATGTAATTTGTGTACAACAAAATATTTCATTCACTTTAAAATTTGACAATAATCAGATTCACCAAAGCATGAAAATGTACGTTTTCACATGGCAATACTTGCACATATTTTGCAGGGCATTTCATTTCATTCCACATAAAAGGACATTTCATTTTACAGGACAATTCATACAACAAGGACACTTCTACACGGACAACTCATTCGTTTCACCCGACACCATAGGTGTAATCTAACATGATCTATAATTTATTAGGCAGTAACTTCAACTCAAACGCAGCGTTTACCAAAAATATATGAAAAATAAAACACTGCCTCTGTTTATTGTTTTGGTTTCAATACATTTTCGGTGAAACGATATGGTGGAGTTTACGTGTGTAACTTGCTACGAGAACGTTATATTGCCAAGCTCCTATTTTAATTGGTGAACATAAATAATCGTCTAAATTAAAAGGCTTCGTGATATATGATATGATGAACAATACTTATTCACACTATATCCTTTCCAAATTTCATGTTATGCTACGCTACTAAGCTGCACATAAACAGTAACGTCTTACCTCGTTTTTCGCGAAGGGTTCGCGTGTGTCTCCTTGACTGATAGTTTGGTAGGAGGCTGACCACCCGTGCTGTAAAAATCGGTTCACTTTTGCCAAAGCCACCCCGGTTCAGGGAACGGCGGCAGGAGTTGCAAGGTTTATGTCCATGTGAGGTTTTCTTTATTTGTATGCACACATGCAGAATGTGTAGGCGCGAACCTACATGTGCCTGTCTGTAGGCATGCATTTCATATGAGCCTTAAATGCTTACATATCCTTGCAGCTTAGATTATAGATTATAGTTCGCGTGTGTCGAGTGTGACCCATTTATTTTTGCAGGTAACGGAGTCGGTTTTACGCCAACCACTTTTGTTGAGTTGGGGGTTTCTCAGCTTCCAAGGCCCACAAAAAAGCGCATGTAAGTTCATGCTTACAAATGCTGCTTGCGTACCTACTTACAAAATAAACTAAACCGCACATGAACATAAACTTGGTGATTCTGTAACTAAAACCGGGGTGCATTGGAAAAACTGAACTAACTTTTCACAGCAGTGGGGGTCAGCCTCATACCAACCTACTAGTTAAGTAACAAAGAAACAACAAAAAAAGAAATAAATAATGAGGATGATCGTGGGTGACCAAAAACGTTTGAAAATTGGGTGACAGAAAAACAGTGTTTTCATAGAATAAAGATTTTTTTGCTTTATTTCTATAAAATTTACTAAGAATTTTATATGAATTTTCAGTGTTAATACACAAACCATACAAAGTATAAAAAGAACAAAGAGAGAAAGAGTGCAGCAAGAGAGAGTTAAGCAACATTGGGCGCGGATGCTACTTGGATGGGTGACCGCTAGGTACACCGCGTGTTGTTGGCATTTTTTGGACCGGCCCGTAATCCAGTGGCAGCACTTCGGACTCGTAGATGGAAGGTTGTGGATTCGAATCCCAGCGGAGCACAAAAATATACCATTTATAGTTCAAAATGTGCTATTCGCTGGGTTGAAAAATTCATAAACCTTTACCAAAGACCGGCCACTGAAAGATCTATCAAACCTTCCAACAACTGGGTCTTGCTTGAGAATTGACGCTTTCTACAGCGACGACCAAGCTCGCAGAGGGCTCTTGAGGTGCTATACACACAAAAGCAGCGCTCACCAAATAAATCATCCTAATATTATTATTATTAATGCTTTAACAAGTACGAATTACATTTTATTTTTTTAAAACCTCAGATAACCACACTTCAAACTTGATTGTAACGCACGGTTCATGTTAACTAAATACGTCATAATTTCAGTCTGTGTAATGCGAGCGGTTATCAAAATAATCCTGTACTAAAATTAAACTAAAATATTTTAGTGTTGCGACAAAGTTTCCTAGTGAATTAACACTGCGGTTTAGTTAAGCACTCAAGTATAAAACATAAAGTGTAGACTTTTCCACAGCGTTTCACCCAAAATTATTTAAAAGCACAAATCGCTTTTTTGGTTTACATATATTTTTCGTATACGTTGCGGTTGAGTTTTAACGTAGATATATAATACTTGGGGTGGAAAACTGAAATTATTTGGATCCTCAAAACAGTGGTAGACCGCTAGTTGTGTTAAGTGTTAGGGTTATCATCACATTGGCAGGAATGTGGCGACAGACTTCAAATTCTGCTACGGGGATTGGTAACAATAGTATGCTGAAATAGCTAAGCTGAAAATACTGTTATGTAAATAGGTATTATGAAAATAAGTATAGGTATTAGTTATAGCCATGTTATAGGAATCCTCATAAGTATGTGTGGGTAGGAATAATTAAATAAAGTGCTTGAAGCGTCTAGAAATAATGATTACTACGTACCTACTTGAATCTTTCCTTAATTCTGGAACTGTCTAGCAAATATAGTTTCTAGATAATACTGTTGTGAAGAGTATATAAGACGCTTATTGCTTGCACTAGGGGTCAGTCATCTGTGAGCTTCACCCATACATCGAACAAATTTGACCAGTGAACTTAAACCAGTGTAATGGAATAATCGAGACTGTCTTTGTTAATATAAATTTAAAAGTGTAAAATAAATAACTGTAAAAAAAGACCAGTGTTGTTAATTGGAAGACTTTCGAACCCCAAAAATCGTAACAATACATTAATGGCTGATTTTAATGTAGCAGTAAATACCAAAATATTCCATTTAAAACGAAGCATGCAGTTTGGTTCTAAACGATAATGAAAATATTCTGCTCCTGAAGATGCCTCATTAGGTGAAAATGTTCGAGCACAAAAAAAGAAATAAATAAGTGAATTAAAACTATATTTTATACATTTTAATTTTTAAATAATAATGAAAATAGTTCAATATTCATAAAACCTTCTAACGCGTAAAAAACTGGTTTAAGCAGAACGTGTTTGATTTTGGAAATTTAAAAGTGGCTCTCTTGTCAGCTGGACCACTAAAATGTATTTTTAATCAAGAATTCAGTTATTAATTTTTGAGATCCAAAGAATTTTTTCGAGAAAGTTTTTCGAGAGAAAAACTTTTTCTTAAATACGAAAGTGTAATATTTCCAAAATCTTTATACCTGCGTTTTGCTAAATAACTCATACAAAGTATTCTTTCTTTAAAAAAATATATTACAACAAATTTTTTTTTTTTTTTGAGTTTAAGAAGTCTTACAAATCAAGCTACTCAGTACCTAAGTATCAACCAATTCCTGAAATCAAAAAAATTGTAAATCCAATTAAAACCAAAAATTCATTACAAAATAGTATAGTTCTGGGTTTGGCAAACCAGACTTTTTATAGTTGCCAAAAAATATCGCCATTTGAGTTGTTGCGCGCTTTTCCTCATCAAAAAAGATATGAAACCACGGCTTAGCGTTTTATTTATGAGGTCGGATACCTCTATGGCCTTCACGAAGGCCTACAGTCAGTTGAAAAGGGCGGGAAACATATTTTCTGGGCTTTGTGCGACTCTGCCATTCTCGTTCAATCTTCTCCACTAGGAGCGAAGCGGCAGCGTTTTGCTTTAATATCGAATAAAACTCGGAGCAATAAAAAGTAAAGCCATATTTTGAAGGGAGAATTATCACGCGAATCTGGCATATTCTTTGTGTTAAAACTGTTGAAAGAAAATATGATTTACTTAACCCTCCATCGGTTAAACTAATCGTGTAATAAACGCAACTAAGCCACACATATAGAGTTACTTCTTGCCTGAATGTTATTATATTATTTTGTTATCCCCGAAGGTGTCGCATGTGGCGATTCCGGACCTATTAATTTTTACGGGCAAGTGGGCCGGCCTCACACCAACCACTTTCAGTTGAAGTGGGGGTTTACCAGCTCCCGGGGGGGCTGGTTCTCATTTCTTGTGAAGGCTGAGTAAACTTTGAGATCGAACCCTTGCTCTCGGCATGGAATGCAAGCATTCTACCAATTGAGCTATCGACCTTTTTTCGAGCTTGGTCGTCGTTGCTACAAAGCGTCTTCTACTGCATTCTACAAAAATGTATTTTAAATAAGTTTGCCAAATTGTGCCATTAAAAAACACATGTGGATTTCATTTCAACGGATATTTTTTATCAGTGTAATTATTCCTTGACTTATAGGTTGGTATGAGGCTGACCACCCATACTGTACAAAATGGTTCACTTTGCCAATGTCACCCCTGTTTCAGGGAATGTCGTCAAGAGTTGCAGGGCTTATGTTCATTTGAGGTTTGGATTTTATTTGTAAGTACACAATCAGCATTTGTAAGCGCGAACTACACGTGTTTGTTTGTGGGCATACATCTGAGAGCTTTGAATGAATATATCCTTGCAACTTAGATTATAGATTATAGATTATAGTGTAAATATATACGTCAAAATAAACAATTAAAAACCCAATAAATAATATTTGTTTACTTAACAATATATTGGTAGGGCATGTGTGGGGTATGGATATTTAAACAAAGAGTGATTGTAAAATCTTAAAAAAGAAAACAAATCGATAACAATTTTTAATAAGGAACCTGATAAATTATTAGCAATGCCGTTATGAAATAATTTCAGGAAATTGAGAACATGAAATATTTTTCCATTTGAGAAAACACTCGTATGGTATACAAAACAAATATTCCATATATTCTAGTAAATTATCGATGTTATGTTAATAAATATCTGAAGGCAGAATATTTTTTCCAGTTTGTTATAAAGTTTTCCTATTAAAATGTACTCAGTCCCCCTAAAGGCCTCTGGGTAAAAAATGTTACACGTTTTTCCAAATGAAAAAATATACCCGGAAAAAAAATATTTTTCCACAAACATATTCACATTTCTAGCTGTCAAATATTTCATTTTTTCCATTAATTTTTTTTACGCGTACAAAACGAGGTTTGTTAAAAAAAACTGACTTAAAATTTTGGCGGTCTGCGTAATTTTATTTTCCATTTGTTTTGCTTTGTCGAAGGTTAGATAGTCAATAAAGAGTATGACCATAAAATTATATGGCGTGTAAATATCAAGTAATAGGTAAAAATGCTCGGATTGTTTCGGAACTATTCACTACGATAATGCGCCAGCGCACACGTCATGGCTTGTCGTGATATTCTAGCCAAAAACAACCACGTAATCAAGGCTCAGTCACTGCTTTTACTGGATTCAGACCTCCTGCAATATTCTTTGCCGCAATTTAGGAGATAAAGACTGTGCGGCTGGATGATCTCAAGGTCATCACAAAAAGGGTAATTCAGAAGTGCTTCGAGACTTGGAAGAAATACTAGCACAGCATCCCCTTAGTGCTTGCTTGTCTTATGTCCGTCAGGATAATCTCACATGAACAATGTTTGTACGTGTACTGGAAAAATGTGTTTTATGAAAACTGCAAATTTATTTAAAATATATTTTTAAAAAAACCCTCGCATTTTTGTATTTATGTTTTTTTCTTAGCTCAGATTGTTAAAAATGTCTTTCTTAAGATAATTTTATTGAAAGGTAATCTTTGAATCAAATGGTGGATAAGCCAAAAAAAGCACTGGGAGGGACCACAAGTGTATGATATCTTTGATTTATTTGTAGGAGGCAAAATAGAAATTGATGAAAAACATTTTTTTTTCATGAATAATAAAATTCCACCTTATTTTTTTGGATAAACCTCGTACACCCGACAACTCACTCAGGTAAAAAGTTTGGTTTATAAATTGGATCAAATTCTTAAACTTGGCCAAAGTGAATTTGATACTTTCAACTCTTCAGCTATTATGGGGAGGCTGTAGAAAATTTTTGTGAAGTTAAAAATTCTTTGTAGATTTTCGAGGAAAACTTTGAAGGTTCGCTTAACGTGCTTAACAAATAAAAAACATTAAGTAACTTACTGCCAACGTAAAATCTCTCTGAAAATGGAAGACGTTTTACAGGAGCTATTTTTACTTTAGCTAATTGGCAGCCTTATTAATGCAATTATGACTGATAGGTTGGTATGCGGCTGACCACCCATACTGTAATATATATTTCACTTTGCCAATGTCACCACTGTTTTAGGGAAGGTCGGCAAGAGTTGCTGGGCTTATGTTCATTTGAGATTGGGTTTTTATATTGTAGGTCCACATGCGGCATATGTGAGCGCGAAATTTTTCGTGTTTGCTTGTGGGAATGCATTTAATATGAATCTCAAATGATACATATATTTGCAACTTAGTTTTAGATTTAGATTTAGAAGGGGCTAAGTAAATGAAGGAAACAATGATTCAAAATACAGATATTTTTCTGGAACAGAAAAATGAATCAATTGAAGCTGATTTATTTAGTAAGAAATGGGTGCATCACCCCTCAAGAGCACACTATATACTCACTTTTAGCTTATAAGCGCTAATGTTTCAAGCAGGACTCAGTTGTTATAAAGCTTGATGAAATTTTGTGACTGATTTTTGATTAAGGAAGATCATTTTGTCAACAAAATATATCTACACACATATGTACCTACCCTTTTTCAAAATTAAATAAAAAATTTCGATTCTAAGCTAGTTTATATTGTACGGCCGGTACGAAACATTTACCATCTTATTCACAGAAAAATTTTAATTTTTAAACCAGCATAAAGTCTGTTTTCCTATACTAATTTGCTGGTTTAATTTTGGTTAAGGGTTCAACCCGTCTAATGAATATGGCCTTACACGTCTATTTTACATCCCCCAAGGAAGTGTTTTGGGGTGAAAATTACGTAGGGGGTGATTGGGGGGCGATGGTCTTCTGGAAACTTTGCCTATCCCCTCTCCTCCGTTGACGATGTTTTTGAGATGAATTTTGACGTTGATTATTTTGGAAATCGCTTGCCTATCTCCCCCCCCCCCCCCCTCTTATGACAATTTTCATTCAGATATAACGAGGCGATGGGCTTATTTATTAATGTATAAAAGGGCGATGGGCGAAAAAACATTGGGAAATACCGGTCTTACCCTAAAAAATTTAACAATAAATAATTTGTCATCCAAAGACGACCATAAATCTGAAATTTAAAGTTTACAACTATGTTCAAAATATTACAATGTTTTAGGAAACTAGTATGATCTTGTACATGAATACCGAATCCCACATCTGTCCCAAGTTTTCCCGGGACTATGTAGGGGAAGGTGATAGGATAGAACGGCACAGTGACCAAACGACACATGACAGAACGACACATGACGGAATATCACTTTGACAAAACAACACAGAAAATACATCATCATGACAATATTATTTCATGTGCTGTTTGTGGTATGTTCTGTTTTAGGTATGAGATGTTTTTTCATGTGATGATTTGTCTTATGATGTTTGTCATTATGATGTACTTTCCTGTAATGTTATGTCATGGCGATGTTTTGTCATCTGTCGTTCTGTCATATGTCGTTTTGTCTTGTATTGTTCTGTCATGTATCGTTCTGTCATGTGTCCTTATGTCATATGATGTTCTGTCACGTGTCGTTATAATTAATTGTTCTGTCATGTATCGTTCTGTCATGCGTTGTTCTTTCATGTGTCGTTATGATGTATTGTTCTGTCATGTATCGTTCTGTCATGCGTTGTTCTGTCATATGTCGTTCTGTTATGTATCGTTCTGTCATATATCGTTATGCTATGTGTCGTTCTGTCAAGTGTCGTTCTGTGTTGTGTCATTCTCTCATGTGTCGTCCTCTCATGTGTCGTTCTGTCATGTATCGTTCTGTCATGTATCGTTCTGCATGTGTCGTTTTGTCACTGTTTAGTTCTATCATGGACCCACAGCAGAACTCTTGACTAGCACTAAGTTGATGGGTTTAAATAAAGGTCTTAAGAATAGTTGGAGCGGATGGAGAGAGAAGAAGCAGGAACACCTGAACATCGCATCGGAACATCAGAACTTGTAGGAGGAAAGAAAGTCTCAGCTTGCTGTGACCTGCATTTTAATAATTTACACTAGAGATTCGTAATTTTTAATCTAATTTATAATTAAATCTATATTAACATTTGAAATAGATGTTAAATAAATGCCCACAAACAGGCACGTGTAAGTTCACGCTTACAAATTTCAAGGCTTATCTGATTGTTGTTTCGTAAGGTTCACGAAACTAAAGTTGATATTTTAGTGGAAGTGCTTCTAGAAAAATCACCTCAACGATTTAGTTCTATTTGAATGACTCTTTTCCTCATTACGTCCAAAAATTGAATTATTTGTGGTCTGAATTTAGCCTGACAGCTTGTCAAACAAGAAAGAATATAGCTCTAATAGCCATCAAAAGTAAAAAAAAAAAAAAGTGTCTTCTGTCATTTTTTATGTAAGGTCTCTCTCACTTTTGTACCGATCTCCCAGCTGGAAGGTTGTGTTGTCGGCGTGTTTTACTTTTAACGAAGATAGGCCGTGTGGAAAAAATTTCGTCATTAATTTCTGCGAGTTGTAGTCCTCTCCAGTACTCCTCCTTTATTCCTGATTCCCATCCCAGGAAAAAATGGAGGCAGCTCTGTAGAGGTTCTTGCCACCCCTAGCGGAATGGCGACAGAGTTACAGTTACAGTTACACCCCCATCCAGATTCCTACAAATTTGTAAGATTCATACACTGGGTACAATACTACAAAATAAAGCAATGGTGTGTACATTTAGTACCCTTAGTACGAGTTGCAAAACTTGAGTAATGTTAAGTTTACGGCATTATTAAAGAGTAATTTCCCCCAAAATCTGCCGTTTTTGTTTGTTTGAACTTGATTTTCTTCATCACTGTAACTCTTTTGCTAAGACCACAAAGTGTAAGAAACAAAAACGGTATATTTTGGGAGAAATCACGCTATAATATTTTCCGTAAACTTTACTTTTCTCAAGTTTTGCAACTCGTACTAAGGGTACAGTCGACATGTTTTATTTCAAACCATAAATAATATCTTTCGTATCTTTGCCAAAACTCGTTTGTCCGCATTATAGTCTTTTACTATTCTCCTGGATCTTTTATTGCTTGAGCAAGTCGTTACCTTTGCAGTTTTGGTGAAATATTTTGAGAGCAATGCACCATTTTATAGCTACGCGTTATAGGTGATACATACAACAATAATGGATCGTAACACACCTTTCTTATAATATGACAACGAACAAAGAATAGTCATTAATATCGACGATTTTCGATAGAAGTGACACTGAAAAGAAGAGTTTAAGCCATGTAACTTTTGTCGGAAGATTTTCCAGAAAGAGGGGTGGAAAAAAATTCAGATTTAAAAATGTATGGGTTAATAAATAACGCTGATTTATTTGATATTAAAACGAAACTCAGCTGCAGCTTAGTGTAATTTCTTATTGATTAATCCCCGAAGGATCATTCTTCACGAGTTTATTTATTTCCTCGAGCGCTTTCAATGTTATCACATCATCATCAAGAGGACAATGCTTACGGAAATAAATCAACTCTTGAAGAAAAACTTTGTGTTTTATTTTTACATTACTAATTTAAAATAAATCTTCACAATGTCAATACACAAACCCTTCAATTTTTACTTGGAGCCTCTTTATTTTCACAAGTCAAGGGGCGGCCTACGCCATCCTCTCCTCTCTTCCACTTCACATTCTCTACTAAAGTAGAATAACACAGTGTTTTGTTTTCATATTTCAACTTAAATGTCTTAAATAAGTTGATCCGGCTTGGGCAAGATCCACTCGTTTTTTAGAACACTAAAAAACGTTGTGACTGATTCATGAGTGTATGTTTTTTTTATGACAATGGGGAATCAAACCCGTGGTATGATATTGAAGCCTTCAAAGTAAGTCATCAGATGTGGGAGCACGGTGTCTACCTGGTGAGACTCACACTATGGGGTACTCTATAAGCTGTATCCCAAGCATAAGACATTACTTTTTAAACTCAACTAGAACGTTTTAGCAAAAATGCATACAAACACATGCAGCTCCTCTCGTGAACGTTTCTACGAGCATACATTTTTGTATACTTAGGGTACTGTACCCATCTTCTCATAGGATGTAATGGCAAAGTGCCGAAAACCAGAGAGCCGGCTGACAGTCATTTATTATTCATCTGGCAGACGCTCTCACTACGACCCACTTTTTAATGCCATTAAACATTAATGTATTCTCTAGAGCATGACAGCTACAAGTTCGAAACCTGCCAGAGGATTTGTTCCGTTCAAATTTTACAAAACGAGAATGTGTTAAAAATTAATTAAACGAAAAAGTTCAATGATTAACACATGTGTCGGTAATCTATTATATTGAATTTAAGTCTTAAAGGCACTGTTACGAATATGAAATGAATACGAAAAGGATCGTCCAAGGGTGACCCAGCATGTCCATGCGGGGAGCAGGGAGGTGGAGGAGACGTGAGCAAATGAGGTGGCTGAACAACATCAAGAGAACTGCAGGCAGAGGATGGCTGAACACAGCAGCCTATAGACAGGAATCGAGAGGATTGGAGGAAGCCTACGTCCAGAAATGGACTCAGAAAGGCTGAGAAAGTTGGAAGGAAGGTTACAAATATTGCAAATGTTACAGACATTGTGTAGTTTTGTTTGGTTTGTGTGTGCTAGTGAAATAAATAGACGCTTACGTAGGTGCCTGATAATAATTGGTATTTGTTCAAGATTAATTAAGTGTTGAATCGAATGTTCTGGTGAAGTCTAGCAATGTGGTATGTTAAGATTCTTCATGTAACTCTGAACCAAAACTGATAAAATAAATTATGTAAAATAAATAAACCGCAGTTTTCAATAAATAGAACTCGTTTAAAAAAAAAGTATATAAACATTGAATGCATGCCCCAAGCAGACACGTGTGTATAAGTTTGTGTTTATATATGCCACATGTATACCTACTTGTTAAATAAGACCCAAATCTCAAATCAATATTCAACCTACAACCCTTCCAGCCCTTGTGTAGACAAGGTTGAAGTTATGTTAACTGTAACTGTAACTCTGTCGCCATTCCGCTTGGGGTGGCCAGAGCCTCTGCAAAGCTGCCTCCATTTTTTCCTATCCTTACATACCTCTTTCCATTCATTCATCATGGTGTAGGGGTAAATCGTTGGCACTCTAATTTGAGTTTTTGAAACAAGCTCAAGTTCGCATCCCGTTGTGTCCTATTGACGATAACTTTGACGATAGTTCAACAGATTTCAATGGGTAATAAATGATTTAAAAAAAAAAAAAAATTATTGATTGATGGTGTAATGGTGGCCAGGCAAAAATAGGTTGTTGTATTGCATTCCCCTTCACGAATTAAAAAAAAAGTGAACAAATTTTTAGAGGTCGGATAGTCAGGTTCATACCAACCTGTTTGTCAAGGAAGTCACAGAAAGCATGATAAAATATACAAAATAAAAGAAGATAAAATGTATGTACATTTTTCTTAAATTGACCTACTTGGAACCAAATTATCTTTAAAACTTTACGTTCAAATTAAAAAAACAAGTGTAGGTACGTCTTATGATATTTTCTGTACGCTTCTCGTTTTCACATTTTCGACCCATTAGATTTAATCGGTTCCATGTTAGAACGGCACAGTGACAGAATGGCACGTGATAGAACAAGAAATGATATAAGGACACATGACAGAAAAAACGCATGAGAGAAAATCACAATGACAAAAAATCACTATGACAAAACATCACACGAAAGAACTACACATAACAGAAAACACCATAAACGGCATGACAAAAAAGTGAGACATGAGAAACGTGAGAAAATGGAACTCATGCATTTTTTCAGTGGGATGTATTTTCAGTGTTAGGTTGGCACAGTGATATTTCGTCATGTGATTTAATGTCATTGTATCGTTCTGTTATGTAATGTGTCGTTCTGCCGTGTTTCGTTATGTCATGTGTCGTTTTTTCATGTGTCTTTCTGTCATGTATCCTTTTGTCATGTGTCGTTATGTCATGTATCGTTATGTCATGTGTTGTTATGTCATGTGTCGTTCTGTCACTGTGCCGTTCTAACCTGTTACCGATTTAATCAGTACGCCATAAAAGCATACATTTCTCCATTGTGACGTAGAAAGGGAATAATTACCTAGGTGTCGTGAAAGGGCGGATTATTTCTGTTTAATTGACAGTGAAGTTTTGTCATGTGATGCACTGTCATTATGATGTTCTGCCATGTGTCGTTCTGTCATATGTTGTTCTGTCATATGTTGTTCTGTCATGTGTTGTTCTATCATGTGTCGTTCTGCCACTGTGTCGATCTAGCCTGTTACCGATTTAATCAGTACGCCATAAAAGCTCATACATTTCTCCATTGTGACTTAGAGAGGGAATAATTACCCAGGTGTCGTGGAAAGGCGGCTTATTTATGTTTAATTGACAGTGAATTTTTGTCATGTGATGCACTGTCATTTGTCGTTCTGTCATGTGTTGTTCTATCATGTATTGTTAAGTCATGTGTCGTTTTGTCATGCGTTGTTCTAACATGTGTCGTTCTGTCGCTGTGTCGATCTAGCCTGTTACCGATATAATCAGTACGCCATAAAAGCACATACATTTCTCCATTGTGACGTAGAAAGGGAATAATTACCTAGGTGTCATGGAAAGGCGGCTTATTTCTGTTTAATTGACAGTAAAGTTTTGTCATGTGATACACTGTCATTATGATGTTCTGTCATTTATCGTTCTGTCATGAGTTATTCTGTCATGTGTCATTTTGTCACTGTGCCGTTCTAATCTGTTACCGATTTAATCAGTACGCCATAAAAGCTCACACATTTCTGCATTGTGACGTAGAAAGGGAATAATTACCTAGGTGTCGTGGAAAGGCGGCTTATTTCTGTTTAATTGACATGCCGCACGTCATTCTTACATTAAAACAAATAGAGAGTGGAGGCTTGTAAAAAAATATCGTCAAATATTTATAGCCGGACCAATAAGAAAGTTCGTCACATGGAATTGAGCCCAAAGGCTGTTAAAAATAATTTGGTCAATTTCCTGATAACTTCATAAGAAACTAGGTAGTTTGTTTTTATTTGAGTAGCCTTCATTAGAATAGTTGGAATATGACCATATGACGTATAAGTCCAAAGGGGTATTTAATATTTGAATTATTTTTTAAAAAATATTTTTTAATACCAAAAATTTTCAAAAGATTTTTGCGAAACACTGTGGAAATTCATTTTTAAAGATTGATTATTTTTTAATTAAGAATAAAAAAAATTAAAACTTTGTTTTATTCCACTTTTATTGATTTTTTGAGTAAGTTACAAATATTTTCAGAAACACTTCCATCATCGGGTAACTAGCAATTACTAAAATGAAACTTAAAAATTAAGACAGTGGCGTGGGATCTATTGGTGGTAACGGTAAGGGAGGGGGTGGCAAGGTAGATGTGTGGGAGGGAGATGGTGATTTTTGGGGCAGAGCTAATATTGCTAGGAGAGGAGATGTGATGGCGGGACGTTGAATATTAAGCATAGAACTTTTATTAAAAATAAAAGTTCTAAAATACCATAGTAGCCAAACTGAGATAAAGACGAATTTTTACACAATAATGTTAGAAATAATAGTCAGATTTGTGTGCAAAATCAAGAAAGTAACTCTTTATGCAGCTCACACGACGCGTTTATCTCTGCCCAACATTTTGATATAGAGCGTCATTTATTGTGCGTGGTATTCAATGTGTTTTTTATGCAACTACGACGCGTTTATCTCTGCCTTACATTTTGTAAAAAAAACTGTATTTTACTGTGCGTGGTATTCAATACATTTTTTATGCAACTACGACTTATGGAGAGAATGAATGATGAAAGACTGACGAAGAATGTATATGTTGCAAGAATATATGGATGTCGTGGTAGAGGAAGACCGAGAAAGGTATGGATGGACCAAATTTACGAAATAGCGAATGAATGGGATATCCAGAGTCATAATAAAAGGAGAACTTGTAGGTACCTACGACGTGTTCATCTCTGCCCTTCATTTTGTTACAAACTGTCATATACTATGCTTGGTATTTAATACGTTTTTTTTAAACTCCGAAATTCAACTTGCAGTGTTTAAACCAGTTTAAACACATAAAAAAAAAATATGGGCCTTAAGCCGTATTCAGTTTATTTGACTTTAATAATGTAAAACTAAAAACCTGAAAACTTTTGCGGACCTTTTCTGAAACAGGGGTGACATTGGCAAAGTGAACCATTTGTTACAGTACTGGTGGTCAACCTCATACCAACCTATAAGTCAAGTATTATATTTTTTTTAATGTAAATTGAGTTCGCAAGTGTTAACAGCAATTCTAAAACTCATCCCACTTCACAGCAACATATAGTTATTTGTTTGTTTGCGTAATTAATATGTTTAGTGTAATGGTATATTTACACAAGTGTCATGCGCAAGGTATACGGTTTAATCCCCGCCATGACTCACCCCTGCACAAAGCCTGCACCACCGTTTGATATAAGTCATAATGGTGCCTGGTTTTCGAGCGCTTTGTTTCACAATTTTCATTTGTAAAATGCTCTACGCCGCGCCGGAGCTCTACGACCGTTACCTCTACGATTAATAGTAAAACGTAATTTACGTAAAAAAGCTACTAACTCAAAACGCGTAGGTAGATACACGTAATTATTTTTTCTGCTTTTTTTACAATAAAATAAAAATATTAAATGTTTGTGTATTGACATTGTGAAGATTCATTTTAAATTAATAATGCAAAAATTAAAGCGTTTTTTTTTCAATTTCGAACTGCAACTCGCAGTGCTTAAACCAATTTTAAAGTCATAAAAAAAAATTATGCGATTAAAGTCGTATTTAAATTATTTTTATTGCAATAATGCAAAGATAAAAAAAACAAAGTTTTTCTTCACGAGTTGATTAATTTACTCGAGCGCTTTCAATGATATCACACCATTATCAAGAGTATAACTCTAAAGAGAACAATACCGTTATAAATATGGCAACTAACTGTGCTAAAGTTTTGAGGGTTTATGTGCATTTGAAGTTTGTATTTTAATTTGTAAGTACACATGCAGAATTTTTAAGCGCAAACTTACACATGTCTGTTTGTGGGAATACATTCAATATGGATTTCAAATATTAACTTAGATTAGGTAGGTATAGATTATACAGTTGGTTTATTAATATTATTTCGCATTTGTTATCCCAACACAATATTCGACATTACATTCTTGCGTTAGAATCTTTTATTGCTAAACATCTGTAGGGCTTACTAGAGATAAGTGAATACACTCGCTTAGAGTTCTTGGGCTGGGATTTTCGCACCCCGAGGCTATGATTCTGTTCTATAAGACCTATACATAGCCTCGCACCCTCTGTTAATACAATATTCTTGATGCGTAACCTCATGCCAGGCCCTTACATCTTTATCGGTCACTGTGTTGGTGACGTCACCAAACTTCTGAACCTTTTTTTTGTGCCGGCTTTGTCCAAGGTTGGAAATCATTTTAATAAAAGTGTTATACACATTAAACCAGTCGTTTTTGTTTCGTAAAGTTCTTCGTAAAATAGTGACAGTAATGAAAAAAAAAACGTGTTGATTAATTTTCTTACCTAAATTATAAAGGTTAAAACAATATATAACTTTAAAAATGTATATTTAGAAAAATATTTTAAGCACGTTGTTTTCACATTTTTATCGCTTTTTATTGGTTATATTTTGTTTTTTCGTTATTACGAAAGTACATATTTTTTTGTCTCGCAAGAAGACGATTTTTTTATAATGTCAATAGGTTTCAAGATTTTTTATTAATCAAGTAGTTTCAGTTTTTTTCATATTTTCTCCAAGTTTTTCACATTACCAAAAATTGTCTTCTTGTGAGACTAAACAGGCTTAGGGTATAAAATTCTCTTTTTGTAGAATATTGAAATCTTTCATTTAACTATTAAAATAATTTTTAAACATGAATGAAATGAATGATGAACGACTGACGAAAGAAGTATACGTTGCAGTAATTGATGGATGTCGTGGTAGAGAAAGACGGAGAAAGAATTCCTGAAATAGCGAATGAATCAATTTTCCTTTTATGTAATTGAACTGTTTTTTGAAATACTTAAGTTGTGTTGTTTTTATGTACTATGATGTCATTTATTGTTTGTGTTCCTTGACTTATAGGTTGGTGACCTATGGGTGGTTGGCTTGACTTATAGGTAGTTGGCTTGACTTATAGGTGGTTGGCTTGACTTATAGGTGGTTGGCTGACCACCCATACTATAAAAATGGTTCACTTTTGCCTACCGAACCTCTGTTTCAAGGAAGGTCATGAAGAAATGCCGGTTCAATGAATATTTGAGATTTTGGTTTTTATTTTTTAAGTATACATGCACCATGCTTAAGCGCGAATTTACCCTTGATGCTAATGAATGTGTGTTAAATATGAATATTAACTTTAACTTATCCTTGCAACACAGATTATGAATTTCCAAGCTTTTAGAGTTTTCGTGGAAAATTGAAAGATCACTCTAGTCATAGAAAAACGTAAACGGCAAATACGTGATTGAAAAAAACTTGACCCATACACACATTTGGCAATAGTAAGCGGCAACTCGTTGGCCGATAATGTGGAGTTACCATTCAGTTTTCAATTTCAGATTCACTCCTCTCAGGGCAAAACTTGTTCCGTCGATGTTGTGGCTCGAATGTTCCAGAATAAATTAGGAAATCCGGACAAACTGCGCCCGGCTTGTAGATTGCTGTATACACTCAAATGAAAAACGCTTACCCTTGTAAGCTCGTGTTCGGTTATGGAAATGTTTCTCCAAGATTTGAATTGGATTTTACGTATATTCTTAGCAAGTGGTAAATGTTATGGGCTCTCGAATGAACATCATGAGTTTGACTCCGGGGAGAGTATTTTTTGTTTTTTGCTGGGTTGAAAAATCATTTACCTTATCAAAGACCGGCCAACAAAAGTCCATCTAGCCTTACAGCAACTGGTTCTCGAAGATTAGATTTCTAAAGCGAAGACCAAGCTTGGCTCTAGATACGTGATTTTCACAGAAACAGCGCTCCCCAAATAAATCGTCTTATGTGGCTGGAGGCTTCTCATTTCTCTATGGTTTTGTCTTCTCTATTTTGTAACAGTGTCCTCTTGAAAATTACGTAAATAGGTCGAAAGTGAGTCGGTGTTGATTAAAAAAAGATGTACGCTATCATAAAAAAATAATTTTCACCGAGTAAATACACAAACTCTAAAAAGTTTAATCAAAAAATGATTGTGATATATTTAAGTCCTTAGTAACCTTAATTCAAATCAACATTAATCAATTCACTTTCAAAGTATACTCCTTTAAGCATATAAATCTGCTATTTATATACTTTTACGGAACTATGTCTGCTCACTAATTGCTTGGGGAAAAGTTGTGAAACACAACCCAGCTTCCACTTCATATCTGGTCAGTAGCTGGAGGCGTTATCCACTGTGTATGCTCACTATCCATCCCAAGTGTGAGACGAGTATTCAACAAAAGTGTATGAAACTAAAAACCCTCACTAGAGGCGCTGTTTAAATTTCCATACATTTTTATAACAACTTTAATTTTTGATTGGATTCACTCTGGAGAGACGGGAGGAGTGAGTAGGGGAAGCAGCTAGTATAAAATTTTACGCTTAAACTCAACCAGAAAATTTACCTAAAAATGTAAAGAAAATTAAGCAGCACCTCTAGTGAGCGTTTTACTTTTCATACATTTTTGTTAAAATGCTATGGTTTGAGTTTCGATTTAAAGTTTTTACTTGTGCACAGACAAACAGCGAGCGTTTTCGCAATCGTTTGTAACACTTTTTGCTCATTGCAATTTCGCTGCAACAATATCATGACTCCATTCTACTTCTGGTATAAGATGTTTTTATATCTGCTTTATTTTTTACTCATTTATCCTTCAAATACTATGAAACAGAAGTGTAATCCTTCCTCTCGAGTCAATTTATAATCCAAGCTTCAACAAACACAAAGTTTTAATTAAAAATAACTTTTTTTAATTACAACACTATTTTTTTTTCTCTTTTTTTTTAGTTACATTGTCTTAGTACTATTGGACTTTATCCGTCCATCTTAGAGGTTAACTAAGTTGGCGTTTGTAAATGCTGCATGTGTACTTACAAATTAAAATCCAAACCGCAAATGAACATATTAAGCCCTTCAATTTTTGCAGATTGGCAAAGTGAACCATTTTTAATGTAGGGTGATCAGCCTTAAACCAACCTATAAGGAATAAAAATACAAATAATAAATATCATTGTGATTACCTAATAAGTAAAATCTTAAATTATTTGATATATTTTTTTTACTTATTTTTCTTATATGTGTACCATTATATTATCATCCTTTGTTTCCTCTGTATTAACTTTTAAATTAAATATGGCTGGTCACGTATTGCACCCTTTGCGTGACCAAAATGGAATGAAGATTTTTTTTTTTTTGTCAAAAAAGTAAATTTAAAATTGTTTCATAGGTAGGTTACATATCAGCAATTCTGAAAAAGTTTACAAAAAACACTACATTCCACATTTCCTATAGATATTTCACCCTTGTTCTTATACAAATAATATCCCAGAGCTTCAGACATTTCTCGTTCATCTACATCAGTCTACAGCGAACATGATTGCAAGACCTCGCGGCAGAAAAATCGTTTTGTACCCCCCATCCCCTATCAAAGGGGTCTCCAAAGCATTTCACCCAAGGGCCGGCCCGTAGTCCGGTGGTAGCACTTCGGACTCGTAAGTGGAAGGTTGTGGATTCGAATCCAGGCGGAGCACGACAAATAAAACATTTATATTTTCAAATTTGGTCCTTGCTGGGTTGAAAAATTCATACACCTTTACCAATGACCGGTCATCAAAAAGGTCCATCCAGCGTTACAGAAACAGGGTCTTGCTTGAGAATTGGCACTTTGTAGCGACGACCAAGCTCGTAAAAAGTCCGGTCGATAGCTCAGTTGGTAAAATGCTTGCATTCTAAGCTGAGAGCAAGGGTTTGATCACCACCGAGGGTGTCAGAAATGATTTCCCGTTTCTATGTTTATTTCAAACTCAAATACCGGCAATGCTTACTCAGCTTTCACAAGAAATGAGAACCAGCCCGCTCGGGAGCTGGGAAGCCCCTACTTTAACTGAAGTGGTTGGTGTGAGGCAGTCCGTTTTTTATTATTATTGTATTTTAGTGACTTGTAAATAAATAAAATATATAAATAAAAAAAATATATAAATAAAGAAATATATAAAAAATAGTGACTTGTCCCCAGGGAAGATCTTTTTTTTAATTTGACACTTGGAAACGAGGTTTTTTAAGCATTTCCAGTCTTCTAAATTCATTCTTAAACATTAGTTTTAAGTGAGTCTAAATAATTTATGTGAACTAACGTAACTAATTTTTATTGGTTAAAGTTAAACACAAAGGTTAAAAAACAGGACACTCAGAAGAATAATTCTAATTCATTTAATTATTTTAAATTCAAATGGATAAAAAATTTGAAATTTGAAATAATTAAAAATGGACTTTCACTAGGTGTAAACAGATTAACACTAAAAAATATAATTTATTTAAACTTTAAACATGTAACAAAAACATTTTTAAAAAGAAAAAAATGACTTTATTTTTAGTGAGACGTGTGCGGTTTTTTTGCGGGCCGCATTTGGTCCACGGGCCGTAGTTTTGAGACCCATCCCCTATCGCACTACTTCCCAGTGAGGAAAACACCAGCACATCGCAACAGATGAAACAGTGGGAGGGGGGAGGGCGCTAGGAGATTTCCGCAATTGAAAAACTTTTCACTGCAAGCGTCCGGTTATTTTGTTGACTTTTTTCGGGGTTTGCGGTTTTTTTTTTGTGTACGAGGGTGAGATTCTGCCCATTTCACTTTTCAAATTTATTTTATTTTTTATTTTATTTTAATAATAAAAGTTTTTCCGCATGTATTGAAAAGTCGTGTTTTTTTTTTAACCAGACAAGTATTTTCAATGTGTATTCAAAAGGTTTTGAATTTATTTTTCCGGAAATTTTGTAGAGATTTTAAGTATGTTTTCTATAAAAGTAAAAACACAAAAAAATGTGTAAATCCTGCACTTAAGAAGTTTTTCTTAAGCACTTTATTATAATTAGTTCACTTAACTATCAGAAGTTAATCTCAATAAAATGTTTTATCCACTTTATCTCAAATCAGTAAATCAGCACTTATTCAGTTTTGTCTTTATTTAAGGTGGCGATATTTTCTCAAGTGGCGGAAGGCCTTCCCGTGAAGTGAAAGCAACGGCACGACAAAACAAGAACCTCTAGGTTAAAGGCGTGGATATGACTCTAAAAGACAGTGGTTCAATGTTACTGGTGCCAATAGCACATCTCGCATGGCACTCCTTGTGGGATTGTTGCTAGATCACGGGCATAATATAAAAGCTATTTAAATCATTTGAAGGGCGGCTATTGGATTAAGAGGGGTCTGTAAGTGGTAAATGAGGATAAGGAAGGAGCGCCATTAATCCAGAACTCCTAGTAATTGTGTTAGCACCTGCTGCCTAATTAAACCTGCGAAATAATTAAATAATGAAATAATTGCCGCCTTGATTCGTAGGTCTCATTTTGAAAATAAGGACAATGATTATACAGTAATTTGATAAGACTTTCGTGTAATTGTAATCTCGTTCTTTTACATTAAAAATCGCGTTACATTTTTTTTTTGTAGAAGTTAAATATAGGTCCTTAACTTATAGATTGGGATAATGTAATATGTCTTTGCAACTTAATGTTTATCCGCATTATTATTTGTATATTTTTAAAATGTAATTTCTTGTGTATATTCCTTGACTTATAGGTTGTATGCGGCTGACTACCCATAACGTTAAAATGGTTCACTTTGAAAATGTCACCCTTGTTTCAGGGAAGTTTGTCAAGAGTTACAAAGCTTATGTTAATTTAAGATTGGCTTTTTGTGTTTTAAGATCACATGCGGAATGCGTAAGCGTATACTTATACGTGTCTGCTTGTGAGAATGCATGTTATCTAATCTAATCTAAGTCGCAAAGATATGTTACTTTGAGGATTCACATTATACGCATTCTCACAAGCAAACACGTACGAGTTCACGCTTGCACATGCCGCATGTGAACCTACAACATAAAAGGCCTAAATCTCAAATGGACATACACCCTGCAACTCTTGCCGTCCTTCCCTGAAACAGGAGTGACTTTGGCAAAGTGAACCATTTTTTCAGGTTTAAACGTTCGAAGAATAATGTAGTTGGTTTGAATCTGTAAGTAGATTCTACTCCTCTTTATTAAAATATGTCTTTTTTAATTTCATTTCAAAGTTGTCGGTGATATATGATTGTGAAACTAAAACTGCTATGAACGTGTTTCCTAGAATCTTTTACTTTTGCCAAACAAAGCCCAGTTGTTATGCTATCTGTGAGTGATGAACGGCAGATGTTCCCAAAAGTCCAGAATTGGCAACCGAGCAGGGAAAATTTACGACTTTGGGGAGGAACCAGAACCATAGGTCTAACGATCATAAATGAAGGTCCAAAAACGCAGACGGGCGCAGGAATAGTTTTCCGACTTTAATATAAACCTAAAATATCTTAGAACTTCTGCCCTTTGTTTATGAAAGCCATTAATGAAAAAGTTATCCGGTTTCAAGTTAGTTTTTCAGTAGAAAAAATAGGTTTTATTGATTGTAGAGACATTAACTTTGTAATCGTTTATCTTAAAAGATAAAAAGTAAAAACAACGTTTTTTACGATAACATTGAGTATATTTGCGAAACCGGTTCTTTAATTAATTATATACGAGTATACTCAATATAAACGAGTTCCAGTTCCTTGGATCTCAAATTAGTAACGAAGGATCTTGCGAAGGAGAAATTAGACGCCGTATCGCCATTGCCAAAAGTGCCATGTCTAAGCTGGACAAAATATGGAAAGACCGGGGTGTGAGTAACAGCACCAAGATTAAGCTTGTCAGGAGTCTGGTCCACTCTATTTTTCTCTATGCTGCTGAAACATGGACCATAAAAGCAGCAGAAAGAAGAAAAATTGACGCTTTTGAAATGTGGTGCTGGAGGCGCATGCTTCGAATCCCATGGACGGCTAGACGCACCAATGAGTCCATTCGTCGGGAGCTGCGTTTGGATGGCTTGACTCTGGCCAACATGTGTACACGCCGTATTCTTCAGTTCTTCGGACACGTTGTCCGTGGCAATGAGGATAGCCTGGAACGACTGGTTGTGATCGGTAACTTGGAGGGGAAGAGAGGAAGAGGTAGATCCCCCACACGATGGACCGATCAAGTGAAGACAGCATCAGGCACCTCGGTAGTTGGAGCGTTGCGGGCAGCGCAGTCGAGGGAGAGCTGGAGAAGATTGGTTGCTTCCACAAGGGTCACAACCCTCAGTAATGAGGAATAGGATTAAGAAGATACTCAATGTAATCGTAAACAAAGTTGTTTTTAAATTAAATTATTTTATAAATAAATAGATTTGTGAAGAGGAATGTAATTCACCAACCTATTCTGCCTGGCCAGAAACAGGTATTAATATCATCATTTAATAATTCATTATTGTTTATTATTAATGAATTATTAAATAATAATTACCCAATAACATCTGTTGAACCAGGGTCAAAATTAAAGTCAAGTGACCCAAACGGGGATCGAACCAACGTTGTTCCATTCGAAACACGCTAGAAAGATCAGCCCTCTTGGCCCACGCGGCTCTAACTCCGACAAAAATTCATATTTTTACTTTTAATATGAAAAAAAAAAGGTTCAATCTTGATATTTAGATTAAAATATTTAATGAATAAGGCCATTGTTGTAAGAAAAACAGGCTTTTCTATTCTCATCTTCATTTATACTTATTCAAATAACGACGATCTTTATAGTCCGTCGATAGTTCAGTTGGTAGAGTGCTTGCATTCCATGCCGAGAGCAAGGGTTCGATCTCAAGGTTTACTTAGCTTTCACAAGAATTGAGTACTTACTCGAATTCAAATGCCCCCTATTGTGTCAGAAATGATTTCCCGTTTCGGTGTTTATTTCCAACCTAAAAATAAAATATCAGCAGGGTTTACTCAGCCTTTACAAGAAATTAGTACCAGCCCCCTCGGGAGCTGGGAAACCCCCAGTTTTTTGTGACTTTATTGTATAATCTAAGTTGCAAAGATATATAACATTTACGACTTATATTAAATGCATTCCCACAAGCAGACACGTATAATTTTGCGTTTAAACATGCCGCATGTGAAGCTACAATATAAAACTCAATCCCAAATGAACATAAGCCCTGCAACTCTCGCCGACCTTCCCTAAAACAGGGGGACATTGGCAAAGTGAACCATTTTTTACAGTATGGGTGGTCAGCCTCATACTAACCCATAGGAGATAAAGGAAATAATAATCAACAAGGAAACAATAGTGTGATATTCTAACAACGTTTTCTTGTAGGCTTCTTGATTCTACTCCGATGAACATCCTGAAAAAGTTGGTGCATCTATTTTTGGAGACGACATGAAAGAGGGTGCTTTGTAGGGGAGATTCATTTCAATAAAACGAGTTCATTTTATGTTCACCTCTTGTAATTCGAGTTTTAGAAGGAAGTGAAGAGGATGAAAGTTTCAACAATGACAACTTTTTTGTTCAAAAGCTTAATGGAATAAAAGTTTAATGAAAATGGTGTGAAAACATTTACACAACATTGCACTCTTATCTAAGTAATGGATTACTAGTACACCTAAAAAAACGCAGCTAAGCTACACGTATAGTGTAACTTCTTGCCGCGCTATCCCCGAAGGGGTCGCAACTGGCGAGTTGAATCTTTTTATTTTTACAGGTAAGCGGGGCCGGCCTTACGCAAACCACTTCAGTTGAAGTAGGGATTTCCCAGCTCCCGAGAGGGCTGGTACTCGTTCCTTGTGAAGACTGAGTAAAACCTTGCCGGTATTTTATTTTGGGGTTTTAAATAAACAGCGAAACGGGAATCATTTCTGACACCCTCGGTGGGATTCGAATCCGAGCTCACGGCATGGAATGCAAGTACCCTTCCAACTGAGCTATCGACCGCACCTTAAGTTACTGAACTGCTTTCTATTTCAATTCCAATTTACAGTGTGTTCAAGT
Source organism: Agapetus fuscipes (assembly GCA_951799405.1). Classification (NCBI taxonomy): domain Eukaryota; kingdom Metazoa; phylum Arthropoda; class Insecta; order Trichoptera; family Glossosomatidae; genus Agapetus; species Agapetus fuscipes. The sequence continues at coordinate 3,829,658 of OX637350.1, forward strand.
TCATCAATGGCATCTTCGGTGTTTTTTTTTTAATTATTTATTTGATTACCTATCTTTTTCTTATTTATTTTTCCTTGTTTGATATTCCTTGACTTATAGTTTGGAATGAGGCTGACCACCCATACTATAAAAAATGGTTCAATTTGCCAATACCACCACTGTTTCAGAGAAAGGCAGCAGGAGGTGAAAGGCTTATGTTCATGTGAGGTATAGTTTATTTTTCAATTACAAATACAGAATCCGTAAACGTGAACTTACACGTGTCTGCTTGTGAACATGCATTAAATATGCGCCTTAAATGTCTATATATTTTTTTTCTACTAAAATTATAGATTTAAAAGTCGCAGTAATGACATAGTTAACTTCAGCAAGCCACCAGCAAAGCAAGCAAATAAAAAATAATCTAACCCTTTAAATGTCAAGGTAAATTTGCAAAGGGTGTTTTCCAGATTTGAATCAGCCCTCGCTGAAATTGCACATTGCAAACCGTAGCGGCAAATATTAATGTGTACATTACAATGTAGGGGAATAATAAAAAGTTGCAATATTGCACAAACTTAACGGTAACATAACACGATATGCCAGTAGTCCAGCACCTTAAGTATAAAACCGGTTCCATGATAGAACGACTCATGACAGAACATCACAATGACAGTACGTCACATAACAAGACATCACAGGAAGGTACATCACAATGACAAATCATAACATGACAAAAACATCACATACCATAAACCGCAGATGAAAAAACATCACATGACAAATACATAAACATTTATTTTGCAACTTATGCCACTTATGCCTTATGCAAAAGTTGTGGGGCTTATGTTCATTTGAGGTTTGGATTTTATTTGTAAGTACACATTCAGCATTTGTAAGCGCGAACTACACGTGTTCGTTTGTAAGCATACATTTGAGAGCTTTAAATGAATATACCCTTGCAACTTAGATTATAGATGCCGCCTTAATCTACAACTAGGGGTGTTAAGGTATACGTATAGTATGTATTAATTATTATATGTGAAGTAGGTAGCTTCACACTTATCTACAAGTCAAGGACTCATAATAGGCAAAATAAACGTTTTTATTGTTAGTGATGTTTTTTCATACGACGTTTAAGGTGTGTTCTGTTTTAGGTATATGATGTTTTGTCATGTGATGTTTTGTTCTTGTGTGTTTTTTGTCATGAAGATGTTTTGCCATGTGGTGCACGGTCATTGTAATGTTCTGTCATGTGTTGATCTATAATGTGTCGTTCTGTCATGTATCGTTCTGTCCTGTCACCATAAAACTGTAGCATTTTACCAATAATGCATAGGAAGTAAGACCCTCTCCAGTGGCGCTGCCTCAGTTTCTATATATATTTTTGGTAAAACGCTATAGTTTGAGTTTAAACGTAGGCAATGCTGGGGTGCTGACCACCGATCGATGGAAACATGAGCGTTAGTAAAACAAACGTCATTATTGTGTGTTATTGAAATTCACGTGTTTTGTGGTTTGAAGGGTTTGATAATTATTCAATTCACGCATGTTTGGGATGAGAGACATATTTGATGCAACATCACGAATATTGTTATTTACATAAAATATAAATAATAATTCTTTTAATTTATGTCATCTCTAAAAATGGTGCATTGCTTATTTGCATTAAAATTTCATCTAAACACTAAATTAATTTGTCGTGTATGTTCCTTGACTTATAGGTTGGTATGCGGCTGACCACCCATGCTATAAAAATGGTACCTGTTTCAGGAAAGGACGGCAAGAGTTGCAGGGTGTATGTCCATTTGAGATTTGGTTTTTATGTTGTAGGTTCACATGCGGCATGTACAAGCGCGAACTTGTACGTGTCTGCTTGTGAGAATGCATATAATGTGAATCTCCAATGCATTATATCTTTGCAACTTAGATTGGGTTAGACACAAATATTTAAGACACACATTGTCTGTGCAGAAAACTGAAAATACAAGTAAAAAGAGGAAAAGGAAGAGCGAGAAAGAGTATCGTAAAATAACTTGATCGCATTGGAGAAAATGTGAAAAAAATGAAAATACAAATACGGGAATGTATGCGAAATGTGATATACAGGTATATGAAAAAATGTATGCTACTTTTAAAAGGCTCTGGTCACCTCTAGCGGAACGGTGACAGAGTTACAGGTACAGTTACTCCTTCTTCATTAGATTGCTTACTTTTAGTTTTGGGAAATCGGCTTTGAGCTGGTTGAAAAATTCCAAACTTTTTATGAATACGGATATTTATGAATAGGGGTGTAATAGTGTTATTCAGAAACATAATCGATGGATCGTTGCTGTTAATTGTATGCAATTTTCACTACAGACGGTTAATGAATCGTGGGTTAAATGTCTTTGACTACAACCTCAAGTGGAACAAGGTCTAACTGTGCAACGTGCTAAAAGGAAAATAAAAATACATCAATGAGTCGGATAGAACCAAAGACGGTAATGTAGGATTTTTTACAGAAACGAGATAAATATATGGAAATGATGAGAAAACGGTTTCCTTTGTTTCCAATTATTTATAACATTTTCTAAAAAAATCTAGATCGCCGACTTTGATTTTTACGACTCAAATGACAATTTGAGAAATGAGTTTTATTAGGGGACAACTACGTCTAATACCAGCATTTGTAAAAATGCTAAACAAAAATTGAAGTAAAAAAAATACCGGCACTAAAATTAGAAAGATCGATAAAATGATAACTATCAATAACAAAACAAAATAATACAAAAAAAACAATTGACCAGCATTTCTCTAGGTGGAAACGCAACTATTAAGCTGTACAAAAAGTGCAACATCTTACTGCGAGCTTCACTGGGTGTCTATTCACGATAGGGGATAGAGTAGATTCATTTCGATTTTACCAGAAAAAGCAATAAATGGTATTGTGAGGCACAATACCTTTATTCCTTTTTCGGGGAAAATCGAGATGAGTCTTCTCTATCCCCTATCGTGAATAGACACCCTGGTCTTCTTTTCACAGAACTATTTCATCACATTACATTGCCGAGGTCCAAGAAATTTTAAGGCCAGAAAATAAATTTTGAAAGCCATGCATCAACCATATCTATGAAGACTAAGTACATAGGCTTGCACAAAAATATCTAAGCTGAAAGATTAAATATCCGCTGCTAAGCTATAATATAGTGTAACTTCTTACATAAATTTCAAAAATAAAGTCCCGGCAAGGTTTACTCAGCCTTCACAAGAAATGAGTACCAGCCCCCTAGGGAGCTGGGAAACTCCCACTTCAACTGAAGTGATTGGCGTCAGGCCGGCACCCCTAACCTGTATCCGAGTAAATAAAGAGATTCCAGCTCGCCACAAGCGAAACCCGTCGGGGATCACGCGGCAAGAAGTTACAGTATATGTGTAGCTTATTTGCACATATGGTTTATTAACGGTTACAGCCCGCAAGCCGCATAATTCAGCATTAAAGAGTGCACACACAAATCCCATACATTCAAGTCTTATTCCTGTATACGGCGCACTCTTCAGTGAAATATTGTTTTCTCAAATTCCAGCCAACCCCAAGTATAAGACGTTATTTAACCAAAAATGTAAGGATACTAAAACACTCACAGTAGACGCTCTTTCAGTTTACACGCATTTTTCGGTAAACGCAAAAGTTGAGTGCTACAGTGTACAGTCGAATAAAAACATCGGATATGCAGTAAGCGGCGCGAGTCTGGAATTATTTATAGGGTGGTTTTTCAGGCTTTACAGGGGTAGGAGGAGGGGATGAGGTGGACGCTGAAAAAAGGGTGAGGGGAACCCCCGTACGAAGAAATTACGTGGGATCTGAAGAGCTTTAGTTTTTGTACTGCACCCTAAATATGTACCTACTAGGGATGGGCCGACATTCGGTATACATTCGGTTGTTCCTTGTCTTATAGGTTGGTATGCGGCTGACCACCCATGCTGTAGAAAATGGTTCACTTTGCCAATGTGACCCCTTGACTTATAGGTTCCTTGACTTATAGGTTGTTATGCGGCTGACCACCCATACTGTAAAAAATTGGTTCACTTTGCCAATGTCACCCCTGTTTCAGGGAAGGACGGCAAGAGTTGCAAGGCTTATGTTCATTTGAGATTGGGTTTTTATATTGTAGGTCCACATGCGGCATGTGTTAGCGCGAAATTATACATATCTGCTTGTGGGAATGCTTTTAATATAAATCTTAAATGATATATATCTTTGCAGCTTAGATTAGATTAGATTAGATTAGATTAGATTAGACCCCTGTCTCAGGGAACGGCAAGAGTTGCAGGGTGTATGTCCATTTGAGATTTGGTTTTTATGTTATAGGTTCACATGCGGCATGTGTGAGCGCGAAATTAGGCGTGTCTGGTTGTGAAAATGCATGTAATGTGAATCTCTAATGTAACATATCTTTGCAACTTATATTAGATTAGATTACCGAATTTCGGTAGCTTGAACCGAACTTCGGAATCCGGCCGAAATTTGGTTCAAATGCCGAAAATTCGGTGTAATAAAAACTAAAACAAAATACCTACTTGCACCATTTTGAATGTTATAATTGGATGTTATAACCGTTAAATAAAAATTACGCCTTTATGTACTCACTTATGGACATTTATTTTAGTAGAAACAAGTTAACATTAACTTACACTTTGATAAAATTAAATCTTCTTCTACTCTGTTACATAGATATCAGATTGAAACCAAAATGAAATGAACTTAGTGAACTTGTTCTAACAAATAACAGTAACAAGTAACTATAATGCGTAACTTTTTTACCAAACCGAAGTTCGGCCGAAGTTCGTATTCGGTTCCAACCACTTTCGGCCCATCCCTAGTACCTACTTAACATGTACCGCGAAGTCCCTTGATGATGACGATGCCTCAGTTGACTTATTTGATAAACACAGTTTTGTGGCATTGCCACTACAAGCGCATTCCAAAAAATTCAGTTATCAAATCTGTCATCAGACGTTTCTTAAAGTGACTGCTGTCGGCAATCTCTCGAACAACAGATGACAGTCAGTTTAATGCCCTTGGAGCCACCATTGCAAAAGCATCCAACATCAAACACCTAATTGGTTTCTCTTCTCTTTCTTATTCCTCATCCCTTCTCAGTCCACTCCTGGAAGTAGGCCCCTCCAATCTTCTATATACCTTCCAATCAATTGCTGTGTTCAGTTATTTTGTTAACGTGCAATAAATCAACACGTTTATCAGACGGGTTGATAACTACCTGTTGGTCCGCGGAAACTATTACAAAAGAAATATTATTAACTACATTTAAAAAATCTTCGTATGAAACATTGTCTAAATCGAAAGAATTACAAAATAATTTGACATGTCTTATAACATGTCAACGACGATACCATGTTGAAAGCACCGGTTCTCATCAAATCACCGAAGTTAAGCAACATTGGGCGCGGATGCTACTTGGATGGGTGACCGCTAGGTACACCGCGTGTTGTTGGCATTTCTTAGGCCGGTCCGTAGTCCAGTGGCAACACTTCGGACTCGTAAATGGAAGGTTGTGGATTCGAATGCCGGCGGAGCACAAAAATATACCATTTATATTTCCAAATGTGCTCTTCGCTGGGTTGAAAAATTCATAAACCTTTACCAAAGACCGGTCACTGAAAGGTCCATCCAGCCTTACAACAACTGGGTCTTGCTTGAGAATTGGCGCTTTCTACAGCGACGACCAAGCTCGCAGAGGGCTCTCGAGGTGTGATGCACACAAAAACAACGCTCACCAAATAAATCATCCTAATATTATTATTATTTTAACATGTAACAGTTCCTTGACTTATAGGTTGGTATGCGTCTGACCACCCATACTGCAAAAAAAATGGTTCACTTTGCCAATGTCACCCCTGTTTCAGGGAAGGACGGCAAGAGTTGCAGGGCTTATGTTCATTTGAGATTGGGTTTTTATATTGTAGGCCCACATGCGGCATGTGTTAGCGCGAAATTATACATGTCTGCTTGTGGGAACGCATTTAATATAAATCTTAAATAATATATATCTTTGCAGCTTAGATTAGATTAGATTAGATTATTATGTTCTCTTCTGAAAATCGTTGTATGTTTCGTTTTTTTATTCTGTGCAAACAAAATCTCAAAGTCAAACATATCTGATATTCATTTCAAGAAAACTAAATTGTTAACACTTGAACCGCATTTCAGAGGTAACAGAAAAAAAACTCGTCAAAATTTTTGAGGCAAAATATTGACACTAAGTTGTGTGCCATTCCCCTCTGCTTTGGATTGATTGATGAAAGCTGATTTATCCCTACTTCCGAATTGTTACACATTGAAGACGCTCCACTTCAGACGAACAAAAGCTCCATCTATTTTTGAAACTTTTCCAAGAAAATCACGAACGTTCCGCACGAAATCTTTCAAGTGATATTAATCATTTGCGTCACTTTTCAGTCAAAAGTTGTCCATCTGAAATACTGACGTCGCAATGTCTTTGGTGTATTTTTAACCCGTCTTTGCACATCCGCCGCTCATTTCACTTTTACAAATTATCATCTCGGCTCTACAAACCATTTCCCTCTTTCATAAATTTTAATTCGTTATCCAGTGGTAACACTTCGGACCCGTAAAAGGAAGATTGTGAGCTCGAATTCCAGGGAAGCACAAAAAATCTACCGTTTATACTTTGAAATATGCTCTTCGCTGGATTGAAAAATTCATAAAACTTTACCAAAGACTGGCCACCAAAGATCCATCCAGCCTTGCAGCAACTGGGTCTTGCTTGAGAATTGGCGCTTTGTTGCGATGACCATGTTCGTACAAAGGCCGGTCGATAGCTTAGTTGGTAGAATGCTTGCATTCCATGCAAAGTAAGAGTTTGATCCACACCGAGGGTGTCAGAAATGATTTCCCAACTCGGTGTCTATTTCAAACCCAAAATAAATACCGGCAAGGTGTACTCAGCCTTCACTAGATATGAGAACCAGCCCCTCGTGAGCTGGGAGACACCCTTAGTGTGAGACCAGCCCACTTACCCGTAAAAATAAATAGTTCTCGAATCGCCACATGCGTCCCCTAGCGCAGCGGTTTCCAAACTTGGCGCCAAAAATGTGTCTATAGTAGTATTAGTATGAAAATTATGAAATTAAACTAAGGGAGGCGCGAAAAAAAAAAAAACGTGCAACGGGAGGCGCGAATTTATTTTTTATTTTTAGGGAGGCATGGTAGCATAAAGTTTGGAAACCGCTGCCCTACGGGGATAACGCAGGCAAGAAGTTACGCTATATGCGTAGCTTAGTTGCGTTTGCGTTATAATAAGCCCCCCGATTTCCCGAAAAGCTTTTTCGTTCACAGATTTCTTCGTGACAAATAATCTGACAATAAGGTCGACTGTAAAATGTTGACCCGCCCTTTTTATCCGAGCTCCCTTTCAGTCTAATAATAAGGCCTAATACTGGGGTGTCTCTGAGAGTGAACATTACATTCCTTGCTGCTTATTTTAAACCACGTCTTCGCAATATGCACGCCTTCCATTCCGAATAATACCGCAATAAAAATATGAGGATTTCAAAGTATTGCTACCAGGCTTTTCCAAAAAATATTTTTGTTTTGAATTTGATTTAAAAAATGTAATTTGTCATGAATGTTCCTTGACTTATAGGTTGGTTTGCGGCTGACCACGCATACTGTAAAAATGTTTCACTTTGCCAATGTCACCTCTGTCTCAGGGAAGGACGGCAAGAGTTGCAGGGTGTATGTCCGTTTGAGATTTGGTTTTTATATTTTAGATTCACATGCGGCATGTGCAAGCGCAAACTTGTACGTGTCTGGTTGTGAAAATGCATGTAATGTGAATCTCCAATGGGATATATCTTTGCAACTTTGATTAGATTAGATTAGAATAAACGAGAATAAATAGGCATTTTGTTTTTTTCCTTTTTTTGTCATTATGTCATTTGATTTTCGTATAATCATTAAAGGTCCATCCAGCCTTATAGCAACTGGGTCTTGCTTTAAAATTGACGCTTTGTAACGACGACCATAAGCTCGTAAAAATTCTGGTCGATAACTTAGTTGGTAGAATGCTTAAATTCCATGCCAAGAGAAAGGTTCGATCCCTGAAATTAATCCCCATTGCAGTGTTTATTTCAAACCCAAAATAAATACCGGCAAGGCTTACTCAGCCTTCACAAGAAATGAGAACCAGCCCCTTCAGAAACTGGGAAACGTGAACCCGCCCCCTTATCCGTAAAAATAAATAGGTCCCGATTTGCCACATGCGACTCCTTCGGGGATAACGCGGCAAGAAGTTACACTATATGCGTATTGAATCACAGACGGAAATATATAATTATTTTTTTAATAATGTGACCAATATATAGAAATTGAGAATGTAATTTTCTGCATTTTCGTGTATTTTTTTTTCAAGATAATACCTAGATTTGATACCTTATCACTGAGTTTATACATAGTTCTAAATCTTTCATGTCGTGAAATAAGCATTCAAGTGTTTTATTTAAAAAAAGATTATTTCTCAAAATACAGATCCAAAGAGAAAAAAGTCTATTCATGCGTTCTCAACAACACTTCCCACGCCATTCACGCAATATTGAACTCTATTTCAGGGTGCGAATAAAGATCAAAGACGTAGCTCCGTGGGAGGATAAGAAAAGGCTAAAGTGCATATTGCTGCTGGCTCCATCTACCGAGCATCCATTTGCAGTAACCCAACACGGCAAGTCACTTGGAAGCAGCCTATCGCGGAGATTTAAAACATGTCGAGAGCTCTACAGACATTATAAGCAGTTTTTCCCGAGATTGCCAAGAGAAAATCCCATCATTTACAATTGGCTCCGCGGCAAAACGGTCATAGAGAGTTCGGTCATAGACAAATCGGTCATAGACAGCTTTGCCATGGACAAATCGGTCACAGACAGCTCGGCCATGGACAAATCGGTCACAGACAGCTCGGCCATGGACAAATCGGTCACAGACAGCTCGGCCATGGAAGAATCGGTCACAGACAGCTCGGCCATGGACAAATCGGTCACAGACAGCTCGGCCATGGAAGAATCGGTCGCAGACAGCTCGGCCATGAACAAATCGGTCACAGACAGCTCGGCCATGGACAAATCGGTCACAGACAGCTCGGCCATGGACAAATCGGTCACAGACAGCTCGGCCATGGACAAATCGGTCACAGACAGCTCGGCCATGGAAGAATCGGTCACAGACAGCTCGGCCATGGACAAATCGATCCCAGACATCTCGGCCATGGAAGAATCGGTCACATGAGAGTTCGTTCACATGATATTTCAGTTAACGACATAACGGTCACAGGCAACTCGACTACATATACATCGGCAACGGGCAATTCAATCACACGACAGTTTGTCCAAATTCTTTTTGGAAAACAACATTTCGGTCACAGGCAACCTAGCCACAATTAGGTCACACGACATTTCATCCACACAATTTTTCGGTCAACGACATTTCGGTCAACGACAACTTGGCCACATATAGCTCGTAAACATACAAATCAGTCTCGGACAATTCGATTACACGTTTTTCAGTCAACGACATGTTGTTCACTTAAAAAATGTGATCCACAGACACCTGCATCACAGAAAGGTGCAATTAATTAGAAGTACAATAATTACAATAGTTTTTTGGAGAGCAAGTTTTCTATGATGGAGCTGTCTATAGACCTATTTTAATGTGACCAAAAATTCGTATGGACGAACTGTCATGTGACCAAAATTTTCCGTGACCGAAGTCTCTGTGGGAGAGTTGACTGTGACCGAAAAGTGGTGTGAACGAGTTTCCCATGGAAGATCTGTCTGTGGACGATTTGTCTTTGGCTGATTTGTCGTGACACGTATGAAATTACAGGGATAATACGAAAGCAGTAGCGGCGTGTAATTTGAACTGCGTTCTTTGTCATAAATTACACACACGTCACCAACAGACATACACAAAATATTCCCGTGTAAGCACAATCGTAGAGAGCTTTTCGTACTTTCCATGAAAATCCTTGTCTAGTACAAGATTATCTCTGTCGTGTGTACTAATTCTATGGAAACTGGAATATTGAAAGAAGATCAAAGCAATAAAAATATTTTGTGGGATTGTTAGCAGTATTAAATGCATTATTTTTGCAACTATCAACATGTTTGATTTTAATACATAACGTCAATTAACACTTTGAATTGTTTATTGGTATAAGAAATCGTTTAAAAAAGCTTTCAACATAAAATTATGGTAATTATTGCTTGTTTCCAAAAAAATATATGAATACAGCCTTGATTGATTTTGAAAAAATTGAATGATTTTGTTTGACATGTTTTCATATTATTTAAGATTAAGTATATTGTATTAATCGTAAATTAATGAGGGATTAACATTGTAAACCTCAATTTTAAAATCATATTGTAAAAACGTATTAGTTTTCCTCTCAATGTATACATAGACTCGGTAATATTACTCTAGATGAAAGGAAAAATAATATGCAAGGACCCAATAAAATGGCAATTGATCTGCAAGTATGACGGCAAAGTAAAAAAATGAACAGTACCTATTGGTTTTATTTTTTTTTAATTTTATATTATTATTTATTTATTGTAAGTGTATTATTTTGCTTCAAAATCATTAGTGCTTTTTATTCAAGAAGATGTAAAGCAAGTAGAAACACGATAAATTAAAAAAAAAAATCGGTAACTTTTAGCAAATAGTCAAGCCAACCGAACTCACCTAATAAGACATAGGTCTATAATCTATAATCTAAGTTGTAAAGGATATATTCATTTAAAGCTCTCAGATGTATGCCCACAAACAAACACGTGTAGTTCGCGCTTACAAATGCTGATTGTGTACTTACAAATAAAATCCAAACCTCAAATGAACATAAGCCCTGCAACTCTTGCCGACATTCCCTGAAACAGGGGTGACATTGGCAAAGTGAACCATTTTTTACAGTATGGGTGGTCAGCCTCATACCAACCTAAGTCAAGTCAAAATAAGTCAAGGAAAGGTTAGTATGGGTACATGCAAATATTTAATAAAAGAAAAACAAAGTAAACTTGCACAGAAAGATATCGGTAAAATCAAAAACAAACGCAAGACTCCAGCGTCTCTTATGCGAAAGTTTGTTTAGCAAGTTACAAGTAGGTACAGCACTCGTCTCATTCATTGGGAAATGGCTTTTGTTTTACCTCAGACACGATTGTCCGCCCCCCTCTCCTTCACGGGCGCTATGACACCCCTTCCTTCGACTGTACTTCAAAGAGTAGAAACTCGAGGAAACTGTACCCACTCAATGTATATCTATAATAAATCTATAATCTAAGTTGCAAGGATATATTCATTCAAAGCTCTCAGACGTATGCCCACAAACAAACACGTGTAGTTCGCGCTTACAAATGCTGATTGTGTACTTACAAATAAAATCCAAACCTCAAATTAACATAAGCCCTGCAACTCTTGCCGACATTCCCTGAAACAGGGGTGACATTGGCAAAGTGAATTGCAAAGTTTATATACATAATAAAAATGAATCGTTAGTAACTGCATCACTCACGCATAATTTTTTTTTCCTAAAATGATGTTTTGAGTGTAAAAAAAACTAGTAGATACAAAAAAAGTTATAAATGTTTTTAGGCTTTCATGGCCGGCTTCAGATGATGATGATAAGGATGTAGAATCCATCTTTCCGGGCTTGTAGACCATGTTCAATAATTCTTTTCAGTCTAAGTCAGTTCAGTCTAAGTACAAACCCTGAAGAAGTCAGTCGTATGTTACTGACGAAACGTAAGCAGCCTTCCAAAAAAATAAAGCAGCCTTCAAAAGAATTATTGAACATGGTCTATAAGCCCGGAAAGATGAATTCTACATCCTTATGATCATCAACAACAAAAAGTTTCTGATGCATTGCGGAAGTTTTCCTCTTTAATAATGCTACGATTTTACTGGGGTTTTCTTTTAATTAAACTGAAATTATTCATTTCAACAGAATTTATTTTACACGGTTTGGTTCATAATTTACAACAATTGATAATCTCTGCTTATCAGTCTTCACGGCAAAATGCTTCAAGTGACTCTGGCCTGCAAACAATTGCGGCTTATATTTATATACGTTCATACGGACGTTTCTCGATTTCTCGAGCATAGTGGATGATTCCAGAGCGTTGTTCTACCAGCATGGTTAGAATCACGTGTGCACTAATACAACCATACGCTAATCTAAATCTAAATCTAAGCTGCAAAGATACGTATCATTTGAGACTCATATTAAATGCATTCCCACAAGCAGACACACATAATTTCGCGCTTACACATGCCGCATGTGGACCTACAATATAAAAACCCAATCTCAAATGAACATAAACCCTGCAACTCTTGCCGACCTTCCCTGAAGCAGGGGTGACATTGGCAAAGTGAGCCATTTTGTACAGTATGGTTGGTCAGCCGCATACCAACTTATCAGTCAAGGAATAATCTCGCTCGTAGCAATAATCTATATTCTAAGTTAGAAAGATATATTGTCATTCTTGGAATATGAAAGGCTCATATTTAATGCAATCGTCAAAACATTTTCAAGGCTCGAAGCGAAAATGTTCCCCGCTCGAGAGAACGAAACGTCGGTAGACAAAATTACTGCAAATAGAACATGGTCTAACCCGAAAAAAACTACATCATTTGCTTTTTAACTGTTGCTTTAAAAGTTATCTGGGTACATGCAAAACCACGCTAGAATATTTTATTTAGAGATTTATATTCGAGCAAATACTAACATTATATCGAAAAAAATACAAGTACAATCATAATCCTATACATCTAGGGACACAGACACACTCACACAAGTAAAAACACACAATCACACATTCGTAACAACACTTAAGGGTACTGTTATGTAAATATTAAATATAAATATTGAAATAAGTATGGGTAGTTATAGTTATAAGAATCCTCATAAGTATTGGTGGGTAGGATCGATAATTGTGTATAAGTGTAGAATTCTCTAGGCCAAGTAGGTATTTGTTATAATTATAAGAATCCTGTATTGTATTGGTAGGTAGGATTGATGGTTGTGGAGAAGACTCTAGGTATTACGTGAAGCATCGAGAAATAATAATTACTATGCCTTTCTGGAATTGTCTAGCAACTATAGGATCTAGACTATACTGCTTTAGAGAGTATAAAAGGGTGCAAGTGGCCTGCAGGGCCAGCAGTATCATACGAGACTTACAAACACATAGAACTAACTTGATCAGTGAACAGAAACCAAGTGGAATAGTCGAGAAAGCTTTGTGAAAATAAATTATGGAAAAGTGTAAAATAAATAACTGTATAAGAAGACCTGTGTATTTTAATTTGAAAGACTTTTGAACCCTAATTTCGTAACAATTGGCGTCAGGTGCGGAATTTTCAAAAAAAAATTATGATCTTCTTTCCTCTAAAAATAAATTAAATAAATTAAATAGTGATAAAATAAACTTTATTCAAATTGAACTTTGTGTGAACTGATTAAAACAAGTGTTTAAATTAAATATAATTAAAAGAAAAGACGCAAAAGCAAGTTGAAATGTAGAGGACATTGGCACACAACTTTGCGCTGAAGAGATGGATTGACGAGATAGCAGAAAATTTACCTTCCACGTACACACGCGAAATGTTTGTTTTCATCTCGATTATCCAGAGCCCTATCTAGAGGAAAGTCAAAAGCGTTTACAGAGCTGTTTGCAAAATTTAGCAAGCAACCCGTATTATTTTGTTAACATAGTCAAAAGTAGACTAACACGTTTAGGCTTCTATCGTTATAATGATGTAAATCTATCTAATAGTACCTAGTAAATATTGTACATCATAGTACCTAGTAAATCTATCTAATAGAACCTAGTAAATGTATGTAATAGTACCTAGTAAATGTAGGTATATAATAGTACCTAGTTAATGTATCTCATAGTACCTAGTAAATGTATCTAATAGTACCTAGTAAATCTATCTAATGGTACCTAGTAAATCTATCTAATTCGAGTAGTACCTAGTAAATGTATCTCATAGTACCTAGTAAATCTATCTAATAGTACCTAGTAAATCTATCTAATACGAGTAGTACCTAGTAAATGTATCTCATAGTACCTAGTAAATATTGTATCTCATAGTACCTAGTAAATATTGTCTCTCATAGTACCTAGTAAATATTGTATCTACTAGTACCTAGTAAATGTATCTAATAGTACCTACCTAGAAAATATTACATCTTATAGTATCTAGTAAATGTATCTAATACTACCTAGTAAATGTATCTAGTAGTATAAATAAATACATTTCAAAACTTCAAAAAAATGTGACTTCCACGGCCAGTTAGCTAGGGTAAACATTAACTATAATTATAATCTTTTTGACATTTAAAATTCATATTAAATGCATGCCCACAAACAGACACGTGTCAGTTCGCGCTTACAAATGATGTATGTGTACTTGCAAATGAAAATCCAAAGCTCAAATGAACATAAACCCTGCAACTTTTGCTGACCTTCCCTGAAACAGGGGTGTCATTGGCAAAGTGAACCATTATTTTTACATTATGGGTGGTCAGCCTGATTTCAACGTATAAGTCAAGGAACCAATGATAAGGAACTAGTTGCTTAGCACCCTAGTTACATAGACGTCTAACATCGTGTGACGTATTACATAGACGCTGTGTCCGTACAAAAAAAAACGTTTCGGCTCGATTGTGATTTTATCAAATAAATTTTTTTATCAAAAAAAAGGAGATGTTTTTATATTCATCTACAAGTCCTGAAATGTGTATTTTTTTGGAAGATGTAGACTGATTTTTTTTTAGACTACGTGTCTTGTTGTTGCAGCTGCATACATAGATGCAGAAATATTTAATGTGGTAGGTAAATTAAATATTAAAATTGGTACTCCTGCTCGAATTTGGAACACTTAAATTTGAATTTAAATTTCATTCGATCATGTTGTTATTGCCAGTTGTCAAAAATATCGTAACAAGATTTGTTTTTTTTTACATTTTGTACCTACCTTTAAAAATTAATTATTTTACACTTTATAAAAATTATAATTAAACACTTTTCTATTTTCACACTTTTATTAACTTTATTACAATTATTAATTTTAAAACGTTTTCGATCTGTCGAATAATTTATTTATTTTATATTAATATTTTTAAGAGCCATGTGATGAGGTCTGCAGGAGAATTAACATAGACAAAATTGTGTCATCACGCTGCCGGGTTGCAAGGGAGAACGCATACATATGTTTTATTATTGGTTGCTAAGGACGACAGTCCCATACAATACTGACGTTGGCTTGCAGGAAAAAAATCCAAACATAAAAATGTTCTGACTCTATAACAATTAAATAAAGTGATTAAAAATTAAAAATAATTTGGGTGTACGACGTACCTACGTTGATTGCCAATTAATTTAAATAAATAAAAAATCCAACTGTAGAAAACATTTTATATTTACGCAAGTAGATCCTCTTTTTTATTTCTTAATGTATTTAAATAAATCTATGAGATAAGTAGAATCTTAATTTTTTTAATTAAAAATAATTCGCAAATTCTAACAAAAAATAATTTTAGTACTTGTGTAAAAAAATATAAATATTTAATTACTTAAATATTATTTGTTTACCTTTTTGAAGACTGATGAGTTGCTTTATTCACACAAAAATCACCTTCAAAATAAACACTTTGATTTGCGACACCTCAAAATCCGCGTACACATGTACTTCCAGTAATAATAATAATAATACCAATTTCATACAAAGAACACCTCGTTGGAACGTCGCGACGTCTAGTCGGAACTTTGCACTGGAGTGAAGTGAGTGGGACGGAAAATGTACCTACAATACCAAAAGTATAAAATTTTGCGTTCGTACGCAGTGTTGTACCAAATATGTATAAAAACTAAAGTACTCACTAGAGGCGCTGTTGAAGTTTCAGTACATTTTTTAGTAAAACCCTCTGGGTGAGCTTATTTGTAAAGTATACACTTGGGGTGCTGAAATCCTGCACATGCGTATCATTGCGCGAACGTAAAAACCAAGGGATAGTATACCTCAGATACACTATCGTCGAACTGCTTATCACCTATGAGAGGTCTAAATTAAAGGGTCTTTGTTTGTCTAAAAGTGGTTAATCCGACGCGGATTTTGCTGACACATCAAAAAACTTTGAAAGATTGTGTCAGCACCCACATAAATTCATGCATTGAAAGTAAATTATTAAACCGAACGGTAGTTGCCTATAAAAAACAATAAAGTAGACTGCAAATGAAGTGCTTAAATTCAATTATATAATATATCAAGATATAATTCAAGATATAATCCAGTGGAAGAAATTTACGAAAGAAAGGATTTTTTTAAGTATGAATATGCGTACAATGACTGTCGAAGGTCATAAACGGCACAATCACTGTGAAAGGTGTATGTTTGAGGCATTATAAAACTCTCGCTTCTGATTGGTCCATTCAAACCTTTATTGATTCTCGCGGCGCTACCAACCTCACGCAGCAAAATTTCAAGATGGAGGGAAATGCAAAAGTTTGAGATTTCATTTCTCATTTTTAAGATTCAATATCTCAGTAAATATTTATTCAAATTAATTATTATTTATCGGTTCATATCAAATAAATATTGTGTTAGTAATATAATATAGAAAATAATCAATCATGATGATGCAAGATTCGCGGCAACGCGTTTTGCGTTCACAAACGCAAACTTTTGAAATGAAAATTGAAAACTTGAAGAAAATGTTGACATCAAGAGATACTGAAATGCAATTGAAGGCTGTTCAAACTATCAATTCTTTGCTAAATGAAACTGAAACCCAAAAAATGCAGTTGTGTGTTGAAAAGTTGATTATTCAAGATATTTGTGTTTTTCTCTGTGAAGCATCTGCGACCTTCCATGAGCAACTTTTGATGTTGGTACTTTTTTTTTACAACATTATTTTTTATTATCAAATTAAAACAAAAATATATTGTGTTATCCTTAAATTTAAATCATATTATGATCTATTTGTTTGATTTTAAGGAATATAATTCGCTGCCTGAAAAAAATAGCACAAGTGAAAATATTTTACCAAAAATCCTATTCACCGTTTGTTGTGTCCTGTATGGTTCGGACAATACATTTCATGATGAAGGAAAATGGGCATGAGAAACTCATTGTGTACATTTTGTACTTATTGAGCGGAATCTTCACACAGTAAGTGCAACGATCATTTCTTCAATTCTTATTTATTAAATTAATCACAACTCTGAACTTTATGGCCTGTACCAAGACATTGCATCAGAAGACTGTAAACGTTGGACACGGTCAGCCCTGAGTTATGGTTCCATCGATTAAGCGGATTAAGTATATCTTTAATCTAAGCTGCAAAGATTTATTGTAATTTAAGGCTTACACTCAATGCACGCCCACAGGCAGACGCTTGTAAGTTCACACTTATACATGCTTCATATGCACTTGCAAAAAAAAATGCACATGAATATAAGCCTTGCAACTTGTGTTGCCCTTCCCTGAACCGGGATAGCATTGGCAGAAGAGAATCAAGTTTGGGCAGCATGGGAGTTAGCCTCATATCAACCTATTAGTCAGTTAAAATCACTTGAAATCAGTTATTTTAACATTTAAAAATGTCAGTTTGCAACCGTCAAAATCACTGAAATTTTCGGTCTCTTAAATAAAGTTTTAATCTTTCACTTTCATGGACGGTGTTAAATGATATAGTTTTTCTCGGGTCGGGTTTTCCATGTTCTATTTACAGTAATTTTATCTGCCGACGTTTCATTCCCGCGAACGGCAAACATTTTCAAGGCTCGAAGCGACGGGACACCTTTATCCTGTGTTTTCTTCTGGTGACGCTATTATCTGATGTATATTTATTAATTGTGTACCTACCTATTATTTCATTCCATGGCACATGCATTACTATGGAAAACAACTGAAAGATCGTAATCTTGAAAATTTCTTTTAGATTGAACCATTTCAAAATGCAGCCTGTTTTATGCGCATCCAGTTCATACAACGGCTTCCAATTGCTGGACCTGCTGTCAACCATGATGGGGAAGAGCAACACAGCTGTCAACACCAGACTGGGAATAGGCCTCGTCCTGCATTCTCTGATTTCAGAAAAACAATCTAAAATAGAAATGGGACCAACAAGCATAGCACATGCGATGGCCACCATCAAAATGTATCTAGAATTGTTGAAAAAGACCATGACCGATTCACAACAGCGTTGCGGCAACGAAGAAGAACTGTGTTTCTTGTTCAGCATGTTGTGCCACATAAGTCTCAGTTCTTTAAGCTTTCCGTCGATGATCTTGCCGAGAGCTACCTCTAAAAAAGAACAGGCCATGATGAAGCAAGGTTTTAGTATGCAGCCGTTTAAATCGTACGTCGCAGAACATGTTTTTGAAACGACAAAGTATTTGACGAGCCAGATAAAGGTATGTAATTGCAGTGGTACATGGTTGTTAATGAATGTGGTGAAAATGGAACTAAAAAGCAAAGTGTGACTTTTGATACTCAACCACGAAGTATGTAATCTGTATTTATTTTCTAATGTGTTTAAATTAAAAGCAAACCGGTTGATAGCTCAGTTTGTAGAGTGTTTGCATTCCATGCCAAGAGCTTGGGTTCGAATCCCACCGAGGGTGTCAGAAATGATTTCCCGTTTTGGTGTTTATTTCAAAAACCCAAAATAAATTACTAACTAGGTTTACTCAGTATTCACAAGAAATGAGTACCAGCCCTTTCCAGAGCTGGGAAGCCCCCACTTCAACTGAAGTAGGTGGTGTAAGGCCGGCTCCCGTACCTGTAAAAATAAATAGGTTTCACTTGCCACATGCCAAACCATTCTGGGATACGGCAAGAAGTTGCACTATATGTGCAGCTTAATTGTAATTGCAATTTTCATAAGAAGTCAGTCAAGGAAGTTGTGCTTCGCCTAAGAAAAACAAAATGGCGCTCATTAATTTTTTTTCTTCTGCTATCACAGTAGTGTCTTTGCTCAAATATCATGTACATTCATTAAGATATTTTTACCACTTAAAATAATGTTTATCTCCGATACTTTATTGTTGATTCAGGATACCATCCAAATTATGACTCCAATTTTAAATCTTTCAGAATCTTCACAAGTCAGCGACTACTCCAAATCTTGAAGTTTTATTTACATTGCTGGACGCCTTTTTCTCTCACGAAGTCGCTAAAGATGACCACCAAAACTTAGCGGAGCACCTGTGTAAAGAAAACTTTCTTACTTTCTTGGTTAGGCATAAAAATTCAAAGTGAGTAGCAAACATATTTAAAAAAAAGCATTCATTCATTCTCACAATACACTTTTTATTGTGGTGTTGTGTTAAAATATGTATTTCTTTTTATTTCAGCAAAGTTGAGAAAGTAAAAAAGCTGTGTGTGATGAATTTGGCTGAAATTTTGAGCAAAATGAGTATGAAATATCTGCAATATTCCAAATGGAGTCATGGAGATTTTGATTTGAGATCTCATTTACAGGTATTTTTCCCTCGAAATCTGCTTTTTTCTACATGAGCTATCAAAGAAAAAGTAATTTATGTATCTTGGTTTGAAAAAAAAACTTGATTGTCACCTTTGGTTGTATACAAGATTCAACTCTTCTGTTAGATAATCATTTTCGTTGAAGTTTCTTTGTACTATTTGCTATTATAGGAAGGATTGACTGAAAACACAGAAGATCTAAGTCGTTGGGCTGGTTTATTGAACGCCGACTATGCAAGTGATGCCGTTGTGAACACACTTCTCATTTATTTCTATTTCTATTGTTTTACATCACCCAGGTAAGAAAAAACATGAAAACTGTCATCTAAAATTTGATAAATTTAGTATTTAGCATATGTTGAATTCATTGAAGGTAAAATTAATGCATAACATGACTGGGAACTGTTTTAGGTCTATAAATGTCGCCTCTCCGCTTTTGCCGCACCTAGTAGATTTTGTATTGAAGTTTCCAAAATCTGTTAGACCTCCCGAGCCTCTGATGAAGTGTCTATGGTTGTGTTTTGCTGTGAGTCAAATATATTTTATCTCTTAATAATATTATTTAAAAACTGTATTCAGAAGGATAAATTCTCATAATCTGATTTAACTTTTCATGGCATCCAATAGATGGCAGACCTCTCTTCTCCATCATATTCAAATGTAAAAAGTGGCTACATCAAGCTAAACAAAGCAATTAGCAGAGTTGCACACCTTTTGTCGATTTCTCTGGAAAAAGTGTACACTCATGATCCTACGTTAGTAATATGGGTAAACTCTTCTCCAGTTATTCCTACAAATATTCGACTACAAGTGGTAAGATATCGTGCTTCTGAAATATTTTTAAATTTTCATGTACTTTTCTAATTCAAAGTCTTTTTCAGATACAATTATGGCTGGATAGAGAGCAAGCTCTTCCCCAACGGTTGCATACATTGCCTACAGTTTGGTGCTCCCTGCTAGATATCATACAAAGTGGTCCGAATAAGATAGTCAAGTCGGCAGCAAACCAGCTCAAAGAATGTATGGAAAGTTCATGCGACAAGGCGAGCGCCAACGATATGTGTGCAAGCCTGTGGCAAGCATTACCCGATGCCTTGTCATTGTTCGCTGTGGGAAACAAGAAATGCAGTGGTGTTTATGAATTCATATTCAACAAATTGAAATGCAAATCAATACCATCTATTTGAGAAAGTCTAGGAATAGTTTTACAAGTATTTTTCATTAAAAAAAAGTGGAATACATAAAAAAACTTTTTGATTCTCTTTTACAACTAAATCTCTAATATGAAACCTCCTTCAAATTTATCCTGGAATATGTACCTATACTTGCGGCATTCTTGTGCACACAAAACTTTTGATTATCTGTCAATTCCGATCTACTATCATTTATTGTTCATAATAATCATGCACTGCCATCTGCCATCACTAAAAAAATTCAATTCAATACTCCACCATACAATTTTTTCATGCACACTTAAACTATGGCACATTTTTCTGATGAGAAAATTATAATGCATTTAGCAAACAAACTGACATAAACAAGATTGTAGCGTCACACTACCGGGTTTCTAGGGAAACGGAAAACTAATATTTTTTGTCCCATCCAAGTGTGACTTTAGCCCGCCGAGAAAAAAATACAATAAAACGTCTTTCTGAAACTTGCTTTGTTTCACCGAAGAAATCATTATCTGATGCAATAGAATTTGCCATTTTGGATTTTTTTAAATTGGATTTGAATTTGAGTATTATATTCTTGATTGATATTTTTCAGAAGAGTCCCTCTTCTCTCTACTGGACTTATGCAGCTACCGCGCCCCGGTTTCTCCAGATCTGTCCCTGGTGCAGCGCTCTGCTGCTCTTGCCGTCGCCTTGGTGGGCAGTGGGCGGACGACGGCAACAGCTGCACTGACAGGACCCTTGCTGACGCTCACATTTAATCTACTGACCGAGGCTCTCAAGCAAAACGACACTCTGGGTAACGAAAACATAATGAAAATGTGTTTGCATCTATTTCAATATTCCTGAATCCAGAAACATTCACAGCATTTGAATAGTGGATAGGCGACAAAATGGGATTTTTTTCATTTTCTAGATGAGTAGATTGATATACCTCTATCTGGTAATAAAAGTACTGTACTTGCCGTTCTCATTGAATCCTTGAGAAAACTAAACGCAACGCGCTGATCGGTCGGCGTTTGGTGACGCACTGGCCCGGTCCAAACTGTAGTTATTTTATTTTAAGTGTATTATTGTAATGAAGATGTCTAAATTATTTGTGAGTTTGTCAAAAAATAAATTTCAAGTCTTTTGAAGTCTTCTTGTAGGAAAACCAATTTCTTATTTCCTAGAATACAATCTTTGTGTTTTATTGACAGCTTATTTTACAGCAATTGTCTTAGTTTGTGGAGCTCTAAAGTATCTTTATATTTACACAGTAATTTATACTTAAAATCTCCATTAGAAATACTGTTTTTAATTACTACTTGATTAAACTATTTCTTAGGGATTTTAATTTCATATTATATTTCATCCCATAAAGTGATTTGTCTTTTTCAGTTCTTTCCCAGTACATCAACTCAATTGTATTTTTAAAATTGATATTTGAAGCATCGGAAAGTAGCGACGATACAATTTCAATCATTGGACTGAAGACCCTGTCGTTCTCTCTTTTCTATCAAAATAAACACAAAATTGAGGTAATTATAATGCAAATAATAATACCTACAAACATTTAACCCCCAAATGGATTAATTTGTTGTTATTTTTAATTTTCAGTGTAACAATGTAATTGAATTACATCCCGAGTATTTGATCAATTGCTTACGCACAGAGAAGCACTGTGAAAAAGTGTACTGTATACTACAGTTGATAAATATTACACTCTCTGCTGGCAACCCTAACATTCCAGGACTGCTTAATATCGCCTGCAAACATCAGACGGAGAAATACATAAATGTGTTCAAGGCAATATTCTTTAGACTTCAAATGGTTTGCTGCAAGGTAAAAACATGGAAAATAACAATATAAAAAATAAAACAGCATTTTTTTTATTACGACGAGTATATTCAGTTCTACGACCGGTTTCGCAAACAATCCGTTGCGGCGGCTTAATAATTACTAAATGGTCCAGATATGGAATGAATTGTTGAGTGTCATCACGTGAAGGTATGAGGGAGGAAGGGGATGCAGGACGGCCATGTGTCGAGTTTGTATCATCTGGGTTATTCTTGTTTTATTATTTATCTTGTAAGATGAATGATTACAAAGTGAATGCCTCTACAATCGATACAATCATGAAAAACTAACGAAAAGAACTGTCTACAATACAGAAATTAAATAAACAATGAAAATATAATTTCAGGAAACAAAAAATGAAGCCGAAAGTGGTTGGATATGCTTGAATTCAATGTTGAAGTTTTCCGCCAACGACGAAGACCTGGATCTTCTCCTTGAGCTGTCTGCACAACCTTGGACTCACATCCTTATCAAATTTTACCTCAGCCAAAATTCGCCCACAAAATGCAGCAAATATTTCTTCACATTCCTCTTGAATTGGTTGAAGTGCTTGAAAAAGATGAAAGGGATCGGTAAATTAGTGTTTGATGTGAATAAGAATAATATGAATAATCCAGTCCATAGGAATAATGTCATTCTTAGTACATTTATGGCATTCATCGATGCATTCCCTGAAAGTGTGCAAAATAATTTGCACGACGAGAAGAAAAGATCCGTCAATTCTATACTCTGTGAGATTTCAGAGTTTTTTGATTAAGAAATTGCGATTCAAATCATGTCAAATAAACTATAATTTAATTCCAAAGTTATTGTTAAGGGGCTGTCCATATATTACGTCATTCGCATTAAGGGGGGGGGGGGGGTTTGGTCTGCGGATGATGGTAAATGATGTACGAGTACCAAAAGTGACGTTGTTCTTGTAAATACCAATTTCTACAAAATATACAAAATATTATGTAAGTAATATAACATTATTACCTATTAAGCTCATCCATTATTACAGCAAGAGGGGGGGGGTCATTAGATAATGACTATAGGATGATTGTAAGGGGGGGGGGGGGGGTCGAAAATCGGCCAAAATCGATGACGTAATTTATGGACGGCCCCTAAGATGAATCATTTATTCCCTGATATTATGAAATTATGTTAATTAATCAATAAAAAATATGTATTTTTTTGATGACTAGAAGTGGCATCATATTATTTCATTGGAAAAAATCTAGTAGGTACTCAAATCGTTATATTTTCTTTTTCCTTTTTCCATAATATCATATGTAAGTAATTTGTTTTCAAACTCTAGAAACTGAGCTTTGAATATGTTACCATAATTTCATATTCTTCAAAAGTAGCCCTGAAAAAAAAAAATTTTTATGTGTTAAAGAAAAGCTCATTAAAATCAATTGAATATTTTTTATTCATTGTTTTTTACATGTTGTCATAATAATTAATATAAATAAATATTTGTTCAGTTTCTGCTTCTTCCAGACTTTTGTATGAAACACCCTTTGAAGGAATTTAATCTGACGTCTATTTCTCCTTCCTCTAGCTGAAAAAATAAGTCAAATAATTTAAAATTTGCCCACCTAGATTTTTTTTGGTTTGTGGGTATATACGTCATAATCCTAAATCTATTAAAGTAGCTACATTACATTAATTAAGTACTTAAAATACATAATCATATTTTTTTTCTTATTTGTTCCATTATGTACCATCAATTATACTTAAAATACATAATAATTTTATTTCATTGCCTTTCTGTATTTTTTCATAAAAATACCGATGACAGACAGCTCAAAACAAAGAAAGGTAAGAGTCGTCAATCAATATAATAGAAATAGATGATTTCTTATGTCTGTTTTTTCCCATAATAACAAACATAATATGTATTATGAAACAGAATAATAGGTAAATAAGAACAAAAATGAGACAAGATATTAACGTCATAATATGTATGTCAAAAAGAGACATAAAATAAGAAACACAAGGACAGTTCATTTCCTTGACTTATAGGTTGATATGAGGCTGACCACCTATGCTGTAAAAAATGGTTCAGGGAAGGCCGTCAAGAGTTGCAGGGCTTATGTTCATTTGAGATTTGGCTTTATATTGTAGGTTCATATGCAGCAAGTTTAAGCGCGAACTTATACGTGTCTGCTGTGGGAATACATTTAATATTAATCTTAAATGTAATATATCTTTGCAACTTAGATTACAGATTAGGGGCTGTCCATATATTACGTCATTCGCATTAAGGGGGGGGGGGGGGGTGTCTGGTCTGCGGATGATGGCGAATGATGCACGAGTACCAAAAGTGCCGTCGTTCTTGTAAATACCAATTTCTACAAAATATACAAAATATTATGTAAGTAATATAACATTATTAATTATTAAGCTCATCCATTATTACAGCAAGAGGGGGGGGGGGGGGTCATTAAATAATGACTATTGGATGATTGTAAGGGGGGGGGGGTCGAAAATTGGCCAAAATCGATGACGTAATTTATGGACGGCCCCTTACAACATGATGGTTGCCTGGAAACTGATAGTAACAAAACCTTGTTTGATACGCAAATCGGCTCAGATGCTCCATTTATGTTGATCAACGGTAAGAACATTGTTTTTTTACAATAGCTACAAAGCCAGTACATATTAAGAGAATGTTTATAATGAACATATTTATTAAGGTCCGTACGTGAATAGACGGGCAGCTGAGGCAGGAGGCAAACATACATTTTGTTATTAGTTGCTAAAGACCATAGCGGGATATAAGGGTGATGCTTCCCCGCCAAGAAAAATGTTCTAAATTTAAAGATGTGCCCAGTCTATAGAAAAAATCTCTTACCTGGTCATGCTGGTATATTTCCTTATAGCAAGCTGGAGAGACACACTCCCTGATGCATCTTGATTTCGCTATGCCTGCCGCTTGACCACACGCTCTACTCTGCTCGCAAGCTGTTTCAAACTCCCTGAATGTATTTTCCTGAAAATAAAAAAGCCTTTTCAATCACTCCCCTCAAAATTATTACATACAAAAGCGTTCAAAAAGTCTTACGTTCTTGGAAGTCTCCTTGTATTGATATTCGGGAAACGTGAACACAATGTGTGTGTTTTCCTTGTTTGCAAACAAGTCCTGTGTGAGACAAAGTAAAAATAAAATCCAAATACTTCCACTCAATTTGGTTTCCATTCTTTCATTAAGTTTATTGATATTTTACAGAAGATTCGAAAGTCATTTTGGCAACTGTCAAAATTTGTATTTGAAATCAATATCACAGACTCACAGAGCTAGGATCACTTTGTAGAGCAGTCGGTAAAACAGTTTCGAATACACTATTTTCACATCGTACAATAAAAATGGTAGGTAAATAAAACAAATAAGTTTGATAATGAATAAATCAAGAATAATTAAAGATTATTTTGCTTGAATAAAATATAATTTTATGCCCCTAGGTTAATCATAGGAGTTTTTATTTTTGCTGATATATTTTAATCATTTTTGTATCATGAATCTTATTATTTTGCAATAACAATAAGCCTTTATTGTGACTTTATTTTATTGCTATAAAGTTGTCTGAAAAACGAAAAACCATGTACTTAGGTATTTTACGTTTCATAAATAAATTAATGATAAGTTAATTAAATAAAAATACTATCACAATATGATTTTAAATTTCCTACAATTTTAGTTGCTTTATTAAAATGAAATCCAGTTTCTTGACTTCTTGGTTGTTATGCGGCTGACCACCCATACTGTAAAAAATGATTCACTTTGCCAATGTCACTTCAGGGAAGGACGGCAAAAGTTGCAAGGCTTATGTTCATTTGAGATTGGGTTTTTATATTGTAGGTCCATGGGCGTAACCAGGAAGACCAGGGGGGGCAGCTGCCCCCCCCTGGAAGAGAAAAATTGACCTAAATAATCCAAAATTGTATTGCAATTACTAAAATTACCATTATTCGATAATGTCTTGCCCCCCCCCCCCCCCTAGAGGAAATTACGTGCCTCCCTCCCCCTGCCGTCAGCGATATATTTTGGTGACGATGATCTTCAATTTTCCAAAACCTGCCCCCTCCTAGATTTGTTCCTGGGTACGCCCATGTGTAGGTCCACATGCGGCATGTGTTAGCGTGAAATTATACGTATCTGCTTGTGGGAATGCATTTAATATAAATCTTAAATGATATAATATATCTTTGCAGCTTAGATTAGATTAGATTAGATAAGATGATTAAAAAAAATGAGTAGGCTAATAAGCTTGTGGATTGCTAAATTTAATATTGACATTCTGAACATTTTTTAATTTGGAACATTTTTCTCGGCGAGCAATCGTCAGTCTTCTATAAGACTGCTGTCCTTAGCAACCAATGACAAAATATTTGCATGTATTTTTCCTATTAACCCGGCTGGTTGACAATACTATATTTTGTCACGTGCCGACCTCATTGCAAATCTATGTACCTACATAGGTAATTGTTTGCCATATTTGCTTTTGGCACTATGGGGCTGTCCATATATTACGTCATTCGCATTAAGGGGGAGGGAGTCTGGTCTGCGGATGATGGCAAATGATGTACAAGTACCAAAAGTGACGTCGTTATTGTAAATACCAATTTCTACACAATATACAAAATATTATGTAAGTAATATAACATTATTAATAATTAAGCTCATCCATTATGACAGCAAGAGGGGGGGCTGGGGTCATTAGATTATGACTATAGGATGATTGTAAGGGGGGGGGGGTCGGAAATCGGCCAAAATCAATGACGTAATTTATGGACGGCCCCTATGTATGTACGAGTATGTTGCCTAAAAAATCTGTAAGAAAAACTTTTGATAAATAATAAAACCGTTTTATTTTTTAATTTGCCTTTATTCTTGTAAGTATCAAATTAACCATTAACGGTGTACATACAATATTCATTAATATACAGGCATAATGTGACACAAATAATTATTTTTTTATATTAGAAAAACATGCATTTTTTTTACCAAACCATAATTTAAAAAAACATTAATTCATTTTTATAATAATCAAGATATTATATTTATTATTCTTACAAAAATCACTCAAAGAAACACTGCAAAACGGGTAAACACTGCCTACATGTAAATGTTGTTAGATATTTCATAGAATTTTATAGAATTTAGAATAACAGCTGATTGAAGACGTGCGTGTATTGGGGAGGAACATTGAAAAAATATTGAATTGTAAATATTTCATATCCAAAAAACAATGTTCCAGAAATTTATATTTAAAAGCACTGCCTATACCTATAAAAGAAAAACATTAAAAAATGGTTTCACTATATGTACGATAATATAAAAAAGAAAATATTGTAACAAAGTGAAAACTCTATACAGTAACAATGTGACTACAACATTAATATTTATATGAATTATATTTTGTATTCTTTTTTATATATTTTTAGTTTTCATAATTAATATACATTACACTTTTAGAACTCTTTAATATATTTTTTTACACAGGTTAACTCAATTTGGTTAGAAAAACATAATATGTTGACGTTTACAGCTAACGATAGAAGTTTTTGTAATAAATTTTCTTACGCTCTATTTTACACGTAGGCAAAACTTAATGCAATTGTAAGTATACATTTATATATTTCCTATAAATTATAGAAGTATTAACACAAATCAGGTGGGTGGGTGAATGGATAGAACTAAACACAAGTGCAATAAATAATGCCCTAAGCCAATTATTATGGTACACAGTCGTATAAACAGGATATGATGCATTTATGAACAGGAGAGAGAGCTTCTGTGTTGTTCGGCTTACAGCTACGATATTCATACTGGTTAAGAAAGGATATAACATAGAAGTACATTAACATTATAAACATTAAATCTAGAAAGGCGGTATTATTTGGTAACACAAGTATTAAAACATCTAAACAATCCACAAAGCATAATTAAATTAGTTGACTTTCACACAATATGTTAATTATTATTATTACAATGCACCTCATCGGGGAGGTGCATCTTTGGATATATTTTCCTTTTCATGATTACACCAACTGCGTTTGATAATTCATTAAATTTCAATCAAAACTGCTTGTAATTAATTAAATGTGATGTTAGATAAAAAAAATTGATTATCAATTTGCCAGCCTGAGACTCAAAGTTATACAACACAGAAATAAAAAATGTAGAGAATTTAATTTTTGTCACACAATTTCATCCCTTACCTACATAGCTCATTAATTGCTCATAGACGGGATAGTTGTTGATAATTCAAATTCATTTTACTTGTTTCAGTATTCGTGATTTACAAGAATCCAGAAAAAAACATTTCTAGTTGTATTTCTCGATAAAGGTCAGATTTCTGAGGGACTACTGTATTATTTTAACTGACATTTGAGTCGCCTGTTTCCAAAATTCAAATACAGTGAAAAAGTATGTGTTTTTTATATTTTTGTTAGGTACTAATTACCCATAATGCATGTGATTTTTTTAAATTCCTATAAAAAAAAAAATTAAATTAGGCTGATTTATTTGGTGAGCGCTGTTTTTGTGTATATCACACCTCAAGAGCCCTTTGCGAGCTTGGTCGTCGCTGTAGAAAGCGCCAATTCTCAAGCAAGACCCAGTTGTTGTAAGGTTGAATGGACCTTTCAGTGACCGGTCTATGGTAAAGATTTATGAATTTTTCAACCCAGCGAAGAGCAAATTTGAAAATATAAATGGTATATTTTTTGTGCTCTGCCGGGATTCGAACCCATGACCTTCCAGTTACGAGTCCGAAGTGTTACCACCTGGACTACGGACCAGTCGACCTATGCCCTATATATTGACGACAATGAACAAGTTTATCCATGATAAGTTCCAAATTCTGACATCACCGATATAAAAAAGATTGATTTCTGAAAATTGGTTGCGTGTGGAGGTTGGAAATAGACAACTAGTTGAATTCTCAGGCTGCCAATTTGACATTAATATTGACACAAAAAGAGTAGTTTTCTTAGTGAAGATAATTTAGTGTGGCTTGAGGGACTGGTAGGGGTGTGGTGAGGGTGGTGCTGTGTGCGTGTGTGTCTTGGTGATCTAGAGCTCGAAGCGTTTCTTGCGCTCTGCCACTATCCCGACCAGGGGAGAGAGGGAGGCATGGCCCGAGGACACTGAACACCGAGACACCCGGGGGAACCCACTCAGTTCTGGAAACAAAACAACAAAATACCAGTTAGGAATGTGTCAGAGTAATTATTAACTATATGTTAGAACAAAGCGTCTTTTCAATTTTCACATTTTATCCAGGACATTAATGATCACTTGGGCATGAAAGTTAGACACCTTGTATATTCTTAGAATAAACTTCTTTGAATATTTAAGAAATTCTTTGAATATGTAAGTTGTGCTAATGTTCAACTTTGTGCTTTTTCATCGAAGAAAAGATAAGTCTTCTAATGATGTGGAGAACGACTTTGAAATAATATCGAGACACGCATTCTTCTCTAGAACAGGGTTTGTAAAATCAGTTTTATAATTTTATACAAAAAAATGACTAACAACCAATTTAAAATCATTCACCCTTATCATAATTTAATTCTGGTTTAAAGTAATCTTTTCTGTTCAAAAAAGTGAACTAAAACCTGATTTTTGGTTTAACTTGTCTTGTCTTGTCTTGTATCCTGCCGCCTTTCCTCTAGGGGTGGCCAGTACCTCCACACAAGTGCCTCCACTTGACTCTGTCCTTGCATACTTCTTTCATCTCATCTAATTTCATCACTCTTTTCATGCATGCTCTTCTCTTGTTTCCACTCTGTAGATTCCATTCATTCGCAATCTCATTTATCTGATCAATCCATTGTTTCCTAGGTTTAACGAATCTAATAAATAAGGCGGAATGAGTTGAAGTGAGCTTTACCTGTACTGGAGAGAGCCGAAGGTTCCTTGTGCTTTCTGTTTTTGCAAACTGGATTTTTGTTTTGCGCACGACTGACTTTGCTGGCTCCAGAGTCAACTGGCTGGGTCTTATTGCTTTCTGGAATATTTCAAAATTACATTAGTGTACATGAATATAAGCAACTAAGTACCTACATACTTACTTTCAATTATAGGTAGTAGGTGAGTAAAAATATGTCAGAAAAAGTTATGTGCACATTTTGAAGAAATAAAAATAGAAATTCAGTGAGAGGGCATGCCTGAGTATAAAAAAAGAATCCCTTGGCAAATCATTTTGTTAAATAAAAAGTTGAAAACATAATAAATTACGAGTTTGTTATAATACCTACAGTTACAGAGAAACCAAAATGTTTATGTTTATTGTTGACTTCAAATCAACATGGTGAACTTAATTTAATATTGCATCACAATTAATAAGGTATGCTTAAGTCGTTTCCGTTTTGTCAGGTCAGATAGTTATCAAAATAAGCCCCAGCCCTCGATAGTTATTACAGGTAAATAAAAAATATCTATAATATAAGAGTGAAGCTAATCAAGAGATTCTTTAACAATAGTGTGTATAGCCTTAAAATATATTATGTACAAGTGAATATAATAAAATTGTCAATCAATATAAAATATTAAAATGACATAAGTATGTCAGGATCTTCACATCTACTAAATCTAATCTAAATCTAAGCTGCAAAGATATGTATCATTTGAGATTCATATTAAATGCATTCCCACAAGCAGACACGCATAATTTCGCGCTTACACATGCCGCATATGGACCTACAATATAAAAAACCCAATCTAAAATGAACATAAGCCCTGCAACCCTTGCCGACCTTCCCTGAAGCAGGGATGACATTGGCAAAGTGAACCATTTTTTACAGTATGGGTGGTCAGCCGCATACCAACCTATCAGTCAAGGAATGCAATTGCCATGGAACACAAAAGGTAACCAATTAAAAAAGAGACATACCTGCAAAGTAAGTGTCATATGTAAAACCAAGCAAAATATAACAATAAATTTTGCATGAAAATTATATAATTGCCTGGAAACTGATTACATCAAGAGTTACGCAAAGAAGCAGTCTTTTTGGTTCACCAAATACCTCTGATATTTCATCTTTTTATTTTATGTTGATTGATAAATAAAAGAAAGCTAATATCTGATTTCAGCAACAACTCCTACTTAATAACAAGTAATTTTAAATAGAATTCAAATATCAAGTAAGTACGTAGACTCTGTAATTGTAAAAATAAATGTATACAATCATCATTCCCTTGCAGAACTACAAAGGAGACTCAGATTGTCATTTTATTTTTGACAAATCACTCTCATCCCAAATGCCACATCAATGTGACTCTCTTACTGACTCTTGTGCTTGTTCAAAACAACATAGTTTTCAGAAGGGGAGAAATCTCATATAAAGTCCCTCGATCATAGTCTGCCGTACCAACATTGCTCTCAGAATCTGAGCTAAAGTGGAAGCAGATAATCTTGTTATTATAGCATGGACCAATGGGTGCATGGGATTCTTTGGCAGCCAATAAACTTGCACATTAAATCCTTTTTTAAAGAGGGCTACACGTCAATCAACCTTTTTAAATCCACCTAATTTAAAAAATACTGAAAATGTCTGTTTGACAATATACCATGATGCTTACAAACTATGAAACAATTTATATGTTAGTGTTAAAATAGTTGTTGAAATCAGGCATAAGCGGCAGAAATATACAAGAAAAGTAAAGGAGTGTTGAGGTACCTGCTGTGATGGCGTCTTGCCAGACCGTGGCCAGATGCCTGAGGTGTTCCCACAGTGGGGTGCTCGGTGCGCTAAGTCCCTCCGTCCCCTGCCCATGCTATTAGTACAATCATAATACCAAGCTCTCATAAGGACATGAACTTGAAATGAAGGATTATTTTGAGGTTATGCGACTCTCAGATTGGACCCGGCACAAAGTTAATACATTCCTACACGGCTGCAACTAAACGTAGATGACAGCTGAAGAAAGACTACAGGGGAAGAACAAGGAATGTCTTAATTGAATTTTGAGAACCTAAATCAAAATTATAAAGTTGAAAGTTTGTATTTCCCATGGTTATTTGCCTGTCACAAAAAACCGGAAATACCGCCATAAGCTGTGATAGCGACTGTTGTTGCATTACAAATTTTGCAGAGCTTTAGATACACACAGATGCCACTAGATAGCATTGATTTATATATTATTTTTTATTTTTGCTGACATTCCTCGTTTTTCCCTGTAGTCTTCAGCTGAAGAGGAGGACAGATAACTTAACGTTGAATTATCAAAAAAAGTGATGTTTTACAACATCAACAGCTGAATAAATTCTGATTTTCATTACGTTCAGTTTTAGCTGTGTAGGTCCATATTTAACAAAAATCTTGGCATGGTAACGTCACAGGTTTTAGTAAGTCTTAAGTAACCAATAACAAAATATTAGTTACCATACTTCCTAGCAACCCAAGGTGACGTCACAATTGTGTTGTTTATAGAATTTGAGCCGAGTCCATAGCATGCAGCCCAGAACAGTTCTTTGTTATCCCAATTGTTATTGCGATGCCTTTATGATGTACCCCTGTATTCACCAGTCATACTTAAACTTCGCTTAAGCCACGCTAGTGCTTAGAATAGTATATATTATTCACAAGCGCTAGTGAGGCCTAAGGGAAGTGTTTGTATGATTGATGAATACGGAAGAGAGTGTTATTGAAAGATAAATTTAGAAAAGTGTTAGTAGTGAATTTTGAAATGAGCGAAACTCAAAATCTGAGAGATGCATTAATTTTGTGAAAAAGTAATATGATATCTTTATTGATGTTTTTTTGCCTTACAGGATTTTTTTTAATGAAAAGGGAATATTGAAACTAGCGATTTACAAATCATACAAATTACATAAGATTCTCTTAAATAGAGCAATAAATTTTGATATTTTTAGCTTAGGTACAAAATTTAAGGGAGTCAGCTTCATGGGAATAAAAAAATCCATTTCGGATAGTAAAATCCTTAGCTACCTACACATTTTGATAATAAAATTGGCGGTTATGATTTTCTTTACATTTTGAGTAGGTAAGAGTATAAGAAATGATTGACAGAATGAGATTATGACAAGAACCAACATGCACTTTCACCACTTATAATAGCCAGAAGATTACGCATGATATGAAGAACCCAGGTGTAAGACATGTAAAATGAAGTCATGAGATTTTAATATACAACATAATATGAAGTTGATTAAGTTCCTTACACAATATGAAATGAGGAATTGTTAAGACTTACGGGAGACGATCCGTCTCTAATGTTTCCGAGAGGAGCAACATCAGAATTGTTCATTTCATTTGCTTCAGACATCAAATGAGCTCGCAGTTGCTTATTCCTGGAAATAAAAAGAAGCAATTAAGTAAATGATTCCCAAGTTTCGAAGCACCAAAAACAATTGAGAGGAGGACAGTAGTTCATAATTTTTTTTTTAATGCAACTAAAGACACTGACATCTTATCCGTAAAGATTTTCACTTAACGACTAAGGTGGTTCTAATAAAAGTTGTGTACGCTAGTTGATTGCCATTCTGTCCTTCTGCATGAGTATTATCGCAAGAGTGCAAGTTTATTGGTTAGCAAAAAATGCAGCGAACACATTGGTCCGCGCCATAATGACAAAGATCAGCTGTTTTCCATTTTGCTCAGGTGCTGTGAGCTGTATTGGCACATAGAACTATGAATGTGGGTCACGCAGGCAATCAATGATCGCCATCAAGAAGTTCTATATGAGATTTCTCACCTATTCATATCCACTTTGTCACTCAAACCAGTAATGCCTTGATAAAGCAGGAGTTAGATCATCATCTTGGACCGCTTAGACTGGCAATTTCAAAATTATAATGTATTCATAAAGTCATGAGGAACTGATGTTTTATTTGGGTTATAGTGTCAGCATTTTGGGAAAAGAAAGAAAGAGAGTAGAATAAGTAGACAGCTGTGCATGTAGTCACCTGGCATCTAGTTGCATGATGTGTTGCTGTGCTTGTGTCAGCTGTTGTGTCACGTTGCACAGTTTTTCTTCCAAAGCCGCAGACTCCACACACTTCACAGAATATTTCTCCGACAGGGAGAGAATCTCCTGCTTTATCTCCTCCATCTCTTCCCTGCAACAGAAAAAAGTAAACATCAGTAAGTCATTTACCATTACCAAATAAATATTGTCATCTTGTGATATGAAATTTCAACTCACTGGTGTTTTGAATGAACCTGTCCAATGTCAGATCCCTGCTGCGACCGAGAAACAAACTCTCTTTTAAATTTGGTGACTTCTTTTAGAACTTCGCTTTCGTGTGCCTTGCGCATCGCATCCAACGCAGCCAAAGTTGCCTGCGTTTCTTCAGCCAAAGCTTGTTCCTTGTCAACTCTAAAACACAAAGGTAACAAATGATAAGTTTGCATCATGAAATAATTTAAGCAATTAATAACAAAATAAAATGATTTTAATCTTATTATGTACCTGAGTTGTTCTCGCTCCGTCCTATGTTTGTCTTCCATTTCTTGTATGACACGTCTATGGGAGCTCTCCATTGCTAGCAGCCCCTTTTCACACAAAACACGCAGTTGCTCAATTTCCACTTGGTACCGTTGCCTCACAGTGTCGCCTTGTGAATCTGACCCGATGGTTTTGTGATAAGCTGATCTCAGTTGCTCCAGCTGTTGCGAATATTCAGAATCAAGTGTTCCCAGTCTTCGTTCCAGACGACGAGTTCGTTCCTTTAGCTGCGACTGTTCTTGTTCGTGTGTTTCATTTAGCTGCTTGCATTCAATCTGGTGTTGAGCAATCTGCAAGGAAAAATCAATAATGGGATCATATTGTTGTTTATTGTATATTTGTGATTTCATAGTTTTGCGATACCTTACCTGTTGTTTAAGTTGAGCTGTCTCTGTTTCACTGCGCTGAGCTCGTCTTTGAGCTACTTTCTGCTGCTGTTGTAGGTTTGTTACAAGCTCTTCCGCCGTTCTCGCTCTGCCTCTCAAAAGTTCAGCAGATCGTTTGCTTTCTGCGTTGCGCTCTTGTTCTGCTTTCAAGTTATCAAGAGTCTCTTCGTGTTCTGTCCTTAACCTGTTGATAGCACTCTGCAAGCGAAGGCAATGCTGGCAGGGAATATGACTAGATAAAGCTTCAACACTCTTCTTCAATGATTCACACAAGCTCAAGACACCTTGGACTTGATTTCTGTTTTGAGGCTCAGGACTGGTGGATTGCTCCGTGATTTCCAAGTGGTCTTCTCCAATCTGAAGATGTAGATGCTTCACAACAAGTTCCACCTGTCTCAGAGCATCACTGATTTTAATCAGATCTTCTTTATTATCTGAATACTCATCCGAGAACAGTGCTCTGCACTCATTGGAGAAATGTTGGAACAGATAAATAAATTCCGCTTCTTGAGTTGGATCACTGTCCAATGATGCAACTACGTTTTCAGAATTGGACATCTTGTTCCAGATGCTGTCACAAGGAATGCCGTTGGACATTTGGTTAGCTTTATTTTCGAAACCTTCAGTTGATGACGCAGTTTCATAGCCTCCAGTGCACACATAAATTTTGGCATCAATCAATGCTTTGTGAGCAATGACATCAGCTAGTTGATGCAGAAGCTGATGGCTGTCTTCAGCTGGTCTGTCTTCACTGAGAGGAGAGCGCAGCCTCACACTGCCGAGGCATTCTTGGTAACGGCTGCTGATGTCAGCAATGGCTTCTTTCATTTCATATGAGAGTCTCTGATGAGAGGCTTGGAACCACTTCTCTAAGGCTGCTTGCTGCGTAGCCACCAGAGTAAACTTTCCTTTCTTCTCATCATCAAGTTGAGTTCCGTACATCTGAGCACAGCGCATCATCACATGCGATATCTCCGAGTTGATTAATTCATTGTTAACCACGTCTTGTGCTTTGTGCCACGCTTCTTGAATCCTCACATTTTCCAAATTTGTCCTCTGATGGTCAAAGTTCATTCCTGTCTCTGTTTGGTTGTTAAGAGCCTCAAGAATCAATGCTTTTGTCAGCTCCATGAGTTTTTCTGATTTGTATTGGTTGACCATTACCGTGATTTCTTTTTGAGACACCTTTAACATTTCTAGTTCTTTCATTTGGATTGTATTTTGGAACTGAGCTGCGGTTTTATCCATGGTTGAAGTATTTACAAAATTAATTTTCCTAGATAACATCTTTGCTAAGTAATCCATGGAGGTTTTGCAAAGAGTTTGTCGTTTTATTTGGGAGCCGTTTAATTTTAGCTGTAATGACGTAACCAATTGACTAGTTTCCTCAACCTCAGACCTGATCAACCTTTTGAATAGGTTGTCCCCATTGGAGTTGGCAACAGCATCGTTTATCCTGCTTATAAGCACAGCTTCATAAGCCAACTTTTCAGCAAGGAACTCCAAATTCCTCCGCTGATTCAATTCACCTGATTCTAATAAAGCACATTTCTTTCTGTTGATTTCTAAAAGCTTTGTTCTCAGCTGCAGCTCCAACTGGTGCACAATATTAATGATATTGTCATTAATGTCTCCTTCATAAATACTTTCAAATGGTAAGACACACTTATTGGTGCAGTCGTGTAATGTTTTGCTGACATCTGTCAGACATCTTTCAATGGATTTCAAGCTGTAAGATTTATCAAGCACTGGAGATGGAGACCTTCTATTTCTGGATGCTCTTATAGCACTGACTTGGCAAATGCATTCATTCACTTTGTTACGAGACAGAATAACGACATTTTCTAGGCTCTGAAGTCTGTCCAGGAGATGTCTGTGGGAAGATGAGCTAGTTTGGCTGTCGGTGCTTTCTGGAGTACTGGAGAGAGCATCACTCCCAATGAGGCTCAATTTGTCACAAGATTTGGAGAAATCTTTTTTGTTTTCCATGGCATGACCAACTTTTTGCTCCAAGGAACTTAACCTAATAAGCACCTTCATGGGCTCAGAGCTGGTTGCGCTATCTAAAGATTTCCGTCTTAATCTAGCTGACATTCTTTTGAGGGATTTGGTGTCAGCTGCGCTATCTTTCTCTTTGGGAGGAGACTTTTCCTTCACAGGTGATGATGACTTTGAAGGAGATTTGATCACTGGGGCTGCGTTTGTGGGGATATTGCCTCCTTCTAATGTGGTTATTTTATTCTCCAGCTCTAATAATTTTTCCTCCACCTCTTTTCCAATAGAAAATGAATCTTTCCCTTTTAATGACAAGCTTCTTCGTTTATCTCTAGCTTCTGATTTTTGCAATTTGTGTTTCAAGGCTCGAACTTGTTTGTCAGATGCAGATAATTTTTGGGTAAGGTCTTGGATTCTTGCAGCCATCATGGAAATCTGTGATTCGTTGCATTCATCGCGGATCTTCATATCTCTTTGTAGCGTAAGATTAGCGAGTTCAAGTTCATCATACAAGTTGTGTGACTCTCGCAGTTCTCGCTTCATCGCTCTTATTTCATGAATGGCCTTCTCGAACCTGTTTCTCAACTCATCATACTCCTCAATGATTTGTTCTTTGTTCATTGCTTCCAAGTCTTGATCCAGGTCAATGTTGGTGAGATCACTTAATGATTCCATGCTTCGTCCTTTGCCACGTGACATTGACAGGCTGCTACCTCTTCCCTCCAAATCTCTGATCTTCATAAACAATGTCTCATTTTCTTCAGCACCTTTCATGAGTCGCTCATTCAATTGAGAGAGTTCAAGTTGTAAGACTCGAATAGTATCCTGACCATTAGACAACTGCCGGTTTAATAATTCACAATGCTGTGTCGATTCTCTCAGAAAAGCTTCAGTTTCTGAGAGTTTGCTTTCCCACAAATGCTTGTCATGGCTGTACATTTTCTTGAGAGTTTCCAGATTCTCTGCTTCCTTCGTTCTTTTGTTTAATTCATCTTCAGTTTTTTGAAGAGTAGCAACAAGTTCATCCAATCGCTTTTCTCGGAGCACTGATTCTGCTTTGACTTGCTTCAGTCGCTTTAATTCCTTCTCTGCAGAGTTGACATCGCTTTGAGCAACCATCAGTTGCTTTCTTAGATCTTCAATTTCAATGGCTTGTTTGTCTATGGTTGATATGTATGATGATTTTGGTGGCTTTATGATTATCTCATCTTTTCTTATTTTATCTTTGACAATCTGTTTGAGAGGATCTAATATTTCTCGGAGAGACCGATCCTGAAGACTATCAGTTTCATCAAGCTCAGACGGAGGACTTTCATCAGATTGTGGAGACGAAGGTATAGAGGAATTTTGCATATTTCTAGTCCTCACTTTATCCTTGACTCTTGAAATTGGGTTGCGATTTGGTATCGGAGATGGTGGAAGCTGACTGATAGAATCTCCCCAATCCACACTGTCTCTTCGCCCCCCTTCAGATGCGGTTCTATATTCTTCATCTGATGAAAACATGATTGACCGAGGAGTCATTGGTGTCAGAGGTGTAAGAGGCGATGCTGGCATGTTGGAGTCCACTGCTTCCATGTTTTCTTGTCCTCCCTTTTCTGGATACAGTTTCTCAGGGCATTCAACAGGATCTGGCAGGCCTGCTGTGCGCCGTATAGCAGTCATCCAATTAGCTCGAATACCAGCAGTCACAGCGGACAAAACATACTGGCGATTGTCCCAAGTCTGAAAAACAGAAAATAACATTGGTAATCCAATACAAGTACACACATCTTTTCAAGTGACAGTTTTTATTTACAATTTTTACTGAAAGAAAGAGAAATGCAGTATTTTTTTCTTTTTATAGTTTAGAGATCAAGCGGCTGAGGGCCTTCCCAAGGATCTACCATATTTCAAGTTGACTCTAGATCCTACATGCTCATTGCTCTCCCATTGATGAACAATCATACAGAGATTGAAGTTACTGACCCTAAAGCAATGCTCGGATTGTGTTCCTTCTGTTCTTTGCAATATCCACAAAATGAGTTGCATGTTTCCAAAATCTACTTACAGTGAAAAATTACTTTGTTATATTTTGTCAAGGGATATGTGCCCACAATGCATGTGTATTTTTTCGTTCATATCTATATCCAGACTAAAACCAGTTGTTAATGATTATTTCCCAATTCTTCCATCGCCGACATTACAAATGTTGATTTCTTCAAATTGGTTGCGTGTGGAGATTGCGAACTTAGGAAACAGAAGACTTGAATATTATCATATCGGCTGCATGTTCTCCCTCCTCTGACCCACGCCCTGTATATCCATCCAATCCAGGGATGTGTCACAGGACTCGCATGCAAAACATTATATATACATGCAAGTGGCAGTAGGCCCTCCCGTGAGGCCAACACTCTCTCCAGTGTAAAACAAGACAAGGTGGCTCAGAACACAAACAAGCAATGATAGCCATAAGTGAAGGAATTTAAAGGCTCGATGATTTCAAATTACACCATGTTGGGTTTCGGTTCTGAGCATCCTTTGTAAGTTTTGACTTAAAACCACAGTGAGCGTGATGTTAGTGAAAATGTTCAAGAGGCAATCTCCTGACTAAGTTGCCAACCACCGGTGGACAACAAAATAAAAAAAATATAATTAAATAATCTAATTAGACTAAAGAGTTCTCGCCATAGCTTGGGCATACTTGGAAAAAGCTTCAAAGTTGGACTTATTGGCAACAAAGTCCGCATATCCGATAGGGCCAACTGCTGGTTGGATAGCGTTGAAGAGCACCTTACGACCTACAGCTCAACTATTCATGATTTTGTGAGCAATATCAAACCTTGATGAGGAAGCCAAAGGTTCTGGAGGCAGTTGCTTCGCTGACTGCTGCCACACCGTTGAGGTCTATCACCCCGTCCATGATGCCGCAGTCCTCCGCGCTGGGGTCCCTGTAGTAGAGAAGGGCGGCGCCCCTCAGGACGAACCAGTGGCGGGAGGGGGCGGAGGCGGGGGCGGAGGCGCTGGGGGCAGTCTGCCGCATGAGCCAGCCCTTGCGCATGTTCAGCAGACCCTCCGCAGGCAGTTCCACGCGGGCAGCCGCCCCGCGCACACATCCGTCGGGGTCCCCGCGCACCTAGAATGGTATTTAACAATTACTGTAAAAATTGCTTGAAAGTAAACACAGTATTTAAAAAAAAATGTATTTAATAAAAAATATTATGATTTCTGTGACTTTTTATTATTATTATTGTATACAACAGAAGCGCTATTTTGCTAAATTCCTTGCGATTTTAAGGCGGCCGGATAGCGATTCCTGTCCAAAAATAAGGTGTACTGTGATTTTTTATTTATTTATGGAGCTCTATCGCAAGTGCAAGCAAGCTCCGAATCGGATTGATATCCAAAATGTAAGGAATTTAGCAGAATAGCTCTTGAGGTTACCCTAATTACAGTGCACCCTCACAGCTATCAGCACGCTGG
This sequence comes from Agapetus fuscipes, assembly GCA_951799405.1. Classification (NCBI taxonomy): domain Eukaryota; kingdom Metazoa; phylum Arthropoda; class Insecta; order Trichoptera; family Glossosomatidae; genus Agapetus; species Agapetus fuscipes. Next base: position 3,870,524 of record OX637350.1, read on the forward strand.
GAGGAATACTATCGCTAGATTTTTAAATCTTAATAAATTACACTGAAAAATGTCTATATTAGACTTTTTTCATCATTTATTTGAAATAAATTCATAATATACTCTTTTTTACCATAAATCTATTACATTTTTTTATTATATCTTTGTAACGCTATACCTCACCAAAAAGAGACTACTTAGCTCTTGTTTGTGGTGAGGGAATTAAGAGCTTACTTCAACGAACTTATAGCGATAGTTTTAAGAGTTTTATACTGCAAGTCACAGGGTGTTGCGACACAACATCAGTACGGATTTTCAGTACATGAAATAAATCATGTCTTCGCCTTCGGGTGTACTCGTCAGGTACATAAAACCTGTAGCCCTCTAACAGGGTACTACTGTCAATTAAGGAATATATGTGTAATTCCTTGACTTATAGGTTGGTATGAGGCTGACCACCCATACTGTAAAAAATGGTTCACTTTGCCAATGTCACCCCTGTTTCAGAGAATGTCGGCAAGAGTTGCAGGGCTTATGTTCATTTGAGTTTGGATTTTATTTGTAAGTACACAATCAGCATTTGTAAGCGCGAACTACACGTGTTTGTTTGTGGGCATACATTTGAGAGCTTTGAATGAATATATCCTTGCAACTTAGATTATAGATTATAGATATAGATGTGTGGCTTAGTTGAAAATAAATGGTTCAGCTCCTTACGTATTTGTCCGGCATGTCTGTCTCGTCGTGCGGCTTGTCCTGGGTGGGAGGATCCGGAGCTGGTGGCGGAGGTCCCTCCCTGGGCCTGGTGAGGTGGGCCGCGATGTCCTTGAGGAGCACCTCGCGCTTCGTCTGCTCCTCGTACTCCTCCAGCAGGATGCGGTGGTGCACGGACTCCGAGGATTCTGGAACAACGAAATGCCGTCATTTTATAACGCGAATGCTTTAAATAGATGGAAATTAATATTGTGCTACTTCCATCGAAGATCAGCGATTATCATGGCTATTTTGACTTTGGATGATGCGGCTCAAAACAGGGACTTGGTGGTTTTGTTGGTTTTCAACCACAATGTGATTGGGGCATACAGCAACAAAAAAGCTCTTTTGGTTGCTTTTCAAGCCAATGATGTAGATTGCAAACAAAGCCAGTGTAGCATGAAATCCGAATATGAACAAAATATACATATCTGTGTATAGCTTAATCCTTATCCAACCTCTTATAATGGTGTAACTTTTTGCCTACTATTCATCTAGTAAGAAGTGAGGTACGCAACGCAACTAAGCTACACATATAGAGCAACTTCTTGCCGCCTTATCCCGTCAAGGGTCTCGCATGTGGCGAGTGAAAGCTATTTATTTTTACAGGTAAGGGGGCCGATCTTACCCCAACCACTTCAGTTGAAGAGGGGGTTTCTCAGCTCCCGAGGGGGCTGGCACTCATTTCCTGTGAAAGCATAGTAAGCATTGCCGGTATTTTGTTTTGGGTTTTGAAATAATTCTGATACCCTCGGTGGGATTCAAACCCGAGCTCGCGGCATGGAATACCAACTGAGCTGTCGACCGTACTGCACACATTTAGATTTATGAGAAAAAGCTACTAAAAAGTGGGCATTCTATAACAATTGTTTTTGATTTTTTACCAAGATACTAGAAGCAGATTCTAGGCGTGTTTCACTACGCTGTTTGGGCTTATGAAATTATCTGTTTGTTTCTACAGGTATCCAAACTTTACACATTTATTTCGAGCTATCGACCAGAGAATGTTTTTAGATTTTTCAATACTTTGGCCCCGGTCGATAGCTCAGTTGGTAGAGTGCTTGCATTCCATGCTGTGAGCTCGGGTTCGAATCCCACCGAGCGCGAGGGTGTCAGAAATGATTTCCCGTTTCGGTGTTTATTTCAAACCCCAAAATAATAATACCGGCAAGGTTTACTTTACAAGAAATGAGTACCAGCACTCTCGGGAGCTGGAAAACCCCCACTTCGGCCGGCCCCCTTACCTGTAAAAATAAATAGGTTCAACTCGCCACATGCGACCCCTTCGAGGATAACGCGGCAAGAAGTTACACTATATGTGTAGCTTAGTTGCGTTAAGTTGAGCGTTTGCGTTTGCGTTTTGGCTACACATTCAAACAATCACACTTCAATGTTAACCAAACCGCACAATTAAGCACGCATCTACCTGCGCGAGCTGATTTCAAATTCGCAAAGTAATTTGTTGCCTTCAAAATCATAGCAGGCGGCCCCGCCCAGAACCAGAGAGTGAGCCGGCAGCGTTATTATCAGAGAAAAGAAGCAAAAGGAAGAGCAAAAGAAGCAAAAAGACGGTGCAACTGCGTGGAGATCTAATTTGCAATCCATCACGAGATGTGGGGGAACGGAGGGGGACGCAAATTGACACAAACTGTGCAGTGGAGGAACCTGGAGCGTTATTTTGCTGAATTCCTTACACTTTGGATATCAATCCAAGTCGAAGCTTGCTAGCGCTTGCGAAAGAACTCCTTAGATAAAATATCATGGTAGGTACCAGTGGCGAAGGGTGCCATATAAACCGGTTCCCATCGGCTTCCCTTTTAAAATGAGGCAACAAAGTAGTAAAAAAATACATTTAAAACCAAAGAAACAATACGTATTTTTTCCCTATTGAAACCATGCAGTCTACTTTATAATCATTTTTGCCTCATTTTAAACGAGAAACCGATGGGAATCGGCTTGTATAGCACCCTTCGCCACTGGTAGGTACCTACACCTTATTGAAGGTCGTAAGGAATTTAGCAGAATAGCGCTTCTGATTCGGTTGTTTCATCTGTAGCTAATATAAACTAGAGTTTAAGAATGCCAATTGAATTGTTAAAATTGTGCAACATACACAAAATAAAACAGTTTGATGGGAATTAAATCTATAGCGGTTCATTGTCATTTCAGTAGATAAAACCACAACTCTTCTTCTTCCTCTTCTTATAAATCTAGGATCTGTTTATTGTGGAACTCCCTCCTGTGATGCAGAAGACCAGCTGTTCTTCCATCTTTTGGGAGGGTGACCTGGTAGACGCTGGCCGTCCGGTATCTCCTGTGCCACGACTCGGGATATCCTTCTTTCGTTCATGCGGTCTATATGGTCCCTCTATAGAACCGTCTCCTCTTTCTGATCCATTTTTCCTCCGATTTTCTTTATTGACAACTCAAAATTTTCAACCCGGCGAAGATCATATTTTTTGTGCTCCGTCGGAAATCGAACTCACTACCTGCCGATTACGATTCAGTAGTTAACCACTACACTACGCACCGATAAAAAATAACAAATAAATAAAATCTCTTGTAGGACTTGGATGCAGTAAGGAAAAGAAATACCTCTCTGCTCCAAGAGACTTACTAAGGGGGTGGATGTGTAATTATGTGAGCTCGGGGGGACCCCGCGGACTCCGCCCACTAGCTAACCTTCCAGAATCTCGAGTACAAAAAAATGCTTAAATCTAAAATGTATGAAATATTCATCGACAGTCCTAGAGAGTGATTTAGTTTTTAATCATTTTTTCGATTTACGCTATCGAGGTGAGTTTACGCATGCTGGTGACCGCTGAGATAAATGCACACAAAAAGAGACCATGAAAAAAATTACAGGTAAGTCCCCGCGACGTTTGGGACCCTAAATGGGTTTTTAAATTTGTTTTCGCAACCAAGATGCATTGTTATTTGAAGATATTTTTGCGAGGATTGCATTAAAATATTAACCTAGGTATGTCTGGAACAGTACCCTTAGTACGAGTTGTAAAACTTGAGTAATGTAAAGTTTACGGCAATTATTAAAGAGTGATTTTCCCCAAAATCTGCTGTTTTTGTTTGTTTGAACTTGATTTTCTTCAGCACTGTAACTCTTTTGCTAAGACCACAAAGTGTAAGAAACAAAAACGGCAGATTTTGGGAGAAATCACGCTTTTATATTTTCCGTAAACTTTACTTTTCGCAAGTTTTGCAACTCGTACTAAGGGTACTGAGCGTTTAGAAGTGTTTCTGATTGCGGCTGCAAAAATAAAAAAATAATTTAGCTCTTATTAAATTAACTTGAAAATAAATTAACAAGGGCTTTGTGATTGGATTCCTTTAGATACTAAATTAAAGTAGGTATTGAAATTAATCTGTTAAATTTAATTTAAATAACACACAGATTTAATGATTTAATTAAAAAAATGAGTGAACTAAAGGATTTTAGATTCAGCGGATGAAAAAGTTACAATATTTCAAATTATGAAAAACTTGTGGGATTAAAGACTTGGTTCCGAAAATTCACATTTTGTTTATTTGGCTTTTATAAGCCTTTTACGAATTTTTGAATGATAAGAAACTAACTTACAAGTACTAAATTCAATCACTCGGTTACTGAGACTAACAAAAAATGCAAAAAACACTCATTGTTGCAAATTTGCAATGCAATAATGTAAAATAAGTGATTATGCAGATTTATCATTTGGAGGCGAGTGCAGAGACTGCCCAATAATTTCCAGCTTCGAAAAATAATAATAATTCACCTGCGGCCGATTTCGGATGCTAAACGAAAAAAAGGTAACAAGACTCATCTCGCGAAATTATTCCAAAAATGCCTTAGCAACGTGGCGGGGCGTGCGAGAGACGCTGTCGGCCCGGCACGTACGCGCAATTAGATCCACTCGCATTCAGATTCTTATTGTCCACTCCGCTCTAAAGTCAAAAAGACATGCATTCATAATAGGTACGAGTTACAAAGATGTATTCAAATTTAAAATTCATAATATGAAATGCATGACCATAGACACGAGTAAGTTCGCGCTTACAAATGCTGCATGTCTTGTCTTGTATCCTGCCGCCATTCCTCTAGGAGTGGCCGGTACCTCCACACAAGTGCCTCCACTTGTATCTGTCCTTGCATACTTCTTTCATCTCATCTAGTTTCATCACTCTTTTCATGCACGCTGTGTACTTGAACTCAAATGAACTTAAACTGACCTTCCCTGAAAGTGGGGAGACGTTCGTAAAGTGAACCATTTTTTACAAAAGACAGAGTCGGCTTCATACCAACCTATATGTCAAGGAATTTCATTCATCAGGAAAAATATATGAAAAACATGAAAATCTATAAGAATTATCAAACGACACTGAGTTACACATATAGTGCAACTTCTTGCCACGTTTTGCCCGAAGTAGTCGCATGTGAGCTGTTGCAAATAAGCGCTTATATTAATAATAATAGTAATTCGCCAATTTTAATAGCGCCGCTTTACAAAAAAAAAAATAGTCTTTTTCGTGTTCCTTTAAATCTTTCAACAAAATACTAAAGAAAAAAATGTATACAATATTCGAAACCGAGTACTTTTTATTGGCATTTAAAGTAATTAAAACACGAAAATATGTATAGTGTCTCATTTTTTGTAGTAAAACAAAAAAAAACTGAAATAAAAAATGGTTGGATTTCAGAACACTTATGTAGGATTGGTGAGTCCTTTTTGTGCTATAATTGAATTTTTATGTTGTTATGAGTACAAATAATAAATGCACAGACGACTAATGTGGTGGGAAAATCATTGATGAAGCTTTTTAGAATGAAGATAAAATAAATACCTTTGAAATGTTGTGTAAGTTTTTTGGATCTCTTGCTATCACCAACAATGCAATTTATCCCCATATGCACAAATCTAATCGGACACTATCACAAATATTTCACTATTTTGATACACTTATCTTGTAAAATATTTATTGCACGTAAACACAAAAAAATGTTTTAAAATATTTTTATTACAACTATTTTATAGTAGTACTACAAATGCAACTGTTTTCGAATAGCGATTGGCCGGATTGAACGCGTTTCAAAGACTGTTCACATTTCTCTGGAAAAATAAAGAAACTCATTCAAATATCCCCGCCACGCAGTAACAATGTGTACTGTTATTAAAAATATATATAAGTTAATAGAACAAAAGAAGAATATTATCGCTGCGAATCGATCAATTAAGTACAAGTAGACGAAGCATCACGGTACAAGAAGTATCTGGGTAAATGAAGCGCACTTTTTTTTTGCTTGTTCACTTTCGATTCCGCCTGCGTTTTTCCACGGGCACGCCATTATTTCGCTAATATTAAAAATAATGCTTCATTAATATGCGCATATTTTCTTGCGAATTAAAATTAATGGACGGGAAAAGCACAAGAGTGCAAACAAAATAAAAATATATAAAGCAGCTAGTGTGATTATAATCGTTGAAGACTTCATTCTTTACGTAAAAAATATTATCACTGTGTATTTATCAGACAGCAAGATGTATTGTTTATTTTTTACACTTGTAGGCAAATAAACATAAATAATAAGTGGTTTAACGTAGGCATTTTGGACTTTAATAACAAAATTTTCACGCATCAAGAGATATGCATCGTGTCCGAGTGGACAAGGCACGCGACTTTCACTCAGATGCTCAGGGTTCGATTCTTAACATGACAAACTTTTTTTGTTGGTTTTTAATTGTTTTTTTTTTGTACATTATCACGCACATATTATTCAATTATGTAATGATAATAAAAAAGAAGTAAAAGTATAATCAAATAAAAAAAATCATATAAGTGAATTAAAGCTCAACGATCGGTCACAATACAAACCGGAAAAATGAGAAGGTTCTAACGTTTTTTCATAGAACTATGTATATACATAGATACCTATAAGAATAGCGACTTCTATAATCTAAGTTGCACAGAAATATTAAAATGGAAATTAAATAGATGCCCGAAAGCAGATAAGCAGGAAGTTAACACATGCTCAATGGTACAAAAAAAATCAAATGAAAATAAATACTGAAACGCTTGCTGCTGTTCCCGAAAAAGTATGACATTGGCAAAGTAAGACATTTTTTACGGCCTCAGTCTAACCTATCAAGGTGTTAACGAACTTTAATTCCAGAGATTCATCATACCTACTATTTACTAGAGGTCAATTGGAAATAAAATCGTTGTTTTTTTTTGCCTTCCATGGATTGTAGAGTTCACATCAGGTCCATCCAAGAAAGTATCTCCAGTTGGTTCGCATGAATAGACAACATCAAACAAAAGTTCTTCGGCAACACAAGCGGGGCATAAAGCAGTCTCAGCCGCCGTGGCAGCCGCAGTACATTATGGAAAACAATCGACGTCTGCTGAGGAAAATATTCCCTGTCGGCAACTAAAGAGTGACTGCAACTGGACCTAAGTACCCAACGGGTAGCTTGTGCATCTCGAGTCAGTCCAAGAAGTCACCTTCAAGGGTGAGCCAAGTCCTTGAATTTGAAACAGGATGCCAAGTATGGAACATTACGATCCAACTCAATTATAGAGTTTTACCAAAAAGATATGGAAAGTAAATCGCTCATTCAAAGTGCTGTTATAGTTTTCATATATTTTTGTTAAGAGTTTAAACGTGAAGTTTTATATTTATAGCACAAAGAACTATAACCGAGCAAGAACTTGGGCCCGGTATTTTCAATGTTAGCTTATGTGACTTTCAACTGATAAAAATAACTACTCACACGATTGGCGTGTGTGCGTCCCTTTCTTTCAGTATAAAGTCGCTTTGCAAAAAGTTGAAAATACTGGGCCTTAAACGAGCTTGTATTGAATAAAGTCTTTTTTTTATTATGAAGACGATACAGCGCTACGACAAATCTTGTGATCCTCAACAAAAGTCTTCATCGTATTCATTAAATAAACTACAGCACTTGAGTGTTTACCAATATAAACGACTTATAAAACTTTCTTCTACGCTGCTACGACGCTGGTATGGTCAAGTGGATAAGGCGTCTGTACTCAAATTACCGTTAAACGGGAAATCATTTCTGACACCCTCGGTGGGACTCGAACCCGAGGTCTCAGCATGGAATGCAAGCACTCTACCAACTGAGCCATCGACTGGATAGATCTAAACCAGAGAGAATAATGATTTCAGATGGGAGATGTTGCGTTGAAAAACATTGACAATGATGTTGGTCTACATTATGGCTGTGGCATGAAACAATACATACAGGCTCGGCAGGCGACAAAAGATGCATAAAGTGCGTCACTGTGAGCCCGAGGCGGGAGCTACCGAGCCGCTCTGGAGAGTCCGAGAACGAACACAGTGCGCGGGGACATGGGCGTAGCTAGATATTTATCATGGGGGTGTGAAATAATGCAGATTGTTGAAATATTTGTGAGGTATTTTTTCATTAGGTAGTTACTTGTACGAGGGTCACGACCCTCAGCAATTAGGAATAAGATCAAGAAAAGAAAAAATATGTGTGCCTAAAAAACAGAGCTCTTTATTCCTTTATTTCTACAATACATTCTTTCAAGAATCAAAAAATAATCTTAGGCTGGTCGATGTCTTAGCTGGTAAAATGCTCGCGTTCCATGCCGAAGGGCTAAAGTTCGATCCCGATCAAGTTTGTCAGAAATAATTTCCCGTTTCGGTATTTAATCAAGCTTAAAATGAAAATACCGACAAGGTTTACTCAGCTTTTGCTTGAAATGAGAACCAGCCCCCCTTTCCCGGTAACTGGGAACCCTTCTCTACTTCAAATTAAGTGATTGGAGTAGGGCCGGTCCCCTTACCTGTGAAAATAAATGTTTCCACACGTTACCTACAACCTGCTAGGGTACAGCGCGGTAAGAAGTTGGACCTTATGAGCAGCTTAATTGCGTTTATATTTAATCTCATAACTTTCAATCACAAAACATTTACAGAAGCAGTGTGTCCCTATTTCGAGTCGTAGCATCGATGGTGAATTATCATCGATCATCCTTATTAGAAATGGCACCAAAAGAAGAAGTGGAAGATTGAATATTAATATTAAATTTTAATATATCTTTGCAACTTAATTATAGATACGCTAATGAACTTGGAATACATGAGAATGCGTAAAGCTTCACAACATGGTACGGCCGCGGGGAGCGCTTTCCGCCTTGGTTTGGAATAAAGACCAATAAAATGACAATGTTACTGGCGAGTTATTCAATGTGAAAGGCAATGAGAGAGCGCGCGTGTGTATGGAATCATCTAGCAAATAATGTGAGACATCCACGTATACAAAGTTAAAGAGGTAATTCAAAGAATAAAGGGTCTTTACGGTATGAATAAGTGGCGGAACAATTTACAGGTGCTTGATTGTGCAATGCTTGGAGAGCGCGCATTTTCAGTTGCTGGTCCTCTGGCCTGGAACCACCTGCCACATCATGTGAGAGAGCTAGAGGACCATGGAAAGTTCCGGAATGCACTGAAGGCAAAACAAATTTCTGGCATCATTTGCACAAGCGCCCTTGGAGTGACTACATCACGAATGAAGCTATAAAGAAATCATCAACTCATCATCATTATCATCACGGACCGGTCACTTCAAGGTCACTCTCTGTTGTTGGAGACGATAACAAGAGCGTGATACCCTGGTTATCACCTAGGGGGGATAATTTTAATTGTGCAGAGATGGCGGTCTCCCCTTGAATAATAACCGCCAGGATTCGAACCCACAAACTTCCATTTACTAGATCACGGACCGGTCACTTCAAAGTCACTCTCTGTTGTTGGAGACGATAACAAGAGCGTGATTGTCACCTCGGGCGGATAATTTAATTGCGCAGAAATAGCGGTCTCCCCTTGAATGATAAACGCAGAGCGACGCGTTTGTTGGCGGCTGCGGACAGAAGCATCTCTCTGACAATTAAAACCGCATTAAGGAGCAGGGAGAAGCAATGGCCTCCCAAACTATTGTCACGATTTGCTTGTGTTCAATTTTGATTAAATTTATTTTAGAATTTGCTCAGTTTAAACTTTTGTACTTCTCCCTTAACGGCTCTGGTACTAATGCGTCTTCAAAGAACTGCGATCTGTTTTTATAGGTGACTAAAGACTATTCTAGCATACACCAGAAGTGCTATCGTGCTAAATTCTTAAGGCGACGAGATAGCGATTCGTGTTCAAAAATAAGGTGTACTGTGATTTTTTTATCTATGGAGTCTTCAAGCGCTAACAAGCTCCAACTTGGATTGATATCCAAAGTGTACGGAATTTTGCAGAATAGCACTTCAGAGCATGCCAGAATCATCTCGAGCAGAAGCTTCGAGTAAACACAACGAGTATATACAACCATCCAACACGGGCGTGCATCCCATACAGGCACATGCGCCTAATAGGTAGGCAATTTATGATAAAAAAAAACCATTTTAAGTTCGATTTTCAGGTATAAAAGTCAAAATTTAAGTTCAATTGGAGCCATCGTTAGCACTTCAGTCTATTTCAAATGAGTTATTTTAAACGAATTGGAGAAGATATAAAATATTTATTCCAAAATGAATTTGCTTATACCCTATGCACGGGCTTGCCATCCAGTCTTGACACACATATACAAGTAAATAAAAACACACAATCATAAGTAGGTATACATACACAGATATAAACTCTTACATTCGTAACACTATTATGCCACGCAGGACACATAGCGATATCTGTTTTTCCCTCTATGTAACTCACAAGACGGGATATAAGTTATTGTCAAATTTATCAAGGACATATATTTCTTCCGTAGTTTGTTAATTATTACGAATCGCTGTTCCATTGATGATTCCATATTATCTTGTTCACTCACCAATCTTCAATCTGAGTAAACAAACTCACCAATCTTTTTCAACAGATTCATGTCACCTTCAACTGTTTGTTTTTGGCACAGAATCTTAACCCAATCCACACTCATGGATCAACAATCTTCAAATTCATTTTATTCCACAATCTCACTGACCTTCGGGGATCCATACAGACCACTTTGGGAACAAGTGGTGCCTGCCCAGAACTGACCTTGGTCAATGCGCTCGCCGGTTGTGGTCCGAGATGCGCTGATTCACCTCCCCTTGCGCCCCTTCCCTCTCCCGCCCCCCAACAGTTCCGCCCCTGTCGCCAGACTTATTCAATAATTTAACCTGATTATAATAACCCGTCTGTAGGCGATGCCGCGGATCATGGGCGTAACCGAAACAAGGAAAAATAATAATAATCAAGCAGCAAGTTCATGAGCATCTTTTTTTTTTCATAATTTACGGTAATCAGGTAATTTACGTATTGTTCGAGATGCGCACATATTTTTTGTAAATATGGAGTGTCCGGTTTCAAAAAAATCATTGGTGATGGATGCCGTCTAAGCTGTAGTAAACAAACTAATATAATATTTTTTTTCATGATAGTTTCACTTCAGAATGGTAAACTATAAATAAGAAAAACAAATGGTATTTTTACGTATTTTTTGTGGATCTGAAAAACCCTCTACGAAAATTGGTCGTCGCTATAGAAAGCTCTTATCTCAAACTGTGAGGCTGGATGAATTTATATTCTATGCCGACTTTTAACGAACCTTGTACCATGCGTAAATTTGTATGTGCATGTAGGGTACCTTGAAAAAATTAATAGTTGTTTGACAATGAGGGCTGAATTTTATTGAATTTGTAACTTTTTTCTCGGCGAGCAAACGTCATTATTGTATAAGACAGCCATCATTAGCAACCAAAAATAAAAGATTTGTACGCTTTTTCCTTAGCAACCCGGCCGGGTGACGTCACAATATTGTCTATGACAATTCACGTCATTCAAAATATTATCAAAAAAGTCCATCCAGCCTAACAGCAACGGGGTATTGCTTCAGAATTGGTGCTTTTTAGCGACGAGCAATCTCGTAAAATCCGGTCGATAGCTCAGTTGGTAAAATGCTTGCATTCCATGCCGAGAGGTCAGCCTTCACAAGAAATGAGAACCAGCCCCCCCGGGAGTTGGGAAACCTCAACTTCAACTGAAAGTGGTTGGTGTGAGGCCGTCCCCTTAAAAATAAACAGGTCCCGAATCGCCACATGCGACTCCTTCGGGGATAACGGAGGCAAGAAGTTACACTATATGCGTAGCTAAATTACGTTTTTTTTTATCAATGAGTAGAAAGAAAAAGCTTGAAAGGAAAACATTTTCAGAAAACAAAAGAATTCAAATTGTTGTCTACGCCATTGTATGCCTAAACAAAAAAAATATCCTGAGGCACTCTAAGGTACTCGTATTTTCTGTAGGGCTAATCTAATTTTAATGATGAATTAGTCCAGATTACTTTAAATCGACAATGATTGAGACAAATGACAAATGTCGTTAGTCAACAGAACCTGGGTCACTGGATTTAATGTTGGTATTTAATAAAATAATGCACAGTAAACCTGTTATTATATCAACGTAGAAGCAATTAAACGAGATGACATTTAATAACTCCTTTCCAGTCAGAAAAAAAATGGATAGTCATATCATCCGTGATGTTCATGATGATAATTTTCACAAAATGTGGTCTCGGGAGCTGGGAAACCCCCACTTCGACTGAACACGGTTGGCGTAAGGCCTCCTTACCTTCGTGTTTAATCTCAAATCTTGTGTTGTCAATTATTTCAATCTACGATCGAATACACGTTGAAACAATGTATATGGGTAGATAATGAAGTATTCCGAATTCAAGAAGCATGAAAGGGTTCGTATGTGGCGAGTGGAAACTATTTATTTTAACAGGTAAGGGGGCGGCCTTACGCCAGCTACTTAAGTTCGGAGGAGCTGCTCAGCTTTCAAAAGGGCTGGTACTCATTTCTTATGAAGATTGAGTAAAACTTGCAGTATTTTATTTTGGGTCCGAAATAAACAGCAAAACGGAAAATCATTTCATGGAGGGATTCTAACCCGAGCTCTCAGCATGGAATGAAAGCACTCTACCAACTGAGCTATCGACTGGACTACGTAATACAAAAGCATTAAAATACATTTTTCGAAATTGAAAAAAAATGGAAAAACAACATAAATAAATATAATTCATTGAAAAATTATAAAATTAAATAAATAATATTTAAATGCAGCGGAAAATATACATCATAATACTTTCCACAATCAATTCTTATCAAATCCATGAAATTATTTCCACGTATTTTTTTAATCACTTTAGGAAAACGATATTTGTAAGCAATTACTAATTTACGAAATGTATCAGAAGTTTACGATATTACAAATACATATTACGAATTAATTAACGATAGCATGGAAAGTAACATGTTATCACAGATTTACTAGGATTGGAATCGAAGTATCGAAGTTTCACCAATATTGCATAGAAACTAAAACGTTTACAAGAGTTGCTGATTTAGTTTACCTACATTTTTTTGGTGTCAACGACATGATTAAGTTTAAACGTCAAAGTTTAGAAGATAATGTTGCTATTTTTTTATCGTACTTCACTTTGTCAATGTCACCCCTGTTTCAGGGAAGGTCGGCAAGAGTTGCAGGGCTTATGTTCATTTGAGATTGGGTTATTTATATTGTAGGTCCACATGCGGCATGTGTGAGCGCAAAATTATGCGTGTCTGCTTGAGGGAATGCATTTATTATGAATCTCACATGATACATATATTTGCAACTTAGATTTAGACTTAGTACTATCGAGTTTCTTGCAATATCGCTATCTTAAAGGTATAACTGAATAATTTCTGATTTGAAAAATCATTTTATTGCGTATAACTTGTCACAGTAAGTGAACTAATTATAAGAAAGTGCTCATGATCAACTTCTAAACTACAGGATTTTCACATTTTTTTTAGTATTAACTTTCGTAGAACATTGGAAATAGATGCATTTATTTGAGAATTCTCGTGTTAGCTTAATATGTCTCTTATTCAGTTCTTCCTATTCTGCCTGGCCAGAAACAGGTATTAATATCATCAATTAATAATTAATTATTGTTTATTTTAATGAATTATTAATTAATAATTACCCAAAAGCATCTGTTGAACCAGGGTCAAAGTAATGGTCAATTGACCCAGGCGGGGATCGAACCAGCGTTGCTCTATTCCAAACACGCTAGAAAGATCAGCCCGCTTGGCCCTCTCGGCCATAACACCGACACGAAGTTCTACTTTTAAGGTATCGATTTGCCCTTTGAACAAAGCTACGTATCTCTAAAAATAAATATAAACTAAAACGTTTACAAGAGTCGCTGATTAAGTTTCGATACTTTTTTGTGTTAACACTATGGATAAGTTTAAACGAGTAGATAGGGGTTTTGATGTTGTTTTTTTCTTTTTACCATGTTATCGAGTTTGTTGCAATATGCACTTAGGAAAAGTAACGACGCTGCGTATCGCATGTTACGTATGCGTTTTAATGAAACCTGCATCGTAAATGAAACGAGTCGATGTGTATCGAGGAGCAATGGTGTGAAGCGAGTTATTTTCGCAAAATAGTCGATGTAGCGATCGACTATTAGGCCATTAGGGCATGTCGTTTTAACGACGACAAATCTGTGAGAACGCCCATGAGATTGGAACATCCATTTTCAGACATGGTTTTGAAATCGTTTCACAATGATGGGTGCAGTTTGTTATTAAATACAGGATGTGCTGGCTGAACAAGGCATCCAAGAGAAAGCCTTGAAATAATATTATTAATATTAGGATGATTTCTTTTGGTGAACGCTGTTTTTGTGTAATTCACACCTCAAGGACCCTCTACGTCCTAAGAGCTTGGCCATCGCTATAGAAAGACAATTCTCAATCAAGACCCAGTTGCTTAAAGACGGGATGGACCAGCAAAGAACATCCGCAGTGTTTCGAACCCACTATCTTCCGTTCACGAGTCCGAAACGTTACTACTTATAGACAACAGACCGGTGGAATGTACTATAAAGTATTGATGGCTAACTGATAGGAAATTAAGTACCTAATAAATTGTAAAAGCAAGGAATATCCTGAGTTAATGTGGTAAAATTTTGCCAATGCTAGCCCGGTTTAAGTAAAAGGCGGCACGAGTTGAAAGGATTATGTGTATGCCAGATTTGGTTTATTTTTTAAGCACACGTGCATTAAATGGGATCCTTAAAAGTCAACAAATCATCAAAAAAAATAGATTTTACAATGTAAAAAGAAAATGTATAAAAAAAACACAACTAAGCTGCACGTATAGTTAAAATGCTTACGCGTCGTCATCGAAGTGTTCGCATGTGGTGTGCGGAACCTATTTATTTTTACAGGTAAGTGAGGTTTAGTTGAAGTCCCTATTTGCTCACGGCTTGATCTCGATTCACGTGTAAGCTGTGTAAATCTTGCGTTATTTTCATTTTGGAGGATTATTTACATTAAATTTAATGGTTCAATTTGCCAATGTCACCCCTGTTTCAGGGAAAGTCGCCAAGAGTTGCTCATTGTTGTTCATTTGAGATTGGGTTTTTATGTCATAAATCCACATGCAGCATGTGTAAGCGCGAACTTCCACATGTCTGTTTGTGGGAAAACATTTAATCTGAATTTTAAATGTAATGCATCTTTTCGACTTAGATTACAGATTATAGCCATCTACGGCTGCGAAATTCTCGCTCACAAAATTCCCGGATAGATTCCGCGGAGATTGCGCAATTTCTAAATGAAAATCCTTTGCGGGGCGAGTATTTTCTGATGTGATTGGATACGCCGGATCAGCCCCAGCGTCTCACGCACGTCCCGCATGTTAGGACCTCAAGCTAGCCAGGGAGAAGGGACCCTATAAAATAATTATTAATTACCTTCATTAAACATGGAATTATGTATTGCATGGGTGGAGCCGATAACAAGGCACTTGATAATTATCAGAAAATAATAAAAGGTGATTTAAAAAAATATTTATTTTTAAAATGAGTCGATGGATACTGAGTTTAAAAAAATCTCAGCGGGCAAACGTCACACCTCTGTGTGATGTGACTTTGGGCCACATGTAGCATGCTCAAACCCTCCTCGCTTGTCGCGAGTGGAATCTATTTATTTTTATAGGTGAGGGGGCAGGCCTTACACCAATCACTTCAGTTGAAGTGGGGGTTTCTCAGCTCTCTAGGATGCTGGTACTCATTTGTTGTGAAGGCTGAGTAAACCTTGCCGGTATTGTATTTTGGGTTTGAAAAAAAGACCGAAACGAGAAATCATTTCTGAAATCGTCGGTCGGATTCGAACCCGAGCTGTCGGCATGGAATCCAGGCACTGTACCAACTGCGCTATCGACCGGATTCAGATTTTTTATTATAATTTTCTGCATTTTTACCCACTCTAGTTTATATGGAGTGTCCGCTCCCCTAGTTTGATATCAAGATAAGAACTGATATAAAAAAATACAGAATAATGGGGTAAATTTCATTTCATTACATAATTCCCGAGAAGCAGAAGCTATCTTTGTTCATAAACTGCAGGCAAAGCTGGAAGTGAGTCATTAAAGCGTCTATTTGAAGAGCTAATATAAAACAGAACGAAATGGATTAACTTAATCGTGATGTAGTTTAACCATAAAACATCATATTACTTAATTTCGTATATTTTTAATCGGAATATTAGTAAAATCATTTGTCCGGTTGATGGCTCAGTTGGTAGAGTGCTTGCATTCCATGATGTAAGCTCGGGTTCAAATCCGACCGAGGCTGGAAGAAATAATTTCCCGTTTTGGTGTTTATTTACACCCCAAAATAAAATACCTGCAGGGTTTGCTCAGCCTAGACAAGAAACGAGTACCAAACCTCCCGGGAGCTGGTAAATATCTGTAAAAATAAATAGGTTCTACTCGTAACTTCTTGCATGGGGCGAGTGGAATCTATTATTTTTTTCAGGTTAGGGGGCCGGCCTTGCGCCAACCACTTCAGTTTAAATGGGGGTTTCCCAGCTCCCTTGCAGAAACTTCTCTAGGTTATTTACCGATTAATGAGCGTAGGTAACGATGTAAGTATAGCAAAGAAAATTAATTGAAAAATCTGCATGCGAATTTTCATGCTCGGATGTGAATTGTTTCAATTGAATATTGTGCACTGTGCTTTTAGCATGTCGGGCACACGCTCGGCGCAGAAAATCGCTAATTACAACACCGCGCCGTGCTGCGGCCCGGCCGTTCATTACCGCTCCACAATAAAATGTAATTTATAATAATCACGCGGCCTGCCCTGACATCAATCGATTAACCCCTTGAGACCACCCCCAAAGCCGCATGCAACTAAATCTCTGTGGAGATAATGAATGCACTTTGTGCCAGCCTAGTCACGCGGTGGGTGCAATGCGTGACCATTAGTATAAAAAATAATAATACTGTTATGTAAATATAAATATTGAAATAAGTATGGGTAGTTATAGTTATAAGAATCCTCAAAAGTATTGGTAGGTAAGATCGATAATTATGTATAAGTGTAGAATTCTCTAGGCTAAGTAGGTATTTGTTATAATTATAGGAATACTGTATTGCATTGGTAGGTAGGATTTTGGTTGTGTCTAGGTAGTACGTGAAACATCGAGAAGTAATAATTACTCTGGAACCGTCTGGCGACTTTAGTTCTGGATCATACTGCTCTGAAGGGTATAAAGGTGCGAATGGCCTGCAGAGCGGGCCAGTATCATAGCGACTAACAAACACATCGAAGCCATCTGATCAGTGAACCGAAACCAATGGAATAATCGAGAAAGTAGTGTGAAAATAAATTTTGTAACTGTGTAAAATAAATAACTATTGAAGAAGACCTGTGTATTTTTAATTTGAAGACAATTGAACCCTAATTTCGTAACAATTGGCGTCAGGTGCGGAATTGTCAAGAAAAATTAAGATCTTCTGTCTAAAAATAAATAAAATAAATTAAATAAGTGTTAAAATGAACTTTATTCAAATTGAACTTTGTGTGAACTGACTTTTGTGAAAACAAGTGTTTAAATAAATTTTTGTTAAAAGAAAAGACGCAAAAGCAAGTTGCTTATAAATTCTGGAACATCATATGGAACATAATTCTGGACATAACATAATGACTATTTTACCGCATTGAGAAAGTCATCAAATTGGACCATAGTTTATTTATTATTGTGTGTGATTAAAAAAATAAAAAAAATAAATAAAAATCTTGAAAAATATTACAAAAGAACGTTCCAGATTCATCGAGAAAAAGTTTTTGAATAACTATCCTTTGTTTACAAGTGTGTGAATGTACATTAAGTACCTACCTGTGTGTTTGAAAGACTTGAGACGAAATAAATAATTATGTACTATCAGACATTATTATGTTAAAAATATTGGTGAATTAAAAATAAATATTAAAAGACAGTACCTACCTACCAATCAGTGTAATCAGACAAATTATTATTTTTGCTAAAGTACGTATTCAAAATAACTTTATATATAAAACTCATAACCCGTATTAAATAAATTTGCAAATATTTTTGTTTTGAAGTTTGTTAAAAAAAAAAATGGCTAAGGTGAACATCAAGGACCTCAAAGTCACTGAGCTTAAGAATGAGCTTCTGGAGAGGGACCTGGAGACCTCAGGAGGGAAGGCGGCCTTACAAGCACGCCTCATGGAAGCTCTAGAACAGTCAGGCGAAGACCCGGCATACTTTGTCATGGCATCTGGGGGAGACCGCGCCCTTGAGGAGCTGAACCTCAGCATCAATGGAAACTTGAAGGAAGGCCTCACTACCATGGAGGAGAAGATGACCAGTAACCTGAC
The DNA here is from genome assembly GCA_951799405.1 of Agapetus fuscipes. Taxonomy (NCBI): domain Eukaryota; kingdom Metazoa; phylum Arthropoda; class Insecta; order Trichoptera; family Glossosomatidae; genus Agapetus; species Agapetus fuscipes. The sequence continues at coordinate 3,889,003 of OX637350.1, forward strand.
AGGACTGAAAGTGGAGATGGCTGACAACGCCAAGACCCTGGAGGAGAAGATGGCTGACAACGCCAAGACCCTGGAGGAGAAGATGGCTGACAACGCCAGGACCCTGGAGGAGAAAATGGCTGACAATTCCAAGACCCTGAGGGAAGACCTGAAGGCGGAGATGGCTGACAACGCCAGGACCCTGAAGGCGGAGATAGCGGATAGTCTCACAACCCTGAAAGGAGAAATAGAGGAGAAGATGACAACCAACCTCTCGGCCCTGAAGGGGGAAATGGAGACTCGGATGTCAAACCTGGAAGACCGTCTGCGTGCCGAGCTGGCTGACAAGTGCCAGATGGAGTCCACCAGAATCTCCCCCAAAGGCGGCCTTCACGACGAGACCGACCAGGGATGCTCAACTCCAACCAGGATCACAAGAGGGGATGATGACCCTTCCCTAGCCAAGCACAACCTCCCAACCTTCGACGGGAAGACGTCGTGGGAGGAATACTTGACCCTCTTTGAGACGGCTGCCATGATGGGAGCCTGGAGCCAGCAGAAGAAGGCTTCGGTTCTCAGCCTGTCGCTCCGAGGAGACGCTCTCAGGGTTCTGCAGGCCATACCCCTGGACAACCGTGGTGACTTTGGGCAGCTGAAGCAGCGCTTGGATATGCGCTATGGCCACAAGTGCCTGGAGCAGCTGTACAAGTCGCAGCTGAACACAAGGGTGCAGAAGCCCAACGAGAGCCTCCAGGAGTTTGAAATGGACATCGCCCGCCTGGTACGAGACGCTTACCCGACAGCCTCCGACGACATCTGTGAGAGCTTGGCAGTGGACAAGTTCCTAAATGGATTGCGGGAATGGGAGACGCAACAAGCCGTAAAACTGGCCCATCCCAAGGCTTTGAACGAGGCGCTCAGCCAAGCTCTCGAGTTTGAGGCTGTCAAACAGTCCATCAGGGGCCACGCCAGGGTTCGTGCAGTCGAGGCAGAGGAGGTCAAGCTACCTACAACCGAGGAGCTAATTGAAAAAGTGCTGGAACGTCTGAGACCTCGAAGACGAGACCCACGCTGCTGGAACTGCGGACAGCTGGGCCACCTTAGCACCAAGTGTCCCAAGCCTCAGAAACCCAGAAAACAGGCTGCGGAAAACTAGAAAGGGTTAATGGGAAGGGGCAACCGTTGACCCACGCTGGAGAGGCCCTGAAATCTGCTGCTACTGTCGCAACCGTGAGAGGAAAAGCCAGCAGCATTTTTATCAATGGCATAATAGATGGAGTAACTCGTGAACTACTGGTGGACACGGGAGCAACCAGGACAATTCTGAGACGCGACATAGTGGCACGAGGTAAGCAGATTGCACCAACAAAGTGGTCTCTGCACACCGCCACGGGAGAGTCAGCACAGGTGTATGGGGAGACGATTGCCACCTTCCAAATTGGCAGCACCACTTTTGATCATCGGACGTTGGTGGCCAACATTGAAGAAGACGTTATATTGGGAATGGACATACTGGACAGATTTGGGTGCAGTTTAAATTTAAAGAAAGGGTCCATTAAAATTGGAAATGAAGAAGTCATCCTGCAAAGACGGAAAGAACTGGCTGCACGTGTTATCCTAGCCAAGAATACCGAAGTGAAGGGGCGATCCGAGATGATAGTGAGTGCCCGCCTGGATTCCAGTAGTACAAATGACCAAATCTGTATGATAGAACCGGAGAACATGGACAATGTTAACAAAGGAGTCATGGTGGCAAGAACAGTGATTCGCGCAAAGGAGACCATTCCTGTCAAGATCATGAATGTGAACAGCTACCCAGTTAAAATGAATGAAGGTTTTGTTTTGGGCAGATGTGAGAGGATAACTTCCATTGTGCAACAGATGACAAACATGTCATGCGAAGGAAACAAATTGTCAACACAATTGGAAGCCCTGGTCCACGACGCTTCCCAAGGTCTAACCGAGGAAAACAAACGGAGAGTGAGGAGTTTGATCTGCCGCTACCAGAACATTTTCGAGGACTCTAATGGCCGTCTGGGAAGAACCAAGGTAGTGCGACATAGCATAGACACCGGAGAAGCGAGACCAATAAAACAGGCTCCAAGAAGACTACCCTTTGCAAAGCGGGAAGAAGCTGACAAGATCATCAAAGACATGAGCAAGGATGGCATCATAGAACCATCAAGTAGCCCTTGGACATCCCCGGTGGTACTGGTGAAAAAGAAGGATGGTACCACGAGATTTTGTGTGGACTACAGACTGCTCAACGATGTTACGAAAAAGGATAGTTACCCTCTGCCAAGGATTGACGACACCTTGGACACATTGGCAGGATGCACCATTTTTTCCACATTGGACCTGAAAAGTGGCTACTGGCAAGTTGAATTGGATGCCAAAGATAAGGAGAAAACTGCATTCTCGACTGGATCTGGACTTTGGCAGTTCACCGTGATGCCATTTGGCTTATGCAATGCCCCCGCCACGTTTGAAAGGCTGATGGAGAATGTGCTGCGAGGACTATCATGGGAAACCTGCCTGGTATACTTGGATGACATAATCATCCTGGGAAAGGACTTCAACCATCAGTTGAGAAATCTGGAGCAAGTTTTCGGGCGACTACAAGACGCTGGACTGAAGCTCAACCCGAAAAAGTGTAACCTGTTCAAGAAACAAGTAAATTACCTGGGACACATAGTTTCTCAACGTGGAGTTGAAGTTGACCCTGCCAAAATCAAGGCAGTAAGAGACTGGCCCGTGCTGAAGGACAAACATGAAACTAGGAGTTTCCTGGGGCTGTGCACTTATTACAGGAGGTTTGTGCCAAGATTTGCGGACATTGCAAAACCGCTCACCAAGCTTACGGAAGAAAACACTCGCTTCCATTGGAGTGATTCCTGCGCACAAGCATTTGAAGAGCTTAAGGGAAGATTAACAAGTGCCCCCATCTTGAGCTACCCACGAAAAGATGGAAAGTTCATCCTGGATACCGACGCTAGTAATGTGGGGATAGGAGGCGTCCTTTCCCAAATACAGGATGGGCATGAGACTGTTCTGGGTTACTTCAGTAAAGTGCTTTCCAAGCCAGAACGAAATTATTGCGTGACCAGACGAGAGCTTCTTGCCGTGATAAAATCAGTGGAACACTTCCGCAAATACTTGTACGGGAGAAAATTTACACTACGGACTGATCATGCTGCACTGGTTTGGCTTCTGAAATTCAAAAACCCAGAAGGGCAAGTGGCTAGATGGATTGAAAGGCTCCAGGAGTATGATTATGACTCCGAACATAGACCTGGCACGCT